>CM056595.1:10907700-11450200 GCA_029721355.1 Tegillarca granosa
AGTTCGTTCAAACGATTTATGATTCGTTCAAAAGAATTTGTATTTTATTCAAAGAAACCAGAATCGTTCAAAAGAATTTCTATTTCGTTCGAACAATTTATGATTCATTCAAGAGAATTGCTAAATGGATTGAACAATATATGATTCGTTCCAAAGAATTATAATTTCGTTCGAACGTTTTATTATTTGTTAAAAGAATTGCTATTTCGTTCCATCGATTAATGATTTGTTCAAAAGAATTGCTATTTCGTTCGAACAATATATGATTCGTTCAAAAGAATTGCTATTTCATTCAAACAAACCAAAATCGTTTAAAAGAATTGCTATTAGGTTCGAACAATTTATGTTTCATTCAAGAGATTTGCTAAATCGATTGAACAATATATGATTCGTTCCAAAGAATTATTATTTCGTTCGTACGTTTTATTATTTGTTAAAATTGCTTTTTCGTTCCATCGATTAATGATTTGTTCAAAAGAATTGCTATTTCGTTCGAACAATATATGATTCGTTCAAAAGAATTGCTATTTTGTGAAAACAATTTATAATTTGTTCGAAAGAATTGTTATTCGTTAGAATGATTGAGCAAAATAGTAAATAAATGAATAAGTGGATGATTATTCGATCGAATTAGCCAAAACTTTTTGGCGATTTTTCCCCTATGGCCCTTCCATGCCACCGTAATAAAGCATATACGTCTAAATACGAGTACGTTCGTCTTGGTGCAATGGTAATGGCATTAATGTTATTTTGTCAAACTTTTTTTGATTAATTTTAAGTCTAATTTATATAACTAAAGCAACTTTTCATATTTTTATTTTTTAAATATATATTAGAAGCCGATAGAACTTAACTCATGCACATACTAAAACTTTAGATAACACTATTAGACTACAACAGGATGTAGTTGGTATCCCGCCCAGAGCAAAAGTACATTTAGTAATAACTGAATTTATTTACACAACTTTCACAATCGCCAAGGGGATTGTTCAAGTCTGTTTTTGTAGAAAACCAATATAATAAACCTCAGACACGGATGCTAATCCATTCAAATACGGATGTCATATTATTAAACAATGGGTAGGCCTGAGGCTTATGAATGAAAAAATACAATAAATTATGATATTTTATGGAATGATCTATCATTCACAATTTTTTTTATTAATCCAAATCAAATAATGACAAATGTTGGTATAATAGATATTATTTGTTAATTTATAACGCCATATGTTGGTGTATTATATGCTAGATTGGTGTAAAATTTGATAACCTGATATAGCCCAAAAAGAAAGGCGAGGGCTTAACCAAAACCGGATTTTTCCCAGGACTTGTTACTTAAAGTTACCTGTGAAAAGTTAGAAAAACATATCTAAAATTTTAAAAGGTATTTAGTTTTACTGTACTTAGTGTAGTTGATATAAAAATGATTTGATAACACTCAATCAAGAAATTGTAAACTTGATTGGAATAAAAATACATGTATTTGACTGATAAGCGATGCACTAGGTAAAAGGAAGTGAAACCAGGATCAAAATTAAACATATATATACGTTTACCGCATAAAGATATTTAAATCTCCCGACTTTGAACGAGCACCGGCCATAATAATAGATTTGGTATCTTTGGTTCTAGCCTTTCCACCTGTTTTACCATGTGTTCCTAGATACATCTTAATTCTCACAAGACCATTCTTCATCACGCTAATGTACGTAGCCATTATGGTGTACTGTAGTAAAACCGAAGAGCAACATTACAAGTTCACGTTCTGTTTTCCTTGTCTTTGCTTTGGGTTTAGCGGTATTAAGTTGACACTTTCTGATGACTTGTATTTAGCACCGATTATTTCGGTTTTGTAATGAACATTCCTATCATTTAAAGGAAGTTCAAACAAATAAAATCACAACTGTTAAAATTTTTGACAAACCTTAAGGTTTACAATTCATATTGCCAAGGTAGACATATATGCATATTGTTGGAGTATATTTACCTATTTATAATATTTTCTAATGTAATACTAGTATAGGATACTCTTTTCAGTGTATCTGGACTTAATTCCTTTACTGGGGTCTAATCTGAGTTTTTTTTTATAGCCCACGTGTTTTACTGTAAGTTGTATAGTTTTTTTTTTTGTTTTTGTAACTTTTGAACATATTAAATTTTGCCAACATGCAAAATGCATATATATATATATATATATATATATATATATATATATATATATATATATATATATATATATATATATAAAGCTACAAATCAAGTAAAAAGATTAAAATTACAACATTTCCAAACCGAATATAGTAAGTGATGATTTGTTAACAGAATTTTCTTACAAAAGTCAAAATTATGCAACCATATATAGTCAAAGGTTACCAAAAGAGTGACACGCCTTTTACAAGTCTTTGATTGGCTAATCTAAGCTCTTTACTACTTAACCATGACTGCAATCTTAATTCAAATCACATTTAATATAACCATTCATACTCAATAAGACGCGTCTTCCTTACATGATTAACAATACCATCAGTTCCATTTAACTTATCCCAAAAAGAATCGATCGCGTGTAAAACTATAGTTATATATATATATATATATATATATATATATATATATATATATATATATATATATATATATATGAATGTATGTATGTATAATGTAAATACATGTATAACCTAATCACTCGGAAACCAGCTTATACCTGGATACGGTACGTCTACACTTATTTCTACGCAGGGTTTACAACTGTGGAAATGGAATCCAAAGTAGGGAATCCAGCAGCAGCTAGAAGTCCACTCAAAATTAAGACTTTTTATGATTTCTCTGCTCGTACACTGATTAAAAAGGAATTAGTAGATTTTAAGGAATATGAAGGAAAGGTTATCTTGGTGATGAACGTCGCATCCCTCTGAGATACAACCACGCGGGATTACCCCATGATGAACGAGTTAGCTGAAAATTTTGACGGCAAACTTGTGGTTCTGGGGTTCCCATGCAACCAATTCGGTCACCAGGTAAGAAACATTTTTATATCTCTTTTTTTTTTAATTTCAAATGGCATTTTTCTTGCTTTAAAATCACTTCTGTGATAATAAGAAATGGATGCCACATAGATATTAAAGTGAGAATGTTACAATAAAACAATATTTGGTCATTTCAGTTTAGTTTTTCGCATGAGCTATACTTACGAAAAATTTAATTTTAACTTGATTATAATATGTACAAAGATTACACTACACTTCAAATGCATGTTTAAACATATTTGAGTTAAAGTAGGAAAATCGAAATACTTTATATCGTAATGACTTGTCAGGTATTAAAACACATGTTACATGAATCAATATTTAAAAAAATCTTTTAACCCGTAAGAGAGTTAACGATAAGCATTGTTTATCCATTATAGTGGTATTTAAATTCTTCTATGTTTAAGCAAGCAAAAGTTCCATAATTGTCCCACTGACTTTAAGATTTTAGTATTACGGAACATTTTTGTAAAGATTACTTTTTTAAAAAAAAAAAAAATTATATAAGCGTATTAGGCAGCAAAGTATATCCACAGAAAAATCACGATAAGTTATACAAGTCTCATCTAGGCCAATGCTCAATGATTGTATGTTTTTTATTTTTATTTTATTTTTTAAATTTATTTTAAGAGCTAATTAACTAAAAGCTACATGTATATGGAATACATGACCAGTCATCCAGTCATTTGGAACAGTTAAAGATTACTTGTAAAGAAAAATATTCTATTTAATCAGCCGTTTTGGAACGTAAATGCAATCTTATGCAAGCATTTTTTTTCTGTATCAAGTCTGTCACTTGGGACGTGCTATGCATACTAGTATTTATAAAGCAATATCTTCTATCCGGCCGGTGGTTTGGACAGCGAAAAGCATGATTATCAGGCATATATCTGGCCAGGTCAAATAGAATATACAAAAATTATTATATCCGGCCAGTCGTTTGGACAGTACAAACAATAATTACTAGGCATTAACATCTATAATGTTATATCTGGTCGGTTAAAAGGACCATACAAAATTGATTAGGTATTAATTTATCCGGTCAGTTGTTTGGATCACACAAAGCATGGTTATCGGGCATTTATATCTATGTATCCGCCCGGTCAAACGGAACATACAAAAATAATTTTATTTTATGCGGCCAGTTGTTTGCGGCGTACAAAGCTTGTTATCCATTAACCTTTATCCGGCAATTTGCTTTTAAGGTACTATAATACTAGGCGTTTTATATCGTTGGTTGAATGTTGTTTTAAAGCCACTCCAGCAAATTTATTCATGACGCAAAACTTTTATTGATCTCGAGGTTAATCTTGAGTTCGTGAGAACGTGAGTATGCAAGTAGTTTCTGGTCTGCAATGTACAATGTACTATGTGCACTTCAGTATGACGATCTTTACAATGCTAGTACACTCACCCGCAATGTCGAAGTTGAATATAGCAGACCAATCAGTTTATAACATGTATCATACTACAAAGCACGATATGTCAGTTGTTTTAAAGGTACAAAATATGCTGATGGAGTGAATATTGAACATACCCAAACCCCAAATTCACAATATTTCTTAGCTAAGATTTTCCTCAACTTAAATCTGGCAAAAATCTCGATAGTTTTAGTAATTTAAGATGCCATTTTATGATTACCTCAAGCTTATAAAATATGTCAAAAAATGTTTATTCTAGTTCCGAAAGAGAATTTACAAAATTTGCTTAATTTAGGTTAAGCGGAATGATTGTGAAACTGGGGTCTGTCCTTGGGCAACAATGACATATATGATCAGGAAAACAATATTTTTGTTACTTGTTTACAATGTAAATGGTTCCCAAAATTAAGCCTATCTTATGAAATCGATCATCTATAATGCATCTTTTATACTAAATGAACATTTAAATTGTTTCCATGGCCTTGGACAAAACTTGTCGAAGGGTCGATCAGTAACTTAGAAAGAGTTGTAGCATATGTTTCAGTGTCTTTCAAATAAAAGAGTAGACTTTGCAGATTTAGTGTATACACTATTGCTGCCACTTGCGTTCAATGTAAACTTGTACAAAGTTCTGCTACTTCACTCACAGTTTACTTATTGTAATCAATAAGTACATAATCATTTTATTTTCTTTTTAATATTTTAGGAAAATGCCAAAGGACAAGAAATACTCGATACATTAAAGCATGTTCGACCAGGAAATGGATTTGAACCAAAGTTTCCAATTTTTGAAAAAGTAGATGTAAATGGGGCAAATTCACACCCACTTTTTGTATTTCTACGAGAACGACTGCCGACACCTAGTGATGATGCAATGTCCTTTATGTCAAATGCTAAAAATATAATTTGGGAACCGGTAACACGCAGTGACATTGCCTGGAATTTTGAGAAATTTTTGATAGCGCCAGACGGGAAGCCATACAAAAGATACAGCCGTTATTACATAACCAGCAATATAAAACATGATATAAAAGAACTGATAACAAAGTACAAAGTAGCCGAATCTCAAAGTGTTCGAATGTAATAATGCTCCAAACATAAAACTTTAAAGGCATTTTTAATAAAATTCATTATAAAATTAACATATTTCAAAAAAGGTCATTCCATCATTTGCAAAACAAAGGCAACCTTTTTTATGTAACTAAAAAATGATTTTTCATTGAATATTTTGCCAATTTAAGATTTTCTTTCAAAAAATAGATTCCGTCATTCAAAAAACAAAAGCATCTTTAAACTAAAATCTGATGAAACTGAGGATTCTCGGTTATGAGATGTCAGTTCAAGAAAACAGTAACAACAGAATCATATTTCACTTTTGTAATTTTGATTAAGAATATATTAGTAGTTACCAGTACATATCAAGGTGCTTGTTTATTAACAGTTACTATATTACTGTATAATTTTGTGTAAATGACTGTACCACTATATAAGTCTTCATAAGACCAGGTGGTACATGATAAATATAGTCACAAAAATAACTGTAATGTATTAACATTTAATAAACACTTAATAAAGTCAATACTATCACTCATTATATTCACAAGTTTTCTTTATTTCAACTCTTACATATAATACATTGTATGTGATATGTAGTTACCATGGTGATGAACAAAACAATGAATAATGATGTGACAATGAAGGCAGTGATAATACATATAGTAATACAAAATACTGCTGGTTTTAACATCACTCTTCCAACACCCATTATCTTACGTATCACATAAATAATGAATGCATAGGCATTTTAGAAATTTTATAAAATATAGCAATTTTTCAGACACCTAAAAAATGGCATGTTATTTAATTGGAGTTCAATAGAAGTTTCCATTTTTTCCACTATCAGATGTTCACATAACTTACAAAATGAGCTTATTGGACATGAGAGCATTTTGTGAGGTTTGATATAAAAGAAAATGTATTTTGAATCACCAGTATCGCAAAGGTTCTCTACTTTAAAATCATACTCTTATGAATGGTGGATAGAATGGTGTTTAACAACCCAGTTAAGATCATTTCGCACTCATATTTAGAGAAAAAATCTGGAGTACTCCAAGAAATGAGCATCTGTCATGTGTCATATATATCACCGGTCAATGATTTATGATAAAGGTGTCCAATTTAAAGCCATGTATGAATCTACTCAAGATTAAGAGATACAAGAGTATAAAGTAAAATTTAATAAATCTTCAACAAAATACAGGTTTAAGTTTTTTGTAAAATAAATAATTGTAAACTTCCAGTTAGATTACACATTATCACAGTTTTTAAGTAAAGAACCATTCAAGGCACACTAGTACATATACAAAAGTTCTACTTTATATCAATCATTATTTATAGATAATAATCACTTTTCTCATACTTGCTCAGTTAATATACTTCTTAACATACCATTATCATTGTAAAAAAATCTTAATAATTTAAACAGAAAAAATCATTTCAGAACAAGCTAGATTTTAAATAAACAAGTACAATTAAATTGTTAGTACAGCCTTAACAACTAAACCACTTTTTTCTTTCATGTGGTCATTTAATCCTTATAACATATTTTGGTAATTCAGTTTGTCCTGAGCATATAAGTTTATTAGGCAAGTGCTTCAGATATAAAACTCATTCATTCAAGCATATCTGCCAGTACCTGTTCATTTTGCAGCTAAATAAACTAGAACAATATGAAATGAAATGTATTGCTCAAGTACATACCAGGTTGGGGATTAAACCCATGACCTTTAAATCTTTAGTCTGTAACCTTAACTACTAGGTTACACATCTGTTTTTGGCATTAATGGTGAAATAAATCTGTAGCGAGACTGAGACCACTGAAGACCACACCAGTCGCTATTGATCATCTAATATTCCATTTCATTTTTCTATACACTTCTATGGTTATCCAATCAATATAAAAATATGCCACACATCTATGATTTCACACTTTAAAATAAATATTTATATGTATAAAACACAAATATTTACATGTATATACACATGTTTTCATATGCATTTTTAAACAATAAGCATGAAACAAGTTTGTAAAGATTTATTTTTAAAAACTGTCAAAAAAATCCAAATATTCTAGTGATGTCTGCAATAATAATCTCCTATTTCCTATCCTATCTCCTTTAAATATTACATTGTACCTATTAATCCATCAAAAAACTTTCAAACACTGACCACTGATACTGATGGGCATGTTGTGTAGTCGAACTAAAATTCAGTCATTTAATAGTAGTAGCAAAACACTGACAATTTGAACTCTCACTCAATTAAATAATTCATCACATGCTTAAGGATGAATTTTTTTTATTTCCAAGGTGACAAAAAATATAAAAATGTATATATAACTACCTGCTAAACCATGTTGTCAAAGTTTATAAAAGATTTTATCAATGCACAAAAAAAAAAATAAAATAAACAAAATGAAGATAGCTAGTCTTTGTAAGCCATAGCTTATATAGAGAGAATATCCTTGTCCATTGGCATTTCATAACTTGTCAAAAAATTGACACAATTTTATTATTGACATTTTAATATACAAAAAATTCATCTTAACAAAAGAAGAAGAAAAAAAAAATAATTAGAATTTCATCAATATATTTACAATGTATATCACAAGAATGTTTTCATAAGATCACTATTTTACCAAGTGTATCGTATAATTTGTTTAGTTTTGCCTACAACTTTTTACTGGTCATTAGTAAAATAATGGCAAGAGTTGTCCATTCTTTTTATCATCTATGTGTACTATATTCAGGTTACATTCATGACTATTCTCTCTCTTAACAATGAAAATGAACTTTAATGTGTGTGACAATGTATAAACTAGAAATTTTTTTACAAATCTTCTATCTAAAGACATACCAGTAATAAACATCTGATTTTGGCATTTTTACTTGTGTGTGATTTAAACGGTAATTGATTAAGTACCTGAAATCAATAATTATTTATACATCTAAGCTAATCAAAAGTTGAGGGAAATACTGGCAATGTTGCATGAAGACTGCACAAAAATTTTCTGGCACAACAAATCATTCTTTAAAATCCACTATATATACATGTATATGTACCCAGTATTTGAAATTAACTAATTAAGATGACATGAAAAAATGGTGACTCAAAATAAATATAAAAAAAGAAAATACATGTATATCTATTCTATTGTCAAACTTAAATGTCTAAATTCTTGATATGAACGTTTTAAAGTTACTGACATAAGCTAATGGATATTGTAACACCCTTATCTGTCTACCAGTTTCTATAATGTATTTATAAATAAACCTTTATAAACACTATCTACTTTCCAAATGTATAACTAACCACAATGTCATAATGGTAGATTTTTTAAAAGAAAAATTATGATGAATTGTTCAACAGTATTGTTTTTATTGAATATAAATCATTTGTGAAGGCAGTTATTCATATATACCAGATGTTCTGCTGTTAATTAAGCATTGAATGGTTTAGATATAGTTACTATGGTTTTAAATCTACCACACTATTCCAGACAAACTGAATAATGCAGGTAAATGCATAACAAGCACTTAGTCTGGAATAGCTATGGCAGTTATGGAAATATAATTACATGTACTATATCTCAATAATTTTTATATTTATATCTAACAATTACATTGAACCTCAATCAGATGGCTGTTATGTTTTAAATTTGAATTCACCTGCCCTATACAACATAAAAATAATTTGATGCCACTAGATGTAAAAACCAGTAATGTAATAATGTTTCTATGATCTCGCCTGACATAATGTATCCTTTATTTCACATAAGGCCTAAAATAAATATAACTTTGTTTGCCAGTTGACCGCCCGACCCACTTGAAATGCCCCTACCCAAAAATTTTTATTGTCATCTACTACAATCTTTTTTTTATTTTTTACTTCTCATACAACATAAGAAATATTAAATGGCAATATCCCTGGCGAGGGACACGACCTTTGAGCAGGTTTATACGGTAGTAAGGAAATTCAGCTGTGGAGAAAACAGGAGGAACAAAGAAGACTTAAGTTAGCAAAAAATTGTAAATGTGTTTTAAAAGAGACATATGAAACCAATTTAAACTTTTCAAAAGTGTAAAAGATTAAGTTTTCAAAAAATAAAACGAAAAATTTTTCCTACCTACCTACCCACACGTGGATAGCATGGGTTCGGAAAACAGCAAACAAGGAATTTTTTAAGTTAGGCCTAATTGCTGTTCACAACTGCATGATAATTATGATCGGATAATACAATTGGGTGATATAACAAGATAATAAGCAACAAGACAAAGAAATTGTTATATAAAATAGTAAATAAAGCTACATCTTTTTCTAGACTGGTATTGAAACAAAACAGAAAGTATCTAAAATGCAAGTACAATTTGTTGTATATAACCGTGTTTCATTATCTCAATAAGAAATTGAAAATTTTGAGGGGCTATTTCATGATTTTACAATACACACTGCATCATCCTCTTTTCAAAATTTCTCTGATGAAAACCTGAATTTAAAATGAAAACTTTATGTACATAATTGCATGACATCAAATTATTGCAGAGGTCAAACAATTTTTTAAAATTCAGAAAAATTATTCAATCTCATAAAGATGAACATGTATGCAGTACTTTACAAAACTAAATTTGAATAAAGGAAACAAATCCTATATAATAGACTTGCATCATGAAAAGAACTATAACCTAGCTTTATTTACAACCTAAACTGATAATGAAACACCAAAATCTTCTTGAAAACCTTTGAAAATAACAAAGTGATGGAGATCAAGACCATTTATAATAAATGCCAAAATTGGTACGAAGAGATATTGCAACTTAATAAAATAAAATGTTTTTTTTTTTATTATTCAATATCCAATATCCAGTATCTTAAAAATGATGTACTCTGTTGGATTTAAACATATTCATGTTCATAAGTAAAGAAAAAATAAGACAGTCTGTGTAAAATGACGTGAATAATGCCCCTAATACTTATTAAAGATAAAAAATTTTTAATGGGTTTTTAAACAACGAAAACTAAATACACATATAATAATAATAAACAAGAATTCCACTGATTTAAATGTCTCGCCTGGTTAGTTTTTGATCGAGTAGAAAATACATTACTTTAACATAAACTTGCACATTTTGACACACTACCTACTGCCACCAGAAAAGTAACACCTAAGTCTCACCTAATGGCATGCCAGGCTCAACAAAAAAGTTATTCAACGATTACAATTGCATTAGTGATTAAGGTTTTTGTCTTCCAGAAAAGACTTGTAAAACATTTATCATACAACAAAATCATGATGCTGACACTGATGACAATGTACAATGCAAAGGGTGTGTACTAAAAAAACATTTTAATTTCTATATGTACAATACCAGTTAGTTTCAAACATGTTAAAACACCAGAAAAAAAAATTTCCTAAAATCTAAATACAAGTTTTCTGTATTCTTCTTTCATTAATGATTTTTACTTTTTAAAAAATCATAACAACAAGGTCTTATCTTTACAAATTTTTGAAAATGTTACACTTACATATTCAATCATAACTCAACAAGCATCCTGAACTGATATTCAGGTACAAAAGTTTTCAAAAAAATCAACTTCCCAACCTTAGGCTACTTAACATTTGTGTTTTTGTTATAAACACAATTCAAGAAACAACTTCAAACCGTGATTCTAAATCTAATTATACTGTGACCTAATTAAACACACTAAATCATGAGTTAATATATTTTGATTATTCTGCAAATTTGGCCATTCAAATATGCAAACACAACTGTGAAACAAAAACAAAAATTCACATAGAACATATTGCAACAATTATTCCTGAATTTGGGGGGGTTTTCATTCCTGAAATGAATATGTGGTAATGAACTTTGGTATATTACTTTTAAAATTGCTTTAAAATGCTTTAATCTTCAGAAAATATATAAGTAGTCAATAATCTGAGAAAATTTGCAAATACAGCATGTCTGTAAATAAATAAGTCAACAACATAAAACACTGAAATCTTGATAAAATCAAAATTTTATAAACAATTAAATCAATACATCTCATTACATACAACCTTTTCAGGGGTTTAAAATTCTCAAGGTGTAATATTGAAGCATTTAAGTTTCTTTTAAATCCATTAAAATTTGATGTTCCTCTCAATTATTTTGAAATACTAGTATTCTACCTTTATATTGTTGATAACAATTTTAAAAACTAAACCATTTTAATTGGTAAATTTAAAAGACCTGTGAAAGGAGAACAGCCTTGAAGGATTCATAGTTGTAGATTTTCTTTTCCTAAAACTGGTAAATTTTTCCTTTATGTGTAACATAGTATAACAGAGAATAGGCTCCCAGCATTAATATCGAACCTTTTGATATTTATGTAATACTTAAGCAAAAATAAAAGAACTTATTTGAAAATGTAATTTTGAACCTCTGCTTACAAGTTAAATTATATGACATGGTGCATGGATTTTTAAAAAAAAAATTCTGCAAGAAAGCTGCCAATCTTTGACTTATTTGTTATAACATATATGTAATTACTAAATCACCAGTTTTGCCTGTGTTGTACTTATTTTTTACTAAATAGTTACTAAATCATCTGTGTTGCACATTTTCCCTGATACACTTTGAGGAAGACATCTTTATATTTCTGATTCTTCACTTGATTCCGGGACTAGGTATTCACGGTTTTCATATGTCCAGAAGTCATTCAGATCAATAAGAATACTAACCACAGTGTCACCTTTACCACTGGAAAAAAAGAATGAATGTTTTGGAACTGTAATTAAACTAACTGCAATATTTAAAATGTATATTAAACTAACGACAATACACATCATTACAGATTCTAAACAATATTTTTAAAACTTTTTTTGAAACAGGCTCAAATGAAAAATGTTGAAAACTGCATGACAAAGCAAAAGGACTGCAAAAGATAAGATCTTGAATCACTGTATCATGAGAACTTTTGCAGGACTTAAGCAACTTCCATCAATATTATCAAGCCAGTTTTCACTTAAGCCATAAAATGTTTGTGCCAGTTTTATATTAAATATTTGGAAACATTAACATATTTTTTTATTCCATCAACTCTCATTGTTTTACTTCAGTTACATGTAAACAACTTGGTGAATGTACATGTACCTCAATATTGTAATTTGGTAGAACAGCCAAATGTAATGCTAGACAAATAACATTTTTTTTCGAAAACAGATATTTTAACTCATCTAGAGCAGTTTGACTTTTTTTTTCTTTTTTTTCATAAGTTTAACGATATCCTTGCTTAGCAGGAGTAGATGTGATGGAAACATGAATTTTAAATCTAAACTCAGATTGTCAATTCCATTGTGACCCCTAAACACTATCAAATGGGAAGAAAAAGTTTTTGCTTCTTTATTCAACCACAACACACTTTAATTTATAAGCAAAAATAGTGATCTATAGACAGTAGAGGTGCTATAATCCTTGTAAATAGTGTACATGGGTTTCTTACAAAAACACAAAATATTCATCCCAAAGCTGAGTTATGATACAGATAAATAAAATTTCAGAATCTTTTCTGTATGTTATAAATCAATCATGTAAAAAAGATTGTATTTTACCTGGTGATGAGATCTTGTAGTCTAATTTTCAGAGGATCTTTAGGTTTGACCATATCAAATATTTCATCTTTAACATCTTGAAATGATACAGGTTCCTGTCCATGTATCTTCATCTGTTCTTGAATTGCCTACAAATAAACCAACGTGAACCTAATTAAATGTTTAAGCTTCATGTACATTTACCTAGCTGAAAACTACATTTAAGTTTTATATATTTTGTCATAAGATGTGTCAACAAGCCATGATACCAGCATCAAATGTATCAAAATAACAAGAAGTCTGTATAATTATTTCTGACTTGGGTTTGAAACTGATTAAAGTACAACTTTTTGACATAAAAGTAATTTTTTTCACTACCCACACTATCAATACTATGGATATAAATATAAAAAGCTTAACATAAATGCTGGTGCTCTCAAAGTCTACATTACACTGAAAAAATAACACCAGTATTTCTATTCTTTTGTTTCAACAAAACAATAAACAAATGAATTAAGTGAGAGAGAGAGAGAGAGAGAGAGAGAGAGAGAGAGAGAGAGAGAGAGATTCTATAATGACTCTTACCCTAAAGAAGAAGTTTAGTGAAAATACATTCAGATACCCTCGGTGCTGAACATCTAGAATTCTGAAAAGGTATCTCAAAGCTTGTGGTTCTCTTCTGTTTTCCAATGCCAACACAAAGTCTAAATAAGTCTTGTAGTCCTAATAAAAACAAATCAATCATGAAAATACACTCCAATAAATAGCAGTCAATGTCTGTTGTTCAGTCAAGGTTTCAAATCATCAGAGCTCTACATTAACTTTTTTTGCAAGTTGTCCTGTTGGACAAGTGAATATAAATTGCACTTGTCCGAAAAGAAACTCACTTGTCCGACAACCAGGAGCAGAGGTAAAATTAAAGTATTAATATCATTTTATATTAAAGTGTTTTTATCATCATATTTATCATTATCGTGGCATATTTTGCAGAACATAATCCAGCTCACTTTCACTTTCGTTTTGAAAACCCAACTCGGAAATTCATTTAACTACGATGTCTGAAATTTTCTTGAACGTTTCTGTTCATATTCCTTTTTTTTCTTTCCGTCTCACGTCTCAAGGACCAGTAAAACCAAATTTAATAAGATGCATGATCACAATGCCATGTAAGCAGCACGTTGTCAACAAAGCCGATCTTTTTAAACGCTTTACGCAAGGGTATTATAAATGTGATTTTTTTCAAAACGTTTCAATGATTTTGAATGATCTCGGACTTCACGTGGAATAGTACTGATTACAAGCGTATCAATGTTATTGATAATAAAAAATTGTGGGAGTTGAATTGCGACTTTGATTTTAATAAGGATGTTGACTGACAATTATTAGATTGTTTTCAAATTAAAATTTAATCTCTTCAAATTTCGACTTGTCCCATCGGACAAGGACTGTTGAACTTGTCCGACGGCAATTCAGACTGGTAGCGGGCAATCGGGCAAACGTTAATGTCGAGCCCTGTTCATAAAACAATAAATAAAGAAATCAATCTAAGTGGTCAGTTAAAAGTTTCTTTTTTCTTGACAAAACCAAATTTTAAAGAAAACTTGTACAAATAAACATGTGAAAAACATACATATAGGTGTTAATTTTACATAACTTATTGAATGAAAAATGACATTAAGAACACTTCCTGTTAAACAAAGTGTAAACTTAAAGGAATTGAAAATTATTTAATTTAACAAAAGACAAAGTGTAAAATTTGTCTCATCTTTCATTTGATCAACTCTAAGTAGTTCACATATATGACCACCTCTTAACATGTATTCTACAGGGAAAAAAATTAAAAGTTTAATTTTTAGGTTGCTATTATTTTTAAATAACCTTAACTAACCTAAATATATTAACCTACCATTTCACCTTCATATGTGAGACATTCTTGGAATACTCTATCAAGAAATACATCAGTAAGAGTCCCTGTACCATACCTGTAAATTACATATCAAATGTCTAAAATTTAAAGTAATTTTTGTATATTAGAAAAAAACATTTATACTTTGTTATACATCAATTTGCTGTTGTTGTTAATATATTCTTTAATCAAATTTATATCATTTTAGACACTTTATCAAAATATTGTAAACAGTTGTGTAATTTCAGTAACAAATGCATTTTCAAAATTTTGTTGACAAAAAAGTAACAACGGCAAATTTCTCAGAAAAATACAACTTGTAGGTTACAAAGCATGAACTTTTATGAGAAAAAGTTGTTAGAGAGCAGACAAAAATTTTTACAATAGGGAATAGGGGTTTTAAACAGTGAACTCACCTAAAACACTAGCATAGAAAATCCTTGCATCAAGTTTCATATAAAACTTTATTTCTAAATAAAGTTTTCAAAACACTGACAAGGAAGGCATTATACACATACCGAGTCCTATATCTAAACAAACATACTAACAAATCAAAGAGTAACTATACCTGGCCAGTTCTTCTTTACTAAGCATACCATTATGATCTTTATCTAAGTTTAGATATTGACCATACACCCTGAGTGCAGAAGGAGCAGAAAACCAGTTCGATTCCTGCATTTCTTTTGATAAATCTTCATCTCTAAGCTGAAATCAAAAATCACTTTTTAAAAAAATTCATTACACCAAACTATTTTTTTCCATGATTCAAGTGAGAAAAACATTGAATTTCCTGGTTGTTGTAAAGAGCCATATAAGATTTTAATGATAAATAGATTATGACATTTACAATCAAGTAAAATTGAAAGACAAGTACTTTTTCAAAAATAAATTTCAATGCATTGGACAGACAATGTTGACAATTACATGTACTCGGTTGTAACAGCTTTGGTAGTTTGGTTTCCAATTTTTACAAATTTCCATTCCTACTTCTTGTCTTTATTAATAAGAGCCTTATGTATGATATCAAATATCTCAAAATAACAGAAGCAAGAACATAAATGAGCATGTTTAACTTTTGACTCGTAAACAGCAATATCCTAAAAACTACTTCGTTAAAAACACAGTGGAACAGGACCTGTATTTAATCACTTTACATGTACTCTTTTTTTTTACAATTCCAAGTTTTATAAACTGCCTGAATACAGCCAACAAATTTCTGAGAAAACCAAAGCATGGCAGCCAAGCCAAACAAAACAGAGGAAAGAGTGGATTCATTATATCAACATTATTTATATGTGACAGAGTATGTAATCAAAGATTTCCTTTATCCATTATCAGCAGAGTTTGTAACAAAATTTCAGGAGATTTCTCTCTTTTGGGAAAAAATTATGAAAGAACACAATCTGCATTCCCAATTAAAAACCTTAACCCCAAAGGCTCTAAATCATTTGAACTTCTGAAACAAAAAATAAAGCTCAGAAAGAGCTGACAAGTCCTAACCTAACACCAGAATTTAAACTTTTTTTTATATATATTGTTCGTTTTTATCAGTGTGGAAAATGAAGAAATGGAGTTATACATGTACTTACCTCTAATAAATCATCTAAGAAACTACATGCTAATATATCCTGAATTTTAATTTTTCCCGTCCTCATTGGATCAAGAAAGAAAAAGAATTTTCTGACTGCAGTACACACATAAAATGAGTAAAATGATTTTTCTAGTCCATTTAACTGTAAAAAAAAAGTATATGATCAAATAATTTGTGTGTATAATGTTTTTCCCCAATTCTGCTTTACTGGTAAAAAGCAATGTACATATACATACTATACTGGCAATTCAATGATAAATAATAAAATTTAAAAAATAAAATAAATCAAAAGATTTGCTGCTTACTTTGTCTGTTCTTTATAAAACAAATATTAATTTCAATAAAGGAGAATTTCTATATACATTAAAAAAAATAATTCATAAAAATGGTTTTTAGAATAAAATAATATGCGTTGTGAAGTATTTACATGTAAAACATGCTTAAAACAATTCATATTTTGATTTCATAAAATGTATAAAAATTGTTTTGAAATGTATACTTGAAAATATTTTAGAATTTATATATTTAGCACAAGAAAAATCAAGCACAGATAAAAAGAGGTTTTTATCTAAAACATTACAGTATACTGTGGAAATGGCAAGGGGAAATAATGCATACATCATGTACAAAATACATATTGAGAAAGTAAAACCAAAACAAAGAAAAAAGAAGGTAAAAAAGAGATATAACTGTTCAAAATCTCAGTAACAGAATTGTCATTTTTAAGAACATCTTAAGAACATCTTCATGCATAGATTTACAAGCAATATATTTCTAATTAAGTTTTATATACATACTGTAAAAGTAATATGTAGTAGATACACAAAAGTTGTACAAAAGTTTTCATTTCAATACTTTCACATATTGGTTGATAAGTAAAAAGTATATCTTTTTTATATTATTAACATTCCCAACTTAATGCATATTATAGTAATTTCTAGCTGTAATTCACAGAAACAATATTATTAATTGGAAGGATTTTGGGTGAATATTCTGATTACTCACTGTAACTAGAGGTTTTATCTTGCTAAAAGTCTACATTAAAACAAAATGTGTCAATGTAGCCCAATATTAACTCAAAAAGTCTCATCCGCCAGTATTTTCTGCTTTTAGAAATGACTGCCTTCATATCAGTGTCAGAGATAATCTTGTCAGGTACAATTAACGATTTTAACAAACTAATCAAATCAATTTCTGGATAGAATTCTGATCATAAACATGTATTTGAACTGACCAAAACAATAGATTTTCAATGAAATATTTAAATTTTTCATCAGCAATGACTGGAGTAACCATGCAAATTTGCTTCCTGTCCAATCTTTTGAATACCATACGGGCTATATATTACTAAACTTGACAGTATTTCTTTCTTAAAAGCCAAAATGCACATTAATCTATTACTGAAAAACTTAAGTAAAATAGACAAAGACCTGTATATTTCTGTTATGATGTTAAACTATTACTTACTATAGTCAGGGATATCATTTTTTGCATGTCTATTCTGTACAAAATAAGTTCTCAAGTCAAAATTTGACTCATTTAAACTGAAATTAGTAAGAATCTCTCTCTGTGTGTGTGTGTGTGTGTGTGTGTGTGTGTGTGTGTTAAACTGCAAACTAAAATTTATAATTACCTGTGGTAGAGTTGGAATTAATTCTAAAATGTAATTTTCTAAGTCCTGAAAAATAACACAAAATCAATTTGTTAAAGTACAATGTATTACAATGCAAAAATATTTACACATTATCAAAGAACTATTATCGGTACTTTGTTCACAACTTAAATGAAATAAAACATACCAAGTAATGCAAGTTTGATGGATGCAGGGTTTTCTTTTCTTTAACAAGTACAGTGCCCTGGTTAGGCCAGATCTGGTACTTAAAATGATAACAGTCACAGTTTTTTATTTATTAAGCAACAAATTTGTATTTAGAAATTTAGAAAAGAAAGTCTTAGTCTTTTGGATGACACCTGAAAAACCAATGCTTTATAAGATATGGCACTGGCACCAAAAGAACCTTTCTTATAAATTGCCATGAAGCTACACGTATATGCAAATGTATAAATATCTTTCAAGATATCCAATTTTAGGTGATCTCACTGTGTAACTGATATGGTGTATAATACTGAATTGGATCTACAACACCAGTTTATTTACTGACCAATATTTACACAACTTTGCTGGTGAAGAGCGTTTTTGTTACAATAAAACTTATTTCTTACTGATTCTTTTAGGTATCCTTGACCAGCGACATCATACAGTGACAATCCAATCCTTGTTTGATGTAACCAAACTTTCCTCATTACATAATTAAAGAACTGCATAATGGAGATTCTACCATAGGGATCTGTCTGTAGAAGTTTACTGAATACTGTGGCCTTGAAAAATTGCCTGTGAAATACATGTTATGAAACCAATACATGTATATATTACACTTGAAAAATTTAAAACACAAACAAAAATGATCAGGGAATATTTTTGATACTCTTCAAAAGGTATAGCATAAGCACATTTAAAAACAATGAATTGGTAGTCAGTTAATTCATTAAACTTTTTAAGAAAGTTTTAAATCCACTTCAGTTATTAAATGTCCAAATATATTTTATACCTTAACTGTCAGAAGCATCATTAAAATGCACAGTAGTTTAATTTTTTAATAATTGCAGTCAGCAAAAATCTTTGAATTTGGTCTGGGATATTATATAAACAATCTTTTTCTTCATATTAATGATTTAAGTGATAGAAATATATAAAATTTAAAATTAAAATAGAAGTTAAAAGATTTTATAGAATTATATCTTACTGGCACTTATTTCCTGCTTCTGCTCCAACTTTTAAGAAATCTTCATAATTGATCATCTGGTCTTCACCAACAATTGGTGGTGTATGATGCTGATCTAACAAAAACCACAATCTCTGAAAATTACAAACACAAACTTGTTAGGAAGTTTATCATCATTAATCAAATAAAAATCTAATGTAACTTCCCACTATCAAAGCTTATGGTTTGGACTTTTACAAAGCAGAAACTATTTCACACTTAATAGTCAATATAAATTGCAAGAACTTTTAGTGGTTATTTTCAATTTTATTTTCAAAATCTTTTTAAATTTAGAAAGGTTTGTTTGTATTTGACAAAAGTTAGAACACTAAATAGCAATTAAATTTTGCAGAATGGGTAGAGGGGTTAAAAAGATCAGACTGGATAAAAAAGCAAAACAGACTGACACATATTACCGAAATAAAATCACTACTCATTATATCACACAAACAAAACTTTACCAACCATAAAAATGTGATGCAAAGTAATTTTCCATTTAAGGTGGCCTTAGTATTTTGTTTAAAAGAAATTGTAAAGCCCAACTATATAGGGATCCCACTATGTAATAATGTAATGTAAATATAAGTTAACATTGGTATATATTCTAACAGAGAAAACTTCAGACTTAACAATACTGCTTCCTTATTAAAGAACGGAGTATTGACTGGTTCACTGTACCTGTAATTCATCATTGTCCAACAGCTCTCTGCTTCTTCTCTGAAGAAACACTGCCCTGTAAGAAACAATAAGTGTTAAAACCATTTGTGTTAATGAAATGTTGCATCATTAGTGAAATAGAAAGAACATGTGCATCATGAAGGTGTCTTTCATATAAACTTAATAATACAGTTGAGTCTGAACAAATACATGTACATGTATATATAGACGGTAAATAGAAAAGTCACATAAATCACTCAAGCAGATACTTATACATGTACTACATTTTGAATGACATAAAGAAATAAATACTATTCAATGACAATTCTTTAAATCTTAGGGTCAACAGACACCATTACACCCTTTTTTACTAAATGCTGTTATTTTCTTGTTGATGAGCCGAGATATCATTGATAAACAAACCTGGTCTACCGATAAATATATATAAAAGATACTTAATATAAGTGAATGTGATATGAGTTAAAATGTGTGACTGTTTATAAAAATTATTATAACTGAAATAGTGTTATTACCTGGACTCTTCTCTTAGTTTAAGTAATAGAGGTTCATCCTCTGATGGTAACTAAAATAAAATTAAACAATCCATATCAATGTTTAACTTGGGATTTATTGGTCTAAATACTCAAAATACATTTAAAACTGCTAAAATTATTCCATTACGTTTATTAATAGCTACTGTTTCAAATGACTAAAATCTGACTTATTTCAATTTGCTATGTAAATCTAAAGACTAATTAGTCACCAACTTTTTTATTCTTATACTGACTTATCTACAATGATTCATTACATGACAATGAGTGACAAACAACATTTTTATTTAACTTAATTGAGGTTGATTCAATAAAAGAATTTGAAAATCAATGATAATCAATTTATTAATCCAATACAATCCAAGTAGACATAAAATGCAGCAAGTAAGATGTTATATTACAAAGTTGCATGCTCACCCACAGATGAAAACAGAGGCTGTCTAGAGGATATTGCTTCATTATCAAACACATAAATACAAGTTCAGGTGGTTATTTTTTGTCAGGAAATATCCCTATTCATTCATTCAGTTATGCCAACTAAGCATTAAAAGCAACATCACTCACCTTGACATAAAGACTTGGTGCACTTTTAACTGTCGGATCAAGTCCTTTCCCATAAGAGTAAAACTTCTTAAACTCTTCCTTTTCTTCATTCTTTGTTTCTTCACTGACATCATTATTGATTTCTAAATATAAAAGTAATTTATCAAATGATAAGTAGATCTCAAGTGAACATTATCTAAATAATTAAGCCAACCAAATTTTGACTTTACTACAAATCAATACATCTGTCCTTGTAATTGTTAACCCAAATCTTATTTGATACCTCATAATCAATCAATGATTGGTTTGATTGGTGCTTCCAAAGGGATTTTAATGTCATGATTATTTTTGCATGTTTTGGAAGGGCATGAGTATTTTTGTGTTTTACTTAACAAAAAGTTTTCAACTAATAAAATCTCTAGTACATAAACTCACTAACACTATGTAGTAGTACTGTTACAGCACAAATAAATTTTTCTTCTTGGAATGATCGTATATCTATTATTATTATTATTATTTAATCATTTATTTTTACCGCATTTACTTATTTTATTTATTTATTTTTTTTTTTTTTTTTTTGTCAGCTACGTCCTTCTGAAGACTTAAATCAGCACTAAAATTCAGAAAAATAATAAATGTGTATACTCAAAACAAATGTTTTGTGTTTAACACACACCATTATGTCATACTGAGTCATACCTTATCAAAGAACTTGAAAAAATTGCAAATCTTGTGCCGGTTTGATAACAACATGTCAATGGAACCTAAATAAGAGAATGCAGTTATAAAAGTGTTTTATTCCAAGTCAATATTTTTCTTGTCATTCACTTTCAAGGAAGTGGTTGGAACTGGAGTGCTCTGAAAAAAAAGCACCGAGATTCTGCACTCAAACTCGGAGAAAGTGGGCATGAATGCATGTACTTCAGAGACAGTGTCTAGTCAGTAGTGTTGCAATAAAAAAGCTTATGGGTCACACTTTTGCAGACTGTGTTTATTTACACGTTTTTATGCAAAGAATAAAAATGCCCAAATATTTAATATCATGTTGTCCCTTGAAGAACAGGACTGGTACAAAAAGTGCATAGTGCTAGAAAGTTTGGTCTTACTTTTCTTCCTTTCGACGTATTTCTTCAAAGACCTCCTCCATTCCATGCCCCTGCTTATCTCTAGCGACGTCAAAGTCATTTCAAATACACAAAAATATGCATGGAATAATTAATTTGTGTTCTAATCAAACACTAACAGTCCGAAACAAGGCGTCTGCATCCATCTTTGAAAATTTCCCTCTCGGTTTTCATAACGATAATTTTCATTGGTCGATTCCACGGGTAACGGGGAAGCGAACCTGCCATTTGTTGTCATTATTTACAAAGGGGGATAATAAATCGCGTCTTTTACTACACTTGTTATGACATGCAAATGAATTATCAAGGGCTTTTTATTTAACCAAAAAAAAGGAATTTCCAGATCATTAGAATGTCATTATTTATTTTTTTTATTTGAAAAATCATTTGTTTTCACTTGAAAAATCATTTATTTTTGTTTGGTCAGAAGTCCATGAATATAAGTAATTCATGGACTTCTGGTTTGGTAGATATCTTACTCGCATTTTCATTATTTTAGATAATTTACAACTCGAAATGTGCTACCTACTAGTAGATCTATTGGATGACCCTTTCGCCGTTTACAGTTCATTACACAAGTCAGGGACATTAGCACCGTGATTGGTTAATCAATTTTGAAGTCCTTTACAATTTAGCTTAGATATGCATTTTTTTTTTTAATTTTAAAACATTTTTAAGTTATCAGTTACTTCAAAATTGATTTATAATAATGATTAATAATTTATAAACTACCGCTTAAATATACATGTATGTAGATGTAAAAAATCACAAACATGTTATTTTTTATCAATAAATACACCTTTGTGTAGAAAATTAAAAAAGTTTACCTGGTTTTAATTCCTTACTTATTTTCTGTATTATTATATTTTTGAGACAGAAAATTAAATATGATATCAAGAAATTAATTCAAAACCGATTTGAAAATTGTGATTCACGGTTACAAATAAGTTTTCGGATAAGCCATTATTCGTTCTATTATTATTATTATTATTATTGCTGATTTATGTGCTGTGAGCCTTGTATGGAAGGAGGTTAATAGCATCGATGACCTTTTTCAGTCACTATATCAAAGCATGTACATGTATCCGAATACTTGTGTCATTTGGTCAGTTTATAATATCGACGAGGTAGTAAGTACTTCGAAGTAAATAAGGCAAGCGACTTTTGCTCGTAACAATGTTAATTAAAACTATTGTACGTAGAAATTATAAATGTATATTTAACTTTCGTTATTATATATATATATATATATATATATATATATATATATATATATATATATATATATATATATATTCGTTCTTTCATGCATAATATAGATAATCTGGTTATCGCGAAGACAAAATACATTTATTCAGCCTCTCTCATAGGAAAAAAGCTGTATATCAAACCGCGACAGTCTTAACCCGTTTAGGTTTTTTTTTACCAAAACAGTATAGCGTTATATCCTTCCAGAGCATATGTAGACCACTGAACTATACCGGGAAGAGGGGGGAGGAGGCGGGGTCGAATGTTTTACGAGTTGTAAAATGAAAAAAGTCCGTCAAATAAACACAGACTAAAAAGTAAGTTTTGACGAAAGCCATAGGCCATAGATGTTTTTTCTTCTAAGTGTATCTTTCAACTTAATTAATGGGAATATTTATACCATTATACGCATACAAACTGTGCGACTTTAATATCAACATTTGTGGGTATATTAGTGATTAAAGGTACGATATTCAAATGCTTGGGATATTCTTAATCAAAAGTAACCAAGTTGCCAAGATAAATGGCACCGGCAAATGCCGGGGTTACCTTAGCGATGAACTGACATCTGAATCAAGTTTTATCTGTCGTTTCCCGAAGGATACTCGACGAGCAGTACTTGACTTTAAAAGACTAGTGTATATTATTTAGTAACACATTAAACTAATGTTATCTGAAAATGCCAAGTTTAAGCAATAATTATAGAATTGAAACATAGGCGTAAAACTAACTTCTATATACAATTAATTTTCAAAATGGCTACATTCTGTCTTATCTTATCCTATCCACTTTTGAAAGTATTTATATACTTAACTTGAAGAACAAGTCACTCTTCCATAAGTAAAAGTTGACAGATATTTCCTACGGCGAATTTGGTAAAGAAATGTGATAGCTTTTTATTGCAGACAAAAGCTGAATGCAATTAACACTAGCTTGACCCAAGTAATGGCATAGCCAACCCTCTTGTTGCAAAAGTTTTGAAATTTATTCGTTCTATACATTACCAGACTGCCAAACCCATTTCCCCAATACGAAAAACTAAATGCACAAATACTGACTACAAAGTGAGCCTCTATTGCATTCCTATTATATTTGATTTGATTCAATGGGGTTTAACGCCCCAGTTAAGAATATTTCACTTTTATTGAGACTTCACCAGCTATAGACAAATTGGCAGAAATTTTTCTTTGCAATGTGTTAAGGACAATAAGGAAGGGTTCCCCAGCGTTCTGCTTGCCGTGACACGGGGCATCGGTTTTTAAGGTCTCCTCCGAAAGACCCCATGGCTTTCATTTCTTAATGCTGAGTGATTGGCGAAAGAACGGTCACTACCAATTTTCAAGTCTTGGGTAGACCCGGCCGGGGTTCGAACCCCGACATCCCACATACTATGCGAGCACACTACCAGCTGAGCTACCGTAGTGGTCCATTCCAATTATGGCAAAAACGTTATTTCAAAAGAATGACAAGTAACCACTTCAAATGCTTCGAATGTTCTATTCTTAATGAATTCATTACACAGTATATATACCTTATAGTATATCATTATAATAATTCAACAATATAACTCATTTAACAGATCACTTGTCTCCTACTATAGGGGCACATGGAACTTCTCCGGATTCCACCTTCTTTGCAACAATATCCACAAGCTCTGCTAAAGTTCTGATGTCAGGTATGGCAAAAAGGTGTTTTGCAATAGATTCAGACACATACTCCTCCAACTCCTCTTTACCGTCAGCAGTGTGTGTTCCGGTCATTAAGCCGAATACTTTGACTCCCTCACTTCTCAAATTTATAGCTTCCTCTACAGCATCAGGACCACAATTTGACATACCATCACTGAAGATTAGTACTTCACGCTTCACATTTTGTCTTAGTACTACGAATACATAGATACGTGATAAGTTAAATATTTCATTAAAACTATTATATAATGTTCATACCATATTCAGAATATTAGAGAACTGCATTTGTGCAAATTTTGATTGTTTCATTTTACATAGAATTTTAATACTAACAAATTTAAAATATGCGTTTTAAGTGTTTCTTTGTTCTTTCATTGTACATTTTTGCATTCTGTTCTTGGTGTTTTTGGCTATTGTCAAGTACATTTAGTTGGCATGCAATAATTACCACCAGACAGCCGACCTAATCCCCCCCCCAATAACATCATACCTGTATTATCCCCGTCAAGTGTGTTTCCAAAGTAAAATCATCAAGAGGTTATGTTGCTTATTTTGCCGTATGGGTGAGTATTATACTTTTTCTATTCAACATTTTTGTCAATATAGAAATATACAAATCTCTGGAGTTGGTATATTTCTGATTTTATATAGATCTTCATTCAGAAGCGCTATCTTAATTCACAACCAGATATACAGCAGTAGCAAAAATGTTATAGCTACAAGTTACTCCCGGAAGTAAACGGAAATTGTGTTAATGTCACAGTCAGTCACTTGTCATAAAAGTGTTGATTGCGCTTTGTACTGATGGATAATCGTATGAACTACATAGTGAATGTTTAAAATAGATTAAAAATAGGAACAGCTGCATTATTTTAGCAATTTTGAAAATGTGATGATTATTCTTAATAAAAAAATGCATCCATAACTCGATGATGTACGGATCGTTGCATCAAAAAAGCATAACTTTCAGAAAGATTCTGATACAAAAACATTTAGTAGAGAACAGTTTATATTTCTAAAAAATCACCCCTATAGTGCAGATAATAACACGTCGTAAATAGATAATTTTACCTACTCTTTGAATTTCTGAAAACATTTGCCGCCAAGATAAATGCATCACCAGTACAAGTTGTGTTACCAAGATAAGTGACGTCTTCAATAGCTTTTGTCAATTCTGATGTGTTCTGGTGTTCATCAAACAGGAATACAAGACTGGTGTTCGAGGAGAACTTTATCATTCCAGCTCGCTGGTATTTATGATCAGAGCTTACTTTAAAAGGATCTGGGGAGGGACAGAGCAAACTAAGAAGTTTTGCAAGATTTTTCTTAGCTTCATCAAAATCTTCTGGTCCTATACTCCCAGAACTATCCATAAGAATTAGTATCTCTCTTTCTTCATCCTTTCCTCGGCGTAAGAATTCTGTAACTATGTTTTCTGCAGTTCCATTAGTAGGTGGTAATCGCTCTAGTAATGAAAAGATATAAACTCTTAACTAATTTTGCTGTGTCACTGAGAAATAGTTCAAGCTTTTTATTGTAAATAATCATAAGCTACTTTTACAATATAACGACGCGTAAATAATCACGTTGTCCATTCTTGGAATTAAATTTGCGTGTCACTTGACATAACTTTCAAAAATTGTAAAAAGAAAAAAGAAAACTAGGTGATCTGACAATTAGACTTATTGCTCTCCAAGACTTCCCGATTATAAACACCTTCAAACATAAATAGGTTTTGGGACTTTAGTAAAGGATATATCATCGCAAATAACAGAAAAGCATTATAAAACAATATGAAGCTTAATTTGTTTTTGATTTCAACATTTGTGGTTGCAACTGTTAGATGTCATTTACAAAGATATGACGTTCATAATGACATTTTTTTGCTTCACTGCTGCATTATTGAGTACTAATTTTTTCGCAGTGATTTCAACAAGTTTGATCTTTGAGATGTATTCATTGAAATGAAAATACACATTTGCAAGACTGATGAATTATAACCACTGAAACCAAAGAACACGGATTACCAAAAACACATTTACATTGGTTATCAAACCATTGTGTTAATGCTAATTTGTTATGATAGTGTCATATACCACTTTTTGAATTTAATCTTAAAAAAACATTCTAAAAGTGGTATATGTATTGTCATATACCACTTTTTGAATGTATTTTTATGATTAAATTCAAAAAGTGGTATATGATAATAGTGTTATTGTCATGTGCAGAATTTTGAATTTTTCTAGAGAAATATTCAAAATTCTGCACATGACGTTATGATAAAAAACAATGGCATATGATGAGGCTTAAAATCGATGAAAAAATAAATTCTCAAAAATGAATAAAACAGGAAACATTTACCTGTAGCTCTATCTTGAGTTCGTCTGCTACATTGCTTACCGCCTTCAGATGGATATATGACAACTGTTCTATTTCTAATATCTTTTCCAAACCCTATTGGACTGTACCTCCATGCTGACCACTGACTTTGAACACAATCTGAAAAAATTCAGATTTTTATTATTTTCTACTAAAAGTAATTAACAGCACTTTTTAATTGTTAATTTTAGTTTTTTACTCACTAGAAAAGAAGTACATCACTTGATATCATTTCGTCATTTAATCCATCGTTCGTCCATCTTCAGTACTTCAGTAATTATAACCAGTCTAAATATGGGTATATTATATATTCTTATACAATTAGATAGTTATTACTTGTCTTGATATTTCCGTCAGTTGTGAAGTGTTATAAATATAATTAATTTCGTTTCATTTGGGTACATATAACTTTATTTAATGTAATGTCAATGTATTAAACCTTTGATAACCTAATGATATTTAATGTAAAATTTGATTAAAAAAATAAAATGAGATTTTTTAACAATACTGATTTAAATGTTCATGATATAAGCTTTTTCAATTCTAATGGACCTTATTTGTTCTTTTCACTTACCTTGAAAACCTTTATTTGTACCTAAAACAATTTGGTTACCATAGTTCAATGCTACATTGGCTAACAATTTTACTACAATGAGTTATATTTCTTGATTTATACATATTTTATTTGTCTGTCACAAATACACAAATATTAGTACGTTATACATAGTTATAATTACATATATGGACAAAAGGATTCAGAAACAAGAGACATAACACTTATATTTATCTGTCTCAGAATATTCTCCTTATTTCTTGCCCAAAAATGCCGAACTATTATGGTATAATAGAATTCATTGATGATATCTATTTCGCCTATGATTTATGTATTTATGTCACTAACCGACTTCTCTCTCCTCTCTTAGTTTGTCACACTGTTTTCCTCCTTCTGACGGCTTGACTAGTATATTTCTTGTTCTCACTTCAACCCCGAATCTTCTAGGCCGGCCCCAATCAGTCCATTGTGACAATGAACAATCTACGCAAATCAAAATAATTATTATAGATCAATCGAAACTAATTATTTTATTAATTAATCTGCATCATTCAACATAATTATTATTGATAATTCAGTACAAGAAGATATAACTATAGAATGCAAAACTACTTAATAATAAAATGACCATAATTAGAACTTCCAAGCTTTCATGACACATCTTGCACATCCATCTTAAGCCTTTTGTAGACATGTGCGCTCAGAAGACCTCAGCAGAACTAAATATGACGAAAATGACGCAAGGTTGGTGTCTTACAATTTCATTTCCCAGTTTTATATTAAGAACACTTCAAACAATACAAAAATATCCCTCTAGGATGAAGATATAAACCATAGGTCTTAACTCGATACAGGCAGTGTAAGAATAGGCTTTACGTAACAATTAAATATTGGCTTGGGTGACGTATTTTACCTACCGACGTCTCGAGTTTCTCGTAAGTGTGGACATTGCTTCCCTCCATCTGATGGATATTTAGTAATGGTTCTTGTCCTCTCTTCCACAGAGTTATCCGTTTTTCTTCCCCAATCAGAGAATTCAGACACTTCACAACCTAGTTACATTATAAATAAACAAGCATCAGTGATGTTTGATACTGTCACCCGTTTACTCAACGTCCCAATATTTCAGCGTAGCCTTAACTTATATATATATAATCGTCTTTACTAATTTGTGTCACTCATAAAAGAAAAAAGTCGTTGTAATAAGAAAGGGCGAGGTATTTAAGGACTGTAATGGTATTTTCTATAAAATCCTTTTTTTGTTTCAAAAGAGGTACTTTTTACAGCAGTAGTGAATCACCGAAATTGTAAAAAGTTCTCAAGCTCGCGTTTTCTTATCACAGCGCCTCTTATTGCCTCGGTTCGAATCTTGTTTGGGCACATCCTTGTGTGAGGAAGCTTGTTAATTCGCTTGATGAGGGTATATAGTTTTTCTCCGGAAATTTTAGATCTGTCACAATCCAATATCTAACCGCCTCGATGTAAATGAAAGAAATTCAACTAGGACGTAAACACTATTACTCTATTAATTAAGAAATTCATCAAGTTACGTACCAACTTCATCAGTTTCCGTGTCTGGCGGACATTGTTTCCCTTTTGGAGAGGGAAAAACTATGATAGGTCGTTTCCGTATCAATCTGCCGCGCTTTTCGTTTTTATTTTCACGTTCCCAATCACCCCATTCTCCAATGGAACAATCTGAAATCCAGTAATATGTGGCACAAATAATCGAACCAATACATTCATAATTGCTCTTAATAATTGATATGCAGCGTTCAAACAAGATATTAAACTTGACCTAGGTGTTAAATTGATTATTTTTAACAATTAGTTAAACTTAGTTTTTCTTGCATATATGAATTTTTTTTTTTTTGAAAAGACGAAGGTTAAAAGGAATGTCATCAAATTTGAAAAATAAAAAAAATCATCAGTTTTTAAAAATGTCAATTTGAAAACAATCAAATAATGATATATTTATCTTTATTCATGCTGTTAACTTGGGTTAATCATTGATTAAACTAATTTAACTTTGAACATTTCGCCTAATGTTTGTTAAATAAAATATTTTTCAATAACTAGAGCTTCAAAGTACGTAATAATACATTTAATAATAAAAGAAATAAAAACATGGACGTATATTAATATCACTGAAAAAAAATAAACTTAAAATTCATGTAATAATAATGAAAAAACTACAAGTATATTTTTAAAAAAAATCTCAAAAGACATTTTGGAGACTAAATTGAACTATAGACGAAAATACTGACATGTAACCAGCTCTCTAAACATTTCACTTTTACCTATTGATTTTTCTTGCTTTGTCTCTTCGCATTTTTTTCCATCATCGGAGGGAATAGTTGTTATTTGTCGCTCACGGACATATGGTCCTGTATTGTCATCTCTGGTCCAACTGGACCAGTCTCCAACTTTACAATCTGAAAACACAAACTATACGTTAGGAACAACAAGTTCTAATTTGCAAAAATAGTTTACTTTAATATGATTAAGCTTAGGAGTAATCTTAGAATTAGAAAAATATTAAAAATACACAATACACATGTTCTTAAACGCTTGTTGGATAAAAACAATGCTTGTAATGATAAATCTTGCAAAAGTATAAAATGTACGGTTTTCTTAAGAGATGTTCAACTATCTTGTAAGCTACTATAAATCCTAGTCTTTCAAGAAGTCGGCTAATTGTACGAGTAAAAAAAGAATAACCAAATCTTAAACGTAGACGTATCTGTTTGACAAATCCATACAACAAACTGAAGACGGAATAAAAAAAAAAAAAATTATAAGGCTTATAGAATGGAACGGAAACACTAGTTGTATAGAAACAATTTTGGAAGCCTAACCTGACATTGTAAATTTATAAGGAATGTGAAAGTACATGAACTTAATTTTGAATAATGAATAATCTTCAAGCGAATAATTAATTATTTAATCACCCAGATTCTTTACCCAACCTCTACTATCGAAGTTACTTACCAACACTTTCCGTCTCGGACAAATCAGGGCATGGTTTTCCCTTTGGCGAATTTAGTGTCTTTATACTTCTTCGTCTCTCGCGTTTTGCAGACGGAGTTGCTCTTGCCCATTCCGTCCAAGGACCCAAGACACAGTCTTAAGAGTAAAAAGATGAATGCATGACGGGATCTATACATGTTTAAATTAAAAACAAAACAACGTACATGAATTTGCGATGTTAATATTAATGGTCAAAACAAAACTTAAATGAAACTGGCTCAATACTCATCCAGCAACCCGACGTTTAACGTTTGGTAAATATGATATTTATCATGAATTATTTTCAACTGACAATTGCATTGTTAACAAGATTCTTACATTTGGACCAAAAGTACATATTCATTATATTCATGTGTATGATAGCGCATATTCTCTTTGGTATTATGCCATTAAGAATATACAAAACAATAATATATTAATAATTACAAACAACGACAAATTATTGTAGATACTATTAATCGAACCTATTTCTCTATATTCCTCAAGGTTTGGACATTGTTCTGCATCTTTTGACGGCTGTTTCGTCACTATTCTAAATCTTTTATATGGACCGTTTCCTGCTTCCCTTTCCCATGATGTCCACGTGTCAACTTCACATTCTGCAATAAAACATGACTGGATGATAAGGGCACATGCCAAAATTTTAAATTAAAAAAAAAGTTAAAATGGGTCTGTATAAGCATTTTCTCAAAATTCCCTTTTTATGTAAAATGTTTACATGTTTTTACCCCAAAATAGTTGAAACATCAGCTGATATATTCATGTTATCACAATTAAACTGCGTGATTAAACAGTGTTGCAAATTTCATTGAAATAACAATATTAGTTTGAGAGATATGCACTTGAACATGAACTTTCCCATTTTCTCAAAATTCCTTTTTTCTGTAAAATGCAAATTTTTACCCCAAATAGTTGAAACATCAGCTTGAATAATAATGTAATCATAATAAAACTGTATGATTACACTATGTTGCAAATTTCAATAAGATAACAGTATTAGTTTGAGAGATATGGACTTTTACGTGAACTTTCACATTTTCTCAAAATTCCATTTTTATTAAGAATGCAAGTTGTTAACAAAAAAAAAATAGTTGAAACATTAGCTTATATACTCATGTAATCATAATTAAACCGTGTTGCAAACTTCATTGAAATAACAGTATTAATTTGAGAGATATAGATTTTAACATAAACTTTCATATTATCACACCTTTTCGCCTTAAGGCAATGTCAGGCTCGACAAAAAACTAAAAGAACAAAACTTGATAAATAAATTAAGTGATGAGAAAACTTTCAATTCATCTGTGCAATAGAACTGAGTGAGTATTATGCCTCAGTAAAGATTCTGTCACTTATATCGAGGTGATCAGTTACTGAGTTTGTAGTGCTCGTAGATACAGCATCGGCAAGAAAACTAACAGACTTTCAAACTTAAGTAGGATCCGACCTTTGGGACAATAACCTAAGCGCAAAGCATGTGCTTTTGAGTATTTGACCACCAAGTTTATATTATAGAGTGCATTTATAATTTCAGCAAAAAAAAAAATTGAAAATTTATTCAAAGCAGAAATAAGTTGCACTCAGTTAAAATTGTAGCATTGTTTTCTGCAAGTGAAGATGGACAAACTTCCAACATGGCTTATAAAGATATGGAATTAGTTTAGGTACAATTAAAAGTTCAAGGCAGATTATACTTACGGACAGGTAGAGATTGTAGCATTTCTAGAGGACATTTTTCCCCACGTGAGGACGGATACGTTTTGAATTCTCGTTTTCTCGTCAAAGGCGCTGTTGGTGTTGATCGATGCCATTCAGTCCACGTCGTCATCTCACAATCTGAAATTTGAAATGCTTTTAATTAATAAAATGTCTCCGTCAGAATTTACATTAATCATGATTTATCTATAATACAGACTACTTTACTTTGTAATGTTACGAAAGATGAAGAATGAAAGCATAATTTGACGAAAAATAAGAACAACACCCTCAAGCATATTTTGTAATAGATGCTTCTTGCATATATAATATAATGAAACAGATTTTGTTTCCGTGAAAACTCAGTCCACATCAGGTACTGAAAACAATTGTATATGTACGATTAATTGTTGTTGTTTAATAAACCACTGACTACCACCTGGTGACTATATTTAATCAGAATATTTGTTAAATGGATGCTCTTGGCCATCTCAAAGACATTTTCAGCAACATTTTTAATCTTTTATTTTTGAAATATATGTATATGACATGTCAAAATTCAACAGATATTTTGTTTTAAATATTTACGTACCAACTTCTTCTGTTTGTTCAGTTTCGGGACATTGTTCCCCAGATCTGGAAGGATATCTTGAAATTATTCGGGTTCTAATAAGGCTACCTGTATTTGTCTTCCTTTCCCAATCCGACCATAATTGTACCTCACAGTCTGTAAAAGATCAATATACATATTCTGTGAGCACCGGCACAGAAAATAATAAAAATATATACGTGGTTGGATGTATTGTAAAAAGAAAAAGTGATGAGAATTACTGTTATTATAAATTACAAGAGTCACGTTAACCCTCCGTAAAAGTTTATATTATTTTCTAAGCTGGAAATGCAAATATTAAGTCTGGACAAAACTAATTATTTGGAGCTGGCATGCTGAACATCAATATGCACATAAATGCACAATTATTATCATTCCTGTCAAGGTTTATTTAATTATGAATTAGGATTTAAGATCTTATCCGGACTGAAAAATCATTAAAAAATTTCAGACTTATAACTCTGAAAATTTACAAAACTGGAACAGAAAAATATGCACATCTGTGCATGGTGTTTGTCACTCCTACTTAGTTCCATTACATTTTTGACGAAAATTAAGGAGATCTAGAAATAATACTAAAAGAATTCAAAAAGTTATAATATAAAATATTCCAATAGTAACGGGCAGACGAATTTTACTACTTCATTTTATGTAAAATATCGTCAAAATGCAATTGTTTGTTTCGCACATTTTCTTGTAGAGAAGTGTAGCACTTTTTAGTTAAGCTGTTGTTATTAAATGTATATAACCATTCGTACCAACAGGTTTGGTATCCTTTTGTTCAGGACACTGTTCTCCTTTAGGTGAAGGATACTTTTCAACTTTTCTTGTGCGTACCATTGGACCTCTTGGATTAGGGCGTGTCCATGATGACCATGTACCAACTTCACATCCTTCATAAATGCAAATGACATCTTCTTATACCAAAATACATGTAGTTTAGCATAGCAGACACATAAACACGACATTCATTTTACATCATATGCATGTTTATTATAATTATTGTAAAAGGTATACAAATATAAAATATATTTCTTAAACAATGTAAGGTAAAAATAAATAACATTAACCTGCTTAAAATATAAAAAGGTCAGAATTTTACTTCTTCCATTAAATATGGAAAATGATAATATGCCAGTATTGTGGGCTACTAACTGCTATAAATAAATATTGATTTAATATTTAAAATATTTAAAAATGATCTTTTGCTATCAATGTCAATGAGTGGAATAGGAAATAGTCGGTTTTTCTATCAAAAAAGGACTTTTTTGTTGTGTGATAAAGACCTACAAAATATGACATAGAACATTGAGCCTTTTTTAGTAATTTGGGAAAATTAATAATTTCCTACCAACTTCTTTTTCCTCTTTTAGCTCAGCACATTGTTCACCATCTTCAGATGGAAAAAGCAAAACTGTCCTATTTCTTTGTGAGGTTGACGTTTTACTTGGTCTGTACCATCCCGACCAAACAGTCAGTTTACAATCTAAAAAAAGAAAATTGGTTGAAATGTAGAAAAAATACTATTTAATGTAAGTAATAATTTTAGAGAAATTGGCTAAAACTTTGCCAATTACTACTTAGTTGTACTTGTTGTTCAATAAAAACCAGTAGAGTCAGATTGTAATAAAATTCAAAATCTGTTATTATAAAATAATTTCATCTTATTTCTAGTTCCAAACATACCTTTAATGAACTAAAGTGTAAAATAAATAGTTTGTGTAGCTCATGTATCAGTAACAAGAACTCCCTCCCCTCCCTCCCCCAAAACATAAATCCAGCAGCAAAAGATAAGGAAGATAAATGCAGGTAAACCCATACAGTTTGGTTTCATCCTTTTAAAAAAAAATTAAAAATCTAAAAAGGGTCATATAGTATAAAATTATTTTTATTATAAAATTCATCATTTTCGAAACTTTATATTTGTGCTTTTGATATAATAGCATCAAAATATTCAAATACTAGCATTATTCAAAGCGTGGGTTTACTAACTCTTTCATAACTGTTTGAGCTTTCAAAAAGCCTTCAATATTGATTTCTGCAAAACTACGATCCGAAGTCCGAAACATAGAGAATATAGATATCAATAACAACGAATACACAGATAGTGAGACAGACAATGTTTTAAGTTTTTTCTCACCACAGGCATTGACCAGACATATAATGCTTATAAACGGAATTAAAACCGGAATTACAATTTCGGTTCAAAAGGAAATAAATACTAAAAGACATCATTTAAATTTCAAATGTATTACGCTACCTACCAACATCTCTGGATTCCTCTGTAACTGGACAAGGCATGCCGTTTTTAGATGAATATGTTAATATCTCTCTAGATCTCACTTCTTTAGAAGACGGCGATTGGCGACTCCACTGTGACCAAAGACCGATTAGACAATCTACAAAAGAACTCAAGTTAAAAAATAATGCAAATGCTTAAACTCTATAAGTGTTGACAAATTCATTGACTCAAAAAAAATCAATTAGTATTTTATAAAGTAAAAGGTAATAATAATGAAATTTATCATACATATTAATAATGAAATCAAATAAAAGTTTTAAAAAAAACATTCTTTTAGTTTGTTTCTAATTCTTCTACTTTACATAATAACATGATATGTATAAATATATTACAAAATACCTGTTGAATTACCTAATGTTTATATACTTATGTAACCTAAAACCTTACCGACATCTTTTGACTCTATTAATTCGGGACAAGGCTTTCCTTTTGATGAGGGTTGATTTGTAATTTTTCTAGTCCTTATTGACGGAGAACGTAGAGATCTTCGATTCCAGTCTGTCCAGATGTCTACTTCACAGTCTAAAATGCGTATGTAATTTAACATTATATTATAAGAACTTGTTTTTGTGCTTATTTTTAATTTAAAGACGTATGTTTAAGAAATCATCAGTAAATATTTCACAAAATAACTTAAAAAAGCAATAAGTTAGGATAAAAACTGTATGATTTCTCCAAATGTTTATGTAACGATATCGTAATATACACTGAATGATTTCTCTCTGGTTTATATGGCAAGTGAAACCTTATAAACTTGTAATAATTTTGTGAATAAAGTGTTAAAAGTAACACTTTATAGGCTCTCTCTCTCTCTCTCTCTCTCTCTCTCTCTCTCTCTCTCTCTGTTTTTTAAATAATTATTAACCTTTTGCATTTGCTATGTAAGAATTTAGTTCTTAGAACTTTTAGATAAAATCTACATTTTAACAACAAAGACTAAGTTAAAAACTAAGTACCATTTAGCAAAATTTTCAGCCCTCTTAAATTTGAAATTGACTTAAAACTAGGGTTTGTTCCCTCATGCAAAGCATTCCTTAGCTGGATTTGGATTTATATAATTTTGGAACTTTAGATTCATTATTTTCAACTGTTTGGCCTTTGTTTTTTTTTATCTATCAAACTTTTCGGTCTTATTGTCACTGATGAGGAATGAATTTCCGAAATGTGCACATCTAGCACATCAAAATTTAACTGGTATTTGTTATTTATTTACTACGCCTGAGCAGGTACCGCTGCTGGTGGACTAAAACTCCCGGAGGGTATCCATAACTCAGTAGGCAGTACTTTGTGCTGTCAGAAAATGTACCATTTAGCAAAATTTTCAGCCCTCTTTAATTTGAAATTTACTTAAAACTAAGGTTTGTTCCCTCATGCAAAGCATTCCTTAGCTGAATTTGGATTTATATAATTTTGGAACTTTAGATTCATTATTTTCAACTGTTTGGCCTTTGTTTTTTTTTTTTTTTATCTATCAAACTTTTCGGTCTTATTGTCACTGATGAGGAATGAATTTCCGAAATGTGCACATCTGGCACATCAAAATTTAACTGGTATTTGTTATTTATTTACTACGCATGAGCGGGTACCGCTGCTGGTGGACTAAAACTCCCGGAGGGTATCCATAACTCAGTAGGCAGTACTTTGTGCTGTCAGAAAATGTACCATTTAGAAAAATTTTCAGCCCTCTTTAATTTGAAATTTACTTAAAACTAAGGTTTGTTCCCTCATGCAAAGCATTCCTTAGCTGGATTTGGATTTATATAATTTTGGAACTTTAGATTCATTATTTTCAACTGTTTGGCCTATGTTTTTATCTATCAAACTTTTTGGTCTTAGTGTCACTAATGAGGAATGAATTTCCGAAATGTGCACATCTAGCACATCAAAATTTAACTGGTATTTGTTATATATTTACTACCCCTGAGCGGGTACCGCTGCTGGTGGAGTAAAACTCCCAGAGGGTATCCATAACTCAGTAGGCAGTACTTTGTGCTGTCAGAAAATGTACCATTAAGCAAAATTTTCAGCCCTCTTAAATTTGAAATTTACTTGATAATAAGGTTTGTTCCCTCATGCAAAGCATTCCTTAGCTGGATTTGGATTTATATAATTTTGGAACTTTAGATTCATTATTTTCAACTGTTTGGCCTATGTTTTTTTATCTATCAAACTTTTCGGTCTTAATGTCACTGATGAGGAATGAATTTCCGAAATATGCACATCTAGCACATCAAAATTTAACTGGTATTTGTTATATATTTACTACCCCTGAGCGGGTACCGCTGCTGGTGGAGTAAAACTCCCAGAGGGTATCCATAACTCAGTAGGCAGTACTTTGTGGTGTCAGAAAATGTACCATTTAGCAAAATTTTCAGCCCTCTTTAATTTGAAATTTACTTAAAACTAGGGTTTGTTCCCTCATGCAAAGCATTCCTTAGCTGAATTTGGATTTATATAATTTTGGAACTTTAGATTCATTATTTTCAACTGTTTGGCCTATGTTTTTTATCTATCAAACTTTTCGGTCTTAGTGTCACTGATGAGGAATGAATTTCCGAAATGTGCACATCTGGCACATCAAAATTTAACTGGTATTTGTTATATATTTAAAAATAACTATAAAGAATAAAACTATATTATGTTATTTGGTGGTCATTTTACTCTTACCAACTTCTTTAAAATCTTGCAGAGGAGGACATTTATTGCCATTTTTAGATGGATAGGTAATAACTGGTCTTGTGCGGGTGTTTCTACTAGTGTCACTTGTACGATACCAACTACCCCATGTCCCTACTTCGCATCCTGTATTAATAAAAGATAAAGTGAGCATTCATGCAGTCAAGTTTATCGCTGTTTATTGCAAAATTATATGATGTATGGCGTAAAAAATTTAAAAGCGTTCAACAGTATATTTTATTTAACAGAATATTTAGAATATAATAAACAGAAGATGTTGGGATTTTTGTCTCCCAGCTTCAAAAAACTTAGAATTGTGTCCAATATGAATCCCACTAATAGGCATTGTACCTATATCTCTTGTTTCTTTTGTAGAAGAACATTGTTTTCCACCTTCTGATGGCACCGTTGTTATCGGTCTTGTTCTCTCCTCTGGTCCTTTCTCTGTTGGTCGACTCCAGTCAGTCCATGGTCCAACCACGCAATCTAAAACATTATAACGCATTTAAAGATGCATTAAGTTTTCCAAAGAAAAAATTAAAACGGTGCTAATCTAATTAATGATGTTCCTAATGAACAGTGTTGCATTTTGTTCAACGATAAAAGCTCAAATAAATACAGAAATTACAGTATTTACCCAGCGAGATGCAGCATTTGGGATCTAATATTAGAACATGGTTACGTCATCAAAACCCAGGTCATTTAAACACAACTTTCAAAACGGTGAAATACGATAAATTAAACAGAACTTCGTTGAATTCGTCATTTGTGACTTATTAAGGGATACATAACACCATTTCAAATACATCTGGATAGTAATGAAGGACAATTAATGCAATCTGTCATGTTTCACCTTCGATTCTAGGGTTTTTCAGTACATCCGTGCGCATGCTCCAAGCTCATAATTACCATCGTAAAACACTGACCAACCGGTCAGAGGATTCCGTTTATTTACAGCTAAAAGAAATGAAATTTTAGAAAATGAATGTCATGGATCGTGGTTAGAAGATATCTTTTTTTTTTTAAAATATATTTTTAGAAAATTAAATTTTTTTTTTACAAAATTTAAAAACTTAATGCAGCTTTAACCCACATATATAAAAACTTTAAACAGATTTGCATAAGAAGATTGCAACATTTTCAAACCATTCTTTTGGCAGTTTGGAGAGAATTAGTTTGGATTTTGAGAAAATGCTTATAAGAACTTCTTCATGTGAAATATTCTGATGAAATGTTTATAAAACAAAACGTACCAGTTCATGTCCAAACCCAAATCCCCCATCACAAAATAATAAATAAATGAACAATGCAGTACAAGAGACCAATGTGCCTTAACGCTCACCTGAGTAAATGTCAAAATTGTTTAGCAAATTGCAACAGACAATGCATTAAGTACAGAAACATTCCGAGTTTTCTCAAATGCCACTACACTTTATCAGAAATATCTGGTTACATTTCATTGTTAAGTACCTAATAGGCATGGAGTTACTGCAGTACAATGAATAATTTCAAAATCATTAACCCTTTCAGTATACTCATGCAGTCATTGACCTTTGAACCTATGACCTTGAAATATAAATTAAAATGATTGTCATATCAATATCTACAATATTCTTATACACATGCTAATACAAAAAATTAATAGTTTTCAACAGAATTAGCAATATAAGTCTTTTTATGCAAATATGACCTTGACCTTTAAACCAATGACCTTGAATCAATATCAAAATCACCAACATATCACTACCTAAAATATTCTAACATATATGCCTCTACAAAAGGTCAATAGTTTTCAAGACAAATAACAATTTCAGTTTTCTGAACTTCTTATGACCGTGATCTTTGAATGTATGACCTTGAATCATATATCAAAATGATCATCATTTCAATACCTACAGTATTATAATATACATGCCTATAGAAAAAATCAAAAGTTTACAATAATTAGCAATTTTGATTTTCTTATCTTGCCGTGACCTTGAACTTTGAATGTATTACCTTGAACTATATATCAAAATTATCGCCATGTTCATTCCTACAATATTCTAAAATACATGCTAGTACAAAAAGTCAAAACTTTTCATGATAATTAGCAATTTTTAATTTTCTTATATTGCTATGACCTTGATGTTTGAATGCAAGACACTGGACCATTTATCAAAATGATCGGCATGTCAATACCTACATTTTTCTTATATACATGCCAATACAAATGGTCAATAGTTTTCAAGATAATTAGCAATTTCATTTTTTTAACTTGCCATGACCTTGACCGTTGAGGGTATTACCTTGAACCTATATTAAAATGATCGTCATGTCGATAGCTACAATATTTTAATATAGATGCCTATTCAAAAAGTCTGAAGTTTTCAAGAAAATTAACATGTTTAGTTTTCTTATCTTGCTATGACATTGACCTTTGAATGTATGACCTTGAACCATATATCAAAATGATCTATTTTATGCCTATATGCCTGTACAAAAAGTTGATAGTTTTCAAGATATATTAACAAATATATAATTTTTAGCAATTTACCCACTAAGTTCCTTATCATTTCCCCATTTTGAGCCCCATGGCTACCATTTGTACAAATCTAAAACTAGATTACCCTAAGGACGTTATACATGAAATAACTAGGGTATACCTCTTGTACATTCAGGACAAGAAGATTTTTAAAAGGTTTTCACTATTCCCCCTTTATGGGGCCCCAAGGGGACATAACTCCTTCATTTGTGCAAATCTGAAAGGCCCAGGCATAATAGTAGCCAAGTTTTATTAAATGTGACCCGGTGGTTTTGAAGGAGAATATTAAAATGTTAAAAGTTTACGCATGTCGCCACGGACGACGCACGATGCACGACGCACGAAGATAGATAGCAATAGTTCATCTGAGCTTTCAGCTCAGGTGAGCTAAAAACTTTGAAAGTTGTTTTTTTTAGGTTATACACGTAAACTTTCATCTTGGTATATAATAGAACATGGAATTATGACCTCTCAAATATATCCATAAATGGCCATGAAACTTTTTAAGGACCTTGAATAGCCTAGGTTTGCACTATTATAGAGTCAACAATTTAATTGTAAGAGATTTCTTCAATGTAGAAAGTCAAGCTCTATCATATTGTATTATGTGAAATTTACACTATACGCAGGAGATGCAGAAATGAAACTGCAAAGAATTGGAAAGTTGATAATAGAAGGTGAAGCTATCTCGTTAATCCTATAGTTTCAGGTATAACGTTTTGTGGGCATCTTCATTTAGGTATTAGTCCATAAATGAAGCAGAACATGTGTTTTAAATAAACTTTCCGAGCTAAATGACAATCAACGTAAATTTCTTTGTATTGAATTTAGAAATATATTGATCAATTTGATAAATACATTTATAATAATAAGTTTTTCAAAGTTAAATTACAACATCTTACTTATTTCATCTATTTCTTTAGACTAGGACATTGTTTTACCGCCCTTTGATGGAGTTTCAAGTTTTTCTCTTGTCCTTACCATTGGACCATTTGTACCGATCTCTTGACCATTCGGTCCAGTCTCCAACTCTGCAATCTGTCGACATAATACAATTTGACTTAAGAAAAGTAAGTAAAATAAAAGTTTCAAAAGCTGAGTATAATGCATTTAAAACCAAGACTTTAATGATCTTTGACAATTTTAGAGAAAATCCTAAAACTACTTTGGCAAAAATAAGAATATTTATTTAGTATGTTTATTTATAATAATAATAATTCATAATTCAAAAAAAAAAAAAAATAAATAAATAAATAAGCGGATATAACTTATACTTATTTCATTTTTAAGAATTAAAAGTAATAGAAAAAGTCTCATGTCCATTTCATATTTTGGTTTTCATTGATTTTTATGTAATCATTACAATATTTTTATTACTAATTCTAATAGAGAGTCCTGTCAATTTACCAATTTCTTCTGTTTCCCTAACTTGAGGACATTGTTTTCCATCTTCCGATGCTTCTACTTCAACAGTTCTTGTCCTAACATATGGTCCATTGTTTCCCTCTCTTTCCCATTCGGTCCATAAATTCACTTTACAATCTACATCAAAATTGTACAACAACGTTATGAAAATTGAGTTTTGTAGCTGCAAATGTTAAACCGACTCAGTTTCATAATCATTCACTCAACCCAAGTGTACACTCAACCAAAATTGGAGAATATTTTAGGGTCAATTTTTAAGACATTACACGGTTAAAACTGAATAGTTTTTGTTATATTTTGAATTGTTTAGTGTAGGTTTGATGAACAAAACATTGTCTCATAAAACCTAAAATTTAAAAAAATATAGCTGAGAAAAAATAGCATATTTCTAATATACTGAAATTGTAAAGCTCTTAATACATACCAACAATTTTAGTTTCTTTTAGCGCGGGACACTGCAAACCATCTTTTGAAGGTTTTGTTATAACTTTTCGAGTACGTTCTTCTTTTGATGTCTTAGTAGGTCGACTCCATTCGCTCCAACTGCCGACTTCACAGTCTAATCAAATTCAAGAGAATAATATGCATTCGTCGAAAACTAAATAAATTTCGATTGATTGAATGATTGTTAAAGCCATTTCAGGACAAGATGTTTATGTTTTATTTCTTAATAAAAACGTATTTATACTGCAAGAAGCAGGAAAAATACCGGTATTTTGTTAAATCTCGAAAGGAATTTTTTTAGTTTTCAGAGCATTTTAAACACTTTTAAAACTCTATGATTTTTACATAATGCAAATATATATATAAGTTAAATCATATTTAAAAGATAATTATTCCGTGCTCGGTCATAATGATAGTGTATTTATAGAACGTATTTCAGGTATAAGTGATGAATATTAATTGCCTTCATAGCTCGAATTGTCTTTTCTTGTTTTATTTTCGATTTCCCCAATATTTTTTTTAAAGTTCTTCATCGGAAAACAGCAAAACCTGATAATGCTTGATATATTCTAATTGTATGAGATCAAGGTTTAAATTATTGTGTTCATCGCTTTTTATTTTTGAGATACAGTAGAACTTCGATAACTCGAAGTGCTCGGGACTTCGCTGGGGACTTCGAGTTATCGGGGTGTTCGAGTTATCGAAGTTGAAGGATGATGTCCAAGAATGGTGTCACCTTAATATATGTTTTCCACTACAAAATCTTGATGTTTTAAACAGTTACCTGTACTCGAATGTGAAAAAAAGTAAAAAGATAATTTTTAAAGAAAATACAATAAATAATTTATTAAAGAATTGATATTGACGGTAAAAGCGTGCGAAATGTATTATTTTATTATAAAATCACGATACATGTATATACGAACAACGAAATCGGAAATCAGATATATGTACATGTTTATCAAAATGCTTATTTTTTACATTCGTTAGAAAATACGAACAGAAACTTAATGAAATTATAAAGCAGTGCAATAAGTAATTTAAGATTTTAATGCAGTCGTGAGTACAACGGGGTTAGTCGTTTTAATTAAGCTTGGAGAACTTGGCTTCTTTTATTACAGTAGAGGATTAGCGTACCTGTTAGGCTTTATTGTCCGTGACGGTACTGGATTTTAATCCGTTAATTGATACTAATTAATACGGTAGATAACAAGAACTACTCGGTTATTTTCTCTACTATAACGGTAGCCAAATTACCGATATGTGATTTCTTTGATCGTTTTATTAAACGAGTCATTGATCATACACTGTTAGAAAAAATTCGAGTTTTTGAAGTTAATTTTAATAGTTTTTTAAACTACAGACCAAATTTTTACTTCGAGTAATCGGGGGTATTCGAATTATAGAAGTTTGAGTTATCGAAGTTTTCCTAATATAGTTTATATAGAAAACCGGTCGGGACAAAATAAAGACTTCGAGTTATCTGTGGTATTCGAGATATCGAAGTTTGAGTTATCGAAGTTCTACTGTATTTAGAAAAGCTTTAGTTTCATTTACCGATATCGTACGACTGCTTTAATTCCAAGCATTGTTCACCGTCTTCTGATGGCTTTTTGATGATTTCTCTTGTCCTTACCATCGGTCCTTCCGGATCAGGTCTAGACCAGGATAACCATTCTCCCATAACACAATCTGGAATATGGATAAACATTCTGTACAAATTTTTGCTTAGATCCAAATGCTGCTTAAATATTGTTATAAATAATAATTTTTTAAACAAGTATCATCAAATTATTAAAGGTGTATAAAAACCAATCTTTTTTAAGCTTATTTGCCTTTTTCACTCAATGGTAACTGTTTGTGATTAAAGAATCAAAAACACGGCCTTACAAAAACAGTGCCTCTTAAGGCTTAAATGTAGATATTAGAGTGAAAATGCGCGTTTGCTTTCGATGGTAAAAGTCGTTTTGAGCTCTTGTTTCCTTCACCATTCTAGAATGTCTCGATATAAGTAAGATATTCTTGACTGAGATTTACGACGCCTTTATCTTCTTTATACTCTTTCGCAAAATATATTCCTCTATATTTAGACTGGATTATATTGTTAGTCTTACATTGTAATTTTAGATATGTTTTATGTATAAACATTTTTACACTGAAAGATAAAAACATTTTTCTTCATTTAAATAATCATGATTGTAGGCGTAGCTTGGTATACTTTTGACATAGTTAAGAAATTGCTATTTAGATGAGCTTTCGAATGGCAATAGAAACGAGATCATGTGTCTGCATAGTCACTACAGACACCTCTGAAGCATTAACTAAAGAATAGGTTTCTTGTGGTAACTGCATGGAGTAGGATTACTAACAAAATCTATTGAAAAAAAATTGAAATTACGGAACCTAAATTACTTAATGATAAGTTCCATTACTTATTTAATACATAAATGCATATTTTTGACAAATGCACGATTTTGTTATACCAAATGTTCGAAGTGGCAACTTCAACAATTGATTTTGAGCTAAGCATAACCCTGTTTTTTTATACAAATCTGGGACATTTTACATAAGATTATATACAAAATATGATGTGACATTATTAGGATTTAAAGTTATAAATGCGGCTATATACACAAAATACATATTATGATAAATATAAAGATGTACCAGATTTTTTCCTGTCTTCTAATGGTGGACATTGTTTACCCCCTTTTGATGGTTTTACTAAAATAGTTCTAGTTCTTGTGTATGGTGAAATATCACTCTTTCGTTCCCATTTAGTCCACAGTGTTACCTTACAATCTACAATTGCAATGTATTAAATCGTTTTAAGTCTCGATGTAGTAGAGCTAGTTCTTCTTAAACAAGCCAATATATTTAAAATTTTAATATAATAATTAAACATTTTTCTGCCTGCTAATTCAGTTTTTCCTGTATGCAAAAGATATATACTTAATTTAGCCAAGTGTTTGAATAAAATACCAACATAAAACATATATTAAACGGTATAAAATATCATTCTAACCGTCATGCAAAGAAGTTTAAAAATGTACCAGATCAAGTAAAAAAAGTACAGGTGTATTGGTGACCGAGTGGTTGAAGCTTGTTTGCATTTTTATAGCGCATATCATCACCCAGATAAAATTTATCAGCTCTTTGGACAATTTTATGTTTAGAATGTTTTTCAGTGCGGATGAGAGGTAAAGTAACATTACATTACTCTACTTCGAAAAAATAATATTAACCGTTACGGTCACATCTTTACCAATGTCAAGATAGAAGATCGCGTATAAATATTTAACAAAAATACCTGTTTAATTTTGATGCGCCATATGTGCACATTTAGGAAATTCATTTCTCATAAGTGACACTAAGAACCGAAAATGTTGATAGATAAAAAAGATAAGCCAAACATTTGAAAATTTATGAGTCCAAAGTTTATATAAATCCAAATCCGACTAAGAAATGCTTTGCATGAATGAAAAAACTTAGTTTTAAATAAGCTTCAAAAACCAAGTCAGCAAAATATTTTGCTATATGGTTCAATTTCTTACAGCAAGTACTGCCAACCTAGTTAAAGATACCCTAGAGGAGTTTTTCTCCACCAAACATTTAAAATTTATGGATGTGAAGTTAACATCCTTATATCTATCACATTTTTGTATAATAAGAACAACCTCTTATTGATCTATTCTTTAACTTATATTTAAAGTCTGTATCGTTTTATTTGGGAATTTAAATTCATACTTATTTCCTCCGATTCGTATACGGGTGGGCATTGTCTTCCATCAGCAGATGGAATTGACGTTATTTTACGATATCTTTCAAATGTAGACGTGTCGGTTTTTCTACCCCATACTGTCCACAAACTCACTTCACAATCTGTTAAAGTTTGAAAAAATCGTGTTATGTAGAAACAATATAATTAGCCATATTAACTAATCATCGGTATGAACAACAGCTAGTTATCAAATATTTAAGGTGGAAGATTCGGTTTAAAGAGCAAAAAATGGCCGGAAATGTAAGTTAAACTTAACGTAATTTATATAGATCTAAACTAAATAGTGGCAGTAAGTAGAACATGCTCCGTTAACTTTTTTAACATGAAAGTAGAATAAACAGTCAATTCTGTGTATTTTTGACAAGAAAATTTTAAAATAGCACTTTTTAAACAAACAATACAGTTTCATTTGAATGTTTATATTAAGAAGACTAACAACCAAAATGTTTCTAAAAATCTCATACCAACTTCATACGTCTCTTTTAATTCTGGACAAGGCATTCCATCAGGTGAACTAAACACCTTTACCTTTCGAGTACGTACATAAGGAGAATCACCTTCCCGGCTCCATACTGTCCATTCACTGACTTCACAATCTGTGTATAAATAAGATATATGTTGAAAAATGAGGAGATAAATTTAAAAAAATACGGTTACTGAAGGCTGATCGATAGAGCACAATATTTAATTTTCAATTCCCTTATTTTTTTCTATTTTTTTTAAATAGATAAATTCCATGTTAAAAGGTAATATTTGATTTTAAGTGCAAGACAGATGCTATAAAAATATACTATTTTCATCCCATGAGTTGACATCGCATTTTATACTGTTAACCTCTTGCATTTAAAATATATACCGAGTATACAAATTAATATTAAAATCCAATGGCAATTTTAAATTGAATATGGACAATTGATGATGAAGATTTTAAATACAATTTTTTTTTTAAATTCAAAATAAAAGAGTTTTTAAAAAATAATTATACATAATATATACCGTATACGGGGTAATTTTTGCGTTTTGAAATTTTCACGGTTTTTAGTATAAAAAACCTCTAAATTATTTTGGCGTTTTTATAATTCGCGGTTTCTGTAATTCGGAAACTAAAATCCAGAAATGAAAACGGTTCTTCATAATATTTAATATTTTATTTCACATAAAGACACATGTTTCAGACTGAAAATAAAACATGCAATGAATAAAATCTTCATTAAGAACTGTTAACACCATGAACACTTGTTTTGAAATACTTGCGCTTTAATTTTTCGCGGTTAAAACGTGACCGCAAAATACCAAGAACATTAGAATACCGCGAACATTACCCATTATACGGTAGTTGATATATATAAATTCACATTGAAATTCACTGACAATTGTAAATTGAATATGGACGGTTGATGAGGAAGATTTTGAATGCAAAACATTAAAAAAAATTAAAATAAAAGAGTTTTTGAAAAATATTTGAATTACCTAAATCTCTTGTTTCTTTCAAATGAGGACATTGGATTCCATTAGGTGAAGGTAACGTGGTGACGTTTCTGGTTCTTTCTTCTTTACTTGTTTCAGTCGGTCTTTTCCATTTCGTCCAAGAACCAACGCTGCAATCTTAAAAAAGTCCGATAATAATTTTTATTGAAATATAAAACAATATGAGGTGATTATTTCGTATTTTAGATCTTGTTAAAACTAAATTTTTGATTCCAAAATATACTTCAAAGTCTGAATAGAAAATTGACGTGTCTTGTATTTAGCATTCTTCCATTATTAATGTGAGGATATATCTTGATAAGGTAAATTATAGAAAATTGAAATAATAAAACTATATTACTGTATTAAATGATACTTCCATTTGAATTAGCTTTACTACACACCTTCCTCCATAGTTTCGTTTAATTGTGGGCACGGCTTTCCTTTCTTAGATGGTTGAACTTTAATTTCTCTAGTACGAACCCAACTGCTATCTTTTGATTGCCTGTTCCAAGAAACCCAATTGGTGACCGAACAACCTTTGTTAATAAAAAAAAAACAAATTAAAGGCAAAAGGTAGAAGTTTAAAGAGGAATATTTTGCTTATAATGCAGCATTGCAAGATCATATTAATATGAAATTAGAAAAAGGTTTTAAAATGAAAACCATCAAGCATCAATAAAAATCTTTACATTCATGACTTGTCAAGATGCTGAACCTAAAATTAAGATTTAATTAAGATTCACATCTAACATACTTTAAATAGAGAGAAAAACGGGTTTCAATTTCTTGATGGAAGTAGATTGTATTACGTTGTTTCTATTGTAATATTGTACTTACCTACTTCTTTGGATTCTTCTAAATGAGGACATGGGATTCCATCTTTGGAATTATTTGTTGTTACACTTCTCTCTCGAACAAATTTTCCATATATTTTAGGTATTCGAATCCAGTCTGTCCACTTACTTACTTCACAATCTTAAAATAGTATAAAAATAAAAAGTTAGTCAAGACACCACCATTAAAAATATCACAAATATCCGTCCAAAAAACGCGAATAAGATAATTTTAAGTGTGTGAAATAGCAATTGAGTTTTTATAATATAAACTTTGTTTCAGAAATTGTATTCCTGCATTATAAAACTAAAATGTTCAAGAGCACATTGATTTATGACCTTTATGAAAACATCTTTTAAACAAATCTCAATATTCATATGATCAATTGACATGAAATTACATCGAAGATGTAAAAACTGTTTATTTGTTTACATTTTATCAAAAAAGGCTGTCTTTTAAAATGTATTCTGCAACACAATCACGCTCAACACAGTTGTATTATATTTTTAATGTCATTTACTTTGTATTTCAATGAGTATCATTCAAAAACATTCTTAAAATACTTGCAGAAAAGTACAAACATTTCAGGACTATCAAAAACAATCTATACATATCCATAAAGAAATAATCAACTTATATAAAAGAGGTTCGTTCCGAAAATAGGTTAACGCAATAGAATCATCGTTAAAAATTGAAACGAAACGATACATTTTATGATTCCCAGTTTGATTAGGAATGTTTATCTAGTTTGTCACCGTAAAATATTCAATAGAATCATAAAGGAGGACTAGACGTCAGCTAGCAATAGAGTAATACCATTGGAACCGTATTATAATAAAAAAAGGATATTTTGAGAACTGTCTTGTTTTGCAATGAAACTATAACCTAAGAATGAAATTACTCTGATATTCTTTTAAGACGGTCAAAATCTTATCAATGTCAAGGGAACTAATAACAGAAAACAACCACCCAATTTCAACACCAACATAATAATCGAAACTTAATTACTTTTCAGATGTTTTTATCCAGCAGCAATCGACCAAACAGACTATATGTTTGTGTTTTATTTACGCTTATATTTTGTCAGAAGTAAAGAAAGACGTATTTTCACAACAAAAAAAAAACTTACTAAATTTTGTGGAATTTTGATAAATATTTGTATCACGTCAAGAAAACCAAACGAAAATTTATTATACTGTTTGACCATTATTTGCACTTCCCTATACTTTGTTTTATTAAAACGTTACCAGGAACGTATTTATCAGAAGTTATTATCTTCAGTTATGAGATTCTTACCTACTTCCTCGTATTCCACTAACGGTGGACACTGTGCTCCTCCCGGTGAATTGTGCGTTTTTACTTGACGAGTACGAATAAATGGTGAATGTTTATCTGATCTGCTCCAATCTGTCCAATCAGTAACAACACAATCTGTAAGAAAAATTGTAACAAATTATAGACATGTGTAACTATAATATTAAAATATGTTTTAGAACGTTTTAACAGTAATATTAGGATAAAAATGATCAGGCAAAAAAGTATGAACTTATACGATGACCAATGTTGATAAATCAAAAACAATTTTTAAAAAATAATAATAAATTTACATAGAATAACTGTGTTTTATGAAATAGTCAAAAACATATCACATTCTTAGTATATCGAGGCGGTCACATAAAATAAACATACCAGTCCTTGTCCATATCCCAATCCCAAAAACAAAGAAAAAACTTTGAAAACTGACAAAATTAGTTATACACGTGAACTTCTATCAAGGAAGTGAGGTCGGGTGCTCCGAAAAGGTAAGCACCTCCAGTCTTACTAGTTACACCTATCACGTGCAAGTCAAATTTGAGAATGAAAGGAACAAAGAACTATGGTAAGTCAAATATATCCAGTGTAAGTTTGGCTACAGTGACTACATACTTATCAACAATATTGTGATGACGGCCATAAAACTTTTTAAGGCCTTCATTAGCCTTGGCTTGCAATTTCAACAATTTAATCGTTAGCAATTTGCTTCGTCGCAGAAAGTCCCCATAGTGGAAACAAGCTCTACCGTACCGTATTAACTGTGAAACATATACACCATACGCAGAAGCAGGGATATTACTGCAAAGAAACGGAAAGATGACAATAGAAAAAATGAAGTCATCACGTTTGTCGTACAGCTTCAGATGTAACCTTTCGTGGGTGTCATAATTGAGGTATAAGTTTAAATATGAAGCAGAACATGGAGAATCTGTCGAGTCTTTTATTTCAAGCTCACTTGGATAGATGACATTCACATATTCTCCAAATTTGGGGTTATTTAGAGATATAGCGTCATCTATATATCTGTATGTGTAGTTGAATGATTTAGATATCTAATATAGAGGTTGTATCCGAGGTCAGACACTTAATCAAGCCTCCTAGTTATGATTGAGAATAGTGATAAGCTTACATATTTAATGAAGTAGGAGCATGCCGACGAATGTGACCAGTAAATCACTGTAAGCAACACTTGCATTTGTTTGTCATGTTTTTTAATTTACGAAAGAAGCTTATGCACATTTGAATACTGCAATAATCTTCACAAATCCAGAATAAATCAATTATACACTAATAACCTTTACCACATACCTACTTCCTTTTCCTCTTTTAAATGAGGACATTGTTTGCCATTTTCTGAAGGTTGAATTGTTACTAGTCTAGTCCTTGTAAATGTTGATTCTTCGTCTTCCCTTTTCCAGTCAGCCCAAAGACCTACTTCACAATCTGATTAAAATAGTTTATACAACTAAGGGATGGATATGGAATGTTGTAATTTTCTGTATAAGAATAGCAATGATAAAAGTTTACTGAAAAACTGAAGCAAAGTTAAAAAGTTAAAAGCATCATATTTCTATATGCACCGATGCAACGATACAAAGTTTAATATAAATATATGATATATATTATAACATATATGTTGTCAGAAAATCTACTAAAATTACAAATTTAAAATTTCTGTTCTGTCATTTATTGACTTAACAGTTTTAAGTGAAAGCTAAACTTTTACTTAGAAGTTATTTAATGTGCTAGCAAAGCCTCGGATAGGTTATAAAGTCGACAGACAATAACGACTATCAGAAAATCAATCATTAAAGATTTTATCCTACAGACAACTCTTGTTTCTTTAAGTACTGGACATGGTTGTCCTCCTTTAGATGGCTCTTCTTCAACTTTCCTGCTCTTCTTACATCCGGGGATTTTCCACTAGTTCTTGCCCATTTACTCCAGTCCATAACTTTACAGTCTGATATTAGACAAAATGTATTTTTATAAATTCCAAATGTTTATTTCATTCTAGCGGGACTCACTTATTTTTTTTTATATGGTAACAGTAATTTTTATATTTTAATTTCTCCTACAAACTATAATTTAGACTATAAATCAATAACTCAGTCATATTTAAAACTGCATGTGTAACGTTATCGTATTTTTTTCAAGAAAGTTATAAGCTTAGTAACTGTTTAATTGTAAAGTTATCCATTTCAATAATTCCAAATGGTCATTAACAATGGTTAACAATAAAAAAATTGTTAAAATAATTTTTAAAAATAAAAATAAATGTAACTTTACACTAAAGTAGTTACATACAGCGTTTTACCGCCTCATTGGTTAGGTGGCTGAGCGTCTGCCTTAAAGACAGATGGTCATTGGTTAAAACCACGGCCGGGTCATACACAAGGTTTTAAAATTTATGATACTCTTCCTCGTTTGGTGCTCCTCATAAGGGGGACAGAGTATCGAAGGATTTATCCTGTGTAAGGATGATGTGAAGTTTTTCTGCAGTTTACTTTCTCTGTTAGCCAGCATCTTTACCAAAAGGTCGCCCGAGCATTGGCTAGTGTAAGGCAGGCCATAATATACGCTAGTTTATCCCATGCATACAGGAACTTGTTCATAGATTAATCTTCAGAGATAAATAAACTGGCTCCCGTGGAGGCAATTACCTGAAGAATTGCTGATGCGTTGTAAAACAACCTTCACAACCGAGCAACCACTTTGAATGTTTTGACTCGATACTTGTTTATGACATCAATGTGTACACTTTCTCATACACGTGTAAATATTGTCATTAATATATTTTTTAGTTTTGATGTGATTAAAATAGTTGTTCAAAATTGAACCTTATAATCTTTTAATCTAGATTAAAAATTTCCAATAATATGAGATATGGTAAGATTTGTATTTATGGTCCATAAAACATATATTTATTTATAATAATGTTCCATGCATACCGACTTCCCTTGATTCTTCTAAATGAGGACATTGTATTCCGTCTTGGGAAGGGTTTGTTGTTGGAACACGAGCGCGTTTTTCTGGCGAATTTTCATTACGGCTTCATTCTGACCACTTTCCTACTAAACAATCTATAATAATATATTAATTCGTGTATGTAACTAAATCAAGTTGTAGTGGAAAAATATGTTATTGTATCAAGTGTCCTCTATTAAAGCAAAAGACACTAGAACGAACCCCGTTAAAACACTTTAAAGAATGATACAACTGATTGCTAAATAATGCAGTGTAGGTACATATAAGAAAGGATTTTTAAAGACATGCATAATACATACAAAAATATAATTTTGTTTGCTCAGTTATCATACATTTGTTAAATTTCGCAGAGTTATGATCGTCGAAATTTATTCAATGACTTCGGAGTTCACTAGCTGTAAAGTGTAAACTAAAGGTAGTTGTAGTTGAGTAATGATTTAACGCCCTAGACAGGATTCTTTTACTGGTCAGTTCTAGAATAGTAGAGGAAACATAAGTATTCAGGAAAACCGACCAATCTTCAGCAAGCGAATTGACAAATTTTGTCACACTAGGATCTGCCAAATAGAAATCTAACCTAGGCGGTAATAGGAACTGTGATCTGGAAATCGCTCTCTTTAAACCACTTCGTTTCCGCGGCCGGCCCCTGTAAATAAGTGCTATTAACATTTCTTTGTGCGGACACCATTTGTCTTGTCATTTGATACAGTACCTTTCTAGAGTAGGAAGTTTTACAAACAGTGATCTTGTTTTTGTTGTCAAGTTTTTCAGCCACAATTTGCTTTCGTATTTCATATAGAATATTATCAATGTCACTTGGTTTCTACTCCATTATCCTCCAATGCTTTAAGCAAGTTAAAAAATATATAAAATGATTATCATAACGATTCTGTCTCTTATTCTCCGTAAAGTATAATAACATCTAAACTTGTTCAGCTTGATAACCTTTTTTCTATAAGCGTTTTATATATCACTCCATTCTGCTACATATAGAATAATTGATACAAAAACATACCAACTGGTGTTGTTTTCCTTTACATTTGGACATGGTTTACCATTTTTAGAAGGATATGTCTTTATTTTTCTTATTCGAATGTATGGACCGTCCTTTTCATTTGGTCTTGTCCATTCCGACCACATGTCAACTTCACAATCTGTAAAAATATTAAAATAGAAAAAATGGTCAAAAAATGTATAATACAGCAGTGGAAACTGGTCACTACAAGTCTATTACTCGATATTTACGGTTTTATTGATATTTTTGTATAAAATATGGTTGAAAATAAAATTAAAATCCCTTGATTTAGCATTGCGATAAAGGCAATGCATCTTGATATTTGTCAAATGTGTTTTGTGAAGTTTGCCTTTTACAGTCACTAGAATCATTTCTAATACAATATACCAAACACGCTGATTATGTATTTTAAGATGGGAAAATTTCTAAACGTCAAAACAAATTTTCATTATTTCAACCTATGAGGACAGGAAATATTTATTATAAATGATTATAAAAAAGAGTAAATACTTTGTAAAATGAAAAATTCAGCTATACTGTGAACTTTCATCAAGTAAGTGAGTCCGGGTGCTCACCAAAATTTGACTTTTGCATTTTCTTTGCATTAACTTTAGTTAAAAAAAATGAACAAATAGATAAAAAAAAAATTAAAAATTTAAATAACTAATCTTAGAACTCTAAACAACTCATTGTTATTTAAAAAAATGATAAATTCGAAAGATAACATTTGAATTACTAAAACTGAATCTTTTGGACAAAGCAAATATACTACCGATGTCTTTGGTTTCCTCAGCATGCTCGCACCGTTTCCCTTTCTTCGATGGTTTGACCTTTATTTTGCGTGTTCTTGTGTAAGGTGATTCCTTTGTTACACGGATCCACTCTGTCCATGACCCCAACTCACAGTCTGAATTATGAAGATCGCTAATTATTTCTAACACACACACACACACACACACACACATATATATATATATAAATATATATATATATATATATATATATATATATATATATATATATATATATATTTGATTTTAAACCTAAAAACTGACAAGTATATAAATGATATCATAATTAAATGTTCAAATATACCATATACGGACATGGTTAGTAATGTGTAGGGAAATAAATTACACAATCAGTGCTTTTTTCGAAATATTTTGGTTTTCGTATCATGGTCACTGCTACTGAAAAAGGATAAGTATAAACGAAAATATAACACTTATATGTCCTAAATTATGTATTTAACAACTTTTTATTGACAAACTGTGAATTATTTATCAAACAAAAATTGGGCTCAACATTTGAATTTTAAGTCGATTGAACTTGGAATGAGAAAATGTTCCTGGCATACATCATGTAGCTTACCTACATCTTCCGTCTGCTTTAACACTGGACATTGTTCTCCGTTTGGAGAAGGATATGTTTTTACTTTACGAATAGCGAACGGACTCGGAATCGTCCTTTTGTCTACTCCATGCTGTCCAGTCTTCAACAACACAGTCTGAAAATAAAAAAGTATTAGATTTTTATCTATGGCATTTGAGAGTTTAAAGAAGATAACTTCCCTGACAGCAAAATGGCGATAGCAAAAACCGTCAATATGAAACAGAAAAGAAAATAGAAAGAAACGAAACAAGTTAATAACATTATGGTGCCATTGATTGTGGTTCACAAATAAGTAAAGAGGCTCGGTTGCAAAGTGGCCTAAATTTTCGGCTTAACTGTAGTGTCTTTATGCAGCAAAGTTCGAATCCAGATCCTAATGCAAGGAAGTTTGTAAGTTTGCTGGTCAAAGTTCTGTAATTTTCTCGAGCCACATTTTTACACTATATAGGACTTACCGTCTTACAAGTATTATAAGTTGAATACTCTTTACTAGAGAGCATTACTCTACTGATAAGAGTGTAATTATTTGTGGTATTCTTCTATAAATATTATTATAGTGGTCCAACTTACCAACATCTAATGTTTCTTTTTGATGAGGACATTGTTTACCACTTTCTGATGGATACACTTTGATTTTTCTTAGTTTAATCTTTACATCTTTTGGATTAGGGCGTTCCCAGTCTGACCAATCATTCATAACGCAATCTGAAAATAAAAATATTATATCTTTTAATACAGCATTAGACATGTTTTTTAGGCTAAAGCAATTAAATGGTTTTTTTTTCGTTCAGAGGGATCTCTGGGTCACAAGGGCCTCTCTAAGTTTAAACCTTTTGTTCTAATCTAAATGTGAGAAAGCTTTTGCATCAAAAGTTCGGTGGTTTTTTCTGAACTAAGGTTTTCAAACCTTGCCATCTAAATAAGTGAAAGTATTTTGACTGTGATAAGAAAAACACTCTTTTTCTGTTGTTTCGTTGTGGAATCAGATTGATCCTGTCATTGATACACGTAGTCATTTTTTCAATGGATTATTGTTCACTGCTGTCTCAAAAACTCGGAATCATAAATATCTCAATATTTCATGTTAGTTGAAATTTTGGGTTCTACGCATATCCATTTTTCAGGTTTTACTGTATTATCAATCAATACATGCATCATGATGATATTGTAACAAAATTGTGAAACTTATGTACAAGAACGTTATATTACTAGATGGAAATCTGTATCCTGTTTTTCCCTTTCAACAATGACCATTACTATAGCAATAATCGGAATCATTGTTTGTGTTTAAAGAGAATGCCGAAAAACCACAATAATGGAAATTTCATGTGCTTTTTTTAATTTTTCCCTGTCAAACCTATCACTTTACAGAAGTAACAACGAAAATAATTACTTAATTGAATTTTGTTATTTTAACAATTTAAAGCAGAACGGTTGTTCAACAGCTTACCATCATTAGTACACTTACCGACATCTTTGGATTCTTCAAGGTGGGGACATTGTTCACCACACGCAGACGGAATGGTAGTAATATCCCGGTATCGGATCTCCATACCAGTTTTCTCTTGTCGCATCCAGTCTGACCATTCACTTACTTCACAGTCTGTAAAAAGAATTTATCCATTTTAGCACACCTTTTAGAATTTGACGCGATTTGTATAAAACCAAATGCGGGAAATATACTGAATATTACACTAAAAATAATTATAACAATGATGGAAGGAAACGGCTTAAATTTGTATCAGTATTTAAGTTCTCATAAATGAATACGATGTCAAAGAAAAGAAATCCCATTGGAAGTTATTTTATAATTTAACGTATTTAGCTTCAGTTTTTTTCGGTGAAAGTATTAAGTTCCTCTTATTTTTGGGTAAAAATCGTGATGTTGCCTATAGCAGTGAGCTTTTGAACAGTTAGACAATGTATATGATTTAAGTAGAAAACTATGAAGTACCTGCACTCTTGATTTCTGCTAAATGTGGACACTTTTTGCCATTTCTTGACGGATAAACGTCTACTTTTCTTGTCCGTACCCAAGATGACGTTTTCATCGGTCGGTACCAGCTGACCCATTCAGTAACTCCACAATCTAGCAAAGAAATGAGTTCTTGTAAATTTAAATCCTTATGACTATGAGGGTTTCAAGAATTGCTTGCAAATGAATGGACAAAATTATATGGTAAGTATTCAAATTTCCCCTTCTTAATTTTAGCAATTCAGTGATTTTTTTGGCTTAATTTGGGACCGAAATTGGGCCCCATTCCCAATCGCAAAAAGGCTAGGAATTTCCCAAATTTGGACATAAATTCCCAATCATATTGAAAATTTTATTTTTCGGTATTCTGATCGGTGACTAAGAATAGTTACAAATTAAACTACCCCTTGCGTTCTCAAACAAAGTCAAAAATATCATTTACAGATTCAAAAATATGATGCCAAAAAAAAAATCTGCTGTAAATTAATCAAATTTATTGTCCTGAAAGAGAAAATATATACATTATAATTTTAAATGCGATTTGCATCTCAGTATAATTTATTATTTCATACACATTGATAATTGTGATTTTTGTTGAGGGGGATTTTTGAAACATAAACATTTCCCATTTGTCTGAAAATGACGCGAAAATTCCCAATTGCACAGGCCCTGGTCCCATTACCAAAAATGGTAAAAAAAAACACTAAATTGAATCTTAGGCAGTCTGTTATTGAAACTGTAAGTACGCATTCAAAAAATTAGAAAGCATGGCTAAGTTGTTGGAAGCTTTATAAGTTTAATCAATGGTTAGCACAAATTTAACAAATCAATATTTAATCAAATGTCTGGAGACATTTTTTTAAGTCTCATGAAATTCTATTTTTTTAACGAGCAAATTATTGAAAGCAAGCTAAAACTTTTGACAAATCAAATGATTAAACCAATCACCTGAGTCCTGATATTATTGGTTTAAAGTGATCTTTAAAATGACATCTTAAAGCTTAAAATATTCAAATTTGCTAAAAATTAAGTCGAATGAAAAATTGAGTTATGGAATGGTTGTAAAACTATGAATTGTCATTTTCCGAATATGACCTAAGTGATACACCCGAGTTTTGCTTTAACAATCGTTTTCATGTATTTTCATGATTTAAATTCTTATAAAAAATCAAGTAAACTGTCTGTAACTGTATAGTAAAGGATTGTTCAAAATATAGCCGACCATTGTATCTGTATCCGTATAGTAAAGGATATTTCAAAATATAGGCCATTTCGTCTCTTGTATATTAAGGAACCTGATTCTTATTATATCAGTTGTAATTGCTGTTTAAGGTTGTTTTCAAACATCGGCGTTCAATCATTAAAAGGGAACATTGATAATAAGTCTCAACATTTTAATAGTTTTGCAATTTGTTAGATTATATTGTTATATACCAATTGGTTGCTTCCGTGAACGCAATGATTTCATTGAGCTCAATTAAATTGCCAATAGGAGCTCACGATCATTCGTGTGTGTACTAATAAATAATTATATATATATATATATATATATATATATATATATTATATTTTTTTTTTTAATTTTATAATTTTTACATAACAGTGATATCGTATCGGTAAATTGTTGAATTGCGTCCTTTAAAATAATTTCTTCATTACATTTGTTCCTTACCAACTGGACTGTATTCTCTACAAGGTTGACACGGTTTGGCGCCAAATGAAGGATAGACTGTAATTTTACGTATCCTCATCTTCCTTGAGGCAGAGCTTGGTCGCTTCCAATCTCCCCATTCACTTACTTGGCATTCTTTAAAAAAAAACGATTTTAAATATATGTCAATAAAATATACCTGAAAAAATATATACTAAACAATGGCTAAAGAAACAAAAAATGCATAAGTGGTGAAAGAGCTAAGAATAAAAAAAACAAACAACAACAAAAAACAGATTATTATCTCTATGTTAGGTTTCTAAGCTTCTGACTAGTACTTCACAATGATATCAAATAGTGTGCCTACTATGAAACTATGTATCTATGTTAAAATTTAAAAATCGAAAGGAATAAATTCACAAAACAATGTTTACAAAAAACTGCAAGTTTTACTCATCAATTTTTTAATTAGCCTCATCCCATAAGATAGCAATCGCAATAGCGATTTTTAAGTAAGCGAAAATAACAAACTCGATTCAAGAAAATTTTATGAAAGTTTTTTTTTGCTTTACATAAATCACTGTCACAGACACAGTGACTCGGACAGTAGATTTGACTTCCAAGTTGTTAAACTGGGTCATTACGTTTTTCTGAGTTGACGTGACGTGTTAAATTGTTCACGTTATGAATTTGGCAATTGAGCACTGCATAGCAATAATACCATCTCATGTAATGAAGGCTGATTACCGAGCCGATTAGTAAAACTTGCAGTCATTGTAAACATTATTTTGTTTATTCATTTATTTCGATTTTAAAGTTCTTAGATAGTAACAAACACAGTGACACAAACAATAATGGCACTTAAATACTCATGTTGTATAAAGCTCTGAAACAGCGTCAATCTTCTTGCTCCGTATGTCGAAGCTTGATGTTGCGCCCCAACGTCAATTCTGAAACCTTATACTTAAATGGGTTCGTTTTAGAATATCATATCTATATACTTACCTGTAAGTTTTTGTTTTTCTGTCAGGTCAGGACAGGGTGTCCCTCCACCGATACTGTACACTAACACTGTACGTGTCCGTTGTATATAGCCATACCCATCAGCAATCCATTCACTCCAATCACTCACAACACAATCAATCTTAGGCAGTTCATAGCCATAATTGTACTTTCTCCATGGCCGATTAAAACATTCCACAGACGTTATGGCAATAAGTAGGCACGACAACAGCATGCGAACTAAATGTTTCATCTGGAAAGGTGTTGAATTTGCCGAAAAACGGACTTTCTACAAAAATATCTTGTTCGTGCTCGTCTAATCTATTTGAATGGTTTTAATATGTGTTAATTTGACATGTTTTATTTCTTTCACTTGCGGTGTGCTTAAGTTGCTATTGGTTATTTCCTGATAAACATTCATTTTGTAATATTTATTATATCAAAACATGAAACTTATGAAACTCTCAAAGTATGAACTTTTTTATTTTCACTGCTTTTGTAAAATGATTTACCGTTCATGCGTTATACTTTTAATAAAGCCATCACAATAATCCGATTACATGAGAGACTTAGTAAAAACATAACAATATTTTTTTTATTTATTCAGGGTATTGTCGATAAAGCTTAATTAAAAAACCCACAGATTGCAAAAGGAGTGCATAATATGAGAATTAAATTTTCAGGATGTTTCGTGTTTTCATTGTTGTCAGCATAAAAAACATTGCCAGTGATTGGCGTGTGTTTTTCAAATGCTGAGCGTAAAAGGTGCACTGCTTATAGAACACTACAGAAATTCATAAACGACGCAAAAAGTATCAAAATTTCAAAGATAAGCGTTTTGTAGTCGGTAACTTTATGTATATAAACTATAAAACATAATACATACTTACCTTGCACTGGGGAAATGTCCAAGAGATAGTTTCTGTCTGTCGCAACTGTGTCTTAGATTTAGAATCAAATCTGCTTTTATACTTATGTTTTAAAGTCATCATAAAAAAATCAATAAAAATAATCTCTTCAAAATACGTGGCATTGAGGCCAGTACTACTAATAAAAAAGAAATATATTAAACATAAATACTTTTATAAAGAAAAATCAGGGTTTTTTTCTTACAGTATTGGTAACATTTAGCCAATGCGTTTTTCTACTGCGCTGAAAAAAAATTTATTTAAGTATAAAGTAATTTTAAAATCCTGCATTTTTGTAGAAGAAAAATAATATGTTGAGTGATTAGTATGCAAAAAGCTTTTTGATTTAAGAAGTGCATATCTGTTTAATTTTTAAAAAATTTTCTGAAATCAAAAAATCTTCTCAATGCCCGTCCAAACTGTGATTTTACAATCAGTTATTTTGAACAATTTGTCTTTCTGGTCTTTTTTTTGGCTGTTTAATCATTGCCTTACACTATGTGTAGCATGTTTTTGGTTGCGTTGTTTGTTACAAATTACTTGCCTTTCAACTGTAAATTTTCTTCTCATTTTCATTCACAGCACCAAAAATCGCATCAATTTAGAAATTGTGTGTAAGGTTAATATACATATCTGTAGCCCGTGTTCACTTGTTAACTTCCGTACATATTATGATTTTTTTTCCATAAAAGAAGCTTTTTCAGAATGAGTCATATGATCAACATGACCTCTTGATTTTATTCGTCCTGTTTACTGTTTACCTCTCTTTTTACAAAACCTATAAATATATGAGTTTTTCCATACATTTTTACATTGATTAATTAATTAACGTAAAATAACTTAGTTTTCATTCGTTATTCAAAACAAGTTTTTATTGAAAGCACGAGTGCTTAGATTTATAGAACTAGTACAAAGTTGTAGAATAGAAAAAATTAACCCAGAATTTAGTCCGAATTTGGCTTTACCAAATGAAAAAGTGACTAAAAGACCCAATAAAATGAGAAACGAAGCAAAAAACACGTATTAAGAGAATTTATCCATTAGAAATTTTCAAATTTCTAGGTCTTGCTTCGTATGTGGGAGGTCAGGGGTTCAAACCAAGGTCGGGTCTGACCAAGATTTGATTAAAGGCAGTGACTGTTCTTTCACCAAGCACTCGGCATTAATAAATGAAAGCCACGGGTTAGACCTTAAAAACCAATGCCATGTCACGGCAGGTGTCACACGTTAAAGAACCGCCCTTGTACATTGCTATAAACGCACTGTAAAGGTCAAATTTCTGACACTTTAATTATAGCTGGTGATGTCTCAATATAAGTAAATTATTTTAATTATGGTGTAATCAATCAATCCACTTTCTAGGGCATGGGATATAACGACAAGCTGGGTGTTTAAGGTGCTTTCGTAGAAAATCACGAATACGTACATTTTATTCGTTTAAACGAACATCTATGGTTTGATCCTGATAATTCCAACATTACTAGTTCGTTTATTTAACTCATTCAAATATTTTCATCTGCCAAGTGAAATTTTCATTTCTCCAAGCTTGAGAGCTTTGCATTTATATAGACTATAAATCACAAAACCACGTGACTCTGTGTATGAATACATATAGATTGCAAAACACAATCCGGAACTGCAATATCATAGGTAAACAAACACCGTTGCCAGGTCTCATTTGTTTAAACTCAAGACAAGGATAAAACGTGCATTTACGGGATTTTAACAGACCGGTTTATTTGTTAAAATATACAAAATAAAATCAATGGAATCAATAAAATAAATTTTTAATGAAAAGGCTCCACACGGTTGTACAGGTTTACAAAAACAAATCAATGGAATTAAAAACACAAATAAAGAATTCATTTTTTTAGTTTTAAGTTTGCTTACTAAGTTTTTGCATTTATATTGACAATGAACCTCATTTTAAAACGGTTCATTTGTTACATATTTAAATAAATTTTAATTTGAAGCGTTATATCGGAAACGTATTCTTGATAAACTTATAAGATCCGCCGATGTCGTAACTACTTAAATTTTATAACAAAAGGATTGCGTTATTTATGATAAAAATAATACCATTATTTTGTTTATGTTGGTTTTATGTTAAGATTATAGCCGTTTTATGATGACTTATGTGTTTAAGCTTTGTGTGGCTTTCGCGTCAGTCCACGTATAAGACGGTAATGACCGAAAAAACTGCCGTAAACGATTTTAATTTTTATTTCCATTCATAAATAAAAAATACTGGTATTTACAAATCGGCTACATATGTTTCTCGGCCTAGCTGCCCAGCTACAACGGTATAAATTTATCGTGCAATTGATATTGTATTTTTGTCATTAAATAAATAAATAATATTTTTTATAAACAAACGAACTAAAGAATCCTTTGGCATTGTAAAATTGAAATATCTAATGGCGTTGTATTTAGTTTGAGCCAGAACGGTAGTTTTAATTTGTACATTCTTAAAATTCATGTTTAGTAAGAAGTAAAATCGTTATACGTTTGTCATGAAGAACACGCTAAACTACAGCTGACATCCTAAAGGTTAAGTATAGAATAGATCAACGTAAGTCACAGACTTCTTACTCAATAAAAATACGACGTTCACCAATACATACGATATTCATAATTCATTTATGACTCTAAATATTTACAAAACCATGTTCAATATATTTTATATTTTTGAATACAAAATTATACCTTTAAACGTCTTTTGAATTACATAAATTGGTCTTTAACTTTCATGCTTGCACACATAGTCTGACACGTCATCGGAACGTGTACAGGATGTGAGTGACGTGTCCTGAAAACACCATACTGTCATTTCCTTTTGTATTTTAATACCTTCAAGGAAAAACTTTTTTAAAAAACATGACAGTTTCAATCAAAGAAAAACCATTACAAGTATAAGGTACTACAGCCAGTTACAAGACACGATTAATGAAAAACCACTACCAATTTATTTTGTACATATCATAAATATTAATATACAAAAATGTATCTTTTTACAATAAATAATAAATTATTAAATTCATTTATTTTAAACAATGTAAAATGTAGAAATAAAACTTCTTTATAAAACGAAACATACCAGTCCGTGTTCAAATCAAAATCTTAAAATAAAACAAAGTGAAAACTTAAAAAAACTGGCCAAGAAAGTAGAATTATTGAATTAACTTGCATGGTTTGAACAAATAGGGTAGATTGGATAAAACATTCTTGGAAAACAATAATGACGATATATTTTTATTGAAAAATCCTCTAAAGATATGGTTCTATAATGGCTATATATTTTTATTGATAAATCCTCTAAAGATATTGTTCAACAATGGCTATATATTCTTTTTGATAAATCCTCTAAAGATATTGTTCAATAATGGCTATATATTATTATTGATAAATCCTCTAAAGATATTGTTCAATAGTAACTATATATTCTTTTTATAAATCCTCTAAAGATATGGTTCAATAATGGCAATATATTCTTTTTGATAAATTATCTAAAGATATGGTTCAAGTTCTCTGAAAGTAAATCTGGTATTTTACTTACAGTACGATCATTTTTAAAACTTCAATCTAAGCACATTTAACATGTTATCAGGTATTTTACTTACAGTACGATCATTTTTAAAACTTCAATCTAAGCACATTTAACATGTTATCATATCCTGTAACATGAACCATAAGTGTTTGAAAATCGCCTATCATTTCGTTTTGTTTTACATTACAACGAGATATGTTTCCTTACAAACAACGAAGTTTTCAACGACATCTTTAAACAAAAATGAAAAATAAATAGGCACAAAGCACTCAAAATTTAAAAGTATAATATGTATGTCTTACTGATGTATTAATGAGATAAACCATTCAAGTATTAGATTTTCACATATCTTATAGGGTGTCATACGAGGGACCACCTCATATCAAAGAAATAAGTATTCCACTTTCTCTTTCGACAGAGAATGATACTTCTTAACGTGTATATACTTTACTATGTCATTAATGTGACAAATTTACGCTTACTAGCTATGAGTTTTTCCGTGTTGTTATGACCCTTCACTTCATCAAAGGACTCCAAAAAAAGCCAGAAACGCATTAACTGAGGGTAGTGCTGAAAGGATCGAAAAGGATTCGTGGTTTCTGTGTGTGTGTGTGTGGGGGGGGGGAAACATAACTTTTCCTATAAGAATGTAAAATTACTAGTTATTTTCACCTTGTGTTCCTTATCAATTATTAAATTTGAAAGGCATTTTCACGATAGAACAACTTCTTCTTGTTCAAATGTATTGTTTAAGTGTTTTTACACCTAGCCACCTTGCAAAATATTATGTCAGAACAATAAAAATAGGTTCTTAAGAAAAATTTTCCACAAAATAGACCTCAAGGTTAAATTATTTTGTTTTAGGAAACATTTCATTTGATGTTGACTATTGTAAATTTTGATTTTTGAATTTATAAAAGCATGTTTGTGTTTCAATTAAAAACATTAATTTAAAAAAATTACTAACATGCAGTTAATAGAATCGACAAAATATGGCTTAATCTTGAAATCAATGTCACAGATATAAACAGACAATACAGTTCTTGTAAACGTGATAATTGATAATTGTTTGCCAAATTTTGTACACAATAGATATTATAAATAACAATAAATATTAAAGTACATACATTTAATTCTTTTATTTTAAACATTAAAATTAAGTTATAAAAATTCTTAAACTAGAATTAACTTGAATAGTCAGTACAAATACGGTAGGTTGGGAAAAGACTTTTGAGAAAGCAACATTCTTGTTTATATATCCTCTAAAGACACGAGTGTAGTTCAAGTACTTCGAACAAAGGATATCGGAAATTGCTAAAAGTAACTGAATTATTGTGATCATTTTTATCCTATATTAATATGTAATACTTTCTGGTACTAGACACCTACAGACAAAGGGTGGATGGTAAAAATTACTAACATTTTAGGATGGGTTTCAAAACCATCAAAGAGTTAAAAAGAACCTAACTCAGGACTTGGAAATTTTCTGAGATGATTTTTACCTTCTGCCCATACTAGAGCCGTAAAAAGCTCGTTACCAGGTAGTCTTTAGGATGAGACTGAGGTTCTGTGTCTCAGTGCACGCTAAAGACACCTCTGTAGAGTTCGAAAAAGAGTAGGCCATCTGTGGCCGCTACAATGGTCGCTTACAGCTAGAAACAAGTGAAACAACTGAGCATGATTAGAGATATTATAGATATCTCTTATTTTATTTCTTTAGACTAGCCCTCGTCTAGTTGCTACCATTAAAATGTACAGTACTCTTGTAGATGTATATGCTAGAAGTGGCCGACTAGATGAACATATCACATCGAACCAAAATGGAAGGTCATGAAAAGCCGTGGTTCTAGTCCAGCATAAACAAACGTGATATTACAATCATTTGTGGTTCTTCATCACTACGAACGCGACGAATGCAAGGCCAAGAACCACTAACTTAGAAATCTAAAAAGAGAGTTAAATGTCAAAAACCTATGTAAACTTTAACATTGGATCAGTATGAAGATCTTGATTCGTATATCAATCGACAATTAAACTGAAGAAAAATTGTTCTACAGTGAAACAAATTTGAAAATCGGTTCATGGTATATTGTGTCATTTACGGTTGATTTCTCCTTATTTCAACAATGATTAGTGTTTCTATAACAAGTGTCAACTTTATGGTTACTACGTTTTTCTTTCCAGGATGTGCGTTAGTAATATAAATCCATGCATCTCGTATACAATAAAACAAACATACCAGTCCTTGTCCATATCACAATCCCAAAAACAAAGTAAAAACTTTGCAAACTGGCAAAATATGTTATACACGTGAACTTCCATCAAGGAAGTGAGGCCGGGTGCTCCGAAAGGGTAAACACCTCATTACAACTGATTTATTGACTGAAAGATATTGCAAGCTTAGACTAATTCAGGCCCTTAAAAGGTTTTATGGCCGTCACGACAATATTTTTGGTAAGTATGAAGTCACTGTATCTAAACCTATACTGGGTATATTTGACTCCCCATAGTTCCATGTCCCTTTCATTTTCAAACTAGATTTTGCACTTGACGGGTTTAGCTAGCTAGAAAGGAGGCGCTTACTCATTTGTAGAAAAGAAGTTCATGTTTTCAAAGTTTTATACCTTCTTTGATCGCTTGTATTTGGTTTTTGCCAAATATTTTTATAGTAAAAATCATATTTTCTTTTCTGTAATTAAAAGAAAAAATTTAATGATTCTTAAATATGATAGTAATTAATCATAAAACAAAAACAAATTATGTTCGAAATTCTTGAAGGTCAAATAAAGAAAAGTACGGAAATAAGATTGGATTTTGTTAATGGTGTTTTACGCTCCATGCTTTCACTAAAATTCAAGCGGTCAATTCTGGGATGGTAGAGGGACACCTGGGTACCCGGAGAAAGACACCTATTTTCAGCAAGCGAACGCACAATTTTCTCACGCAATAATCTACCAAAGCGGGAAATACGGATGAACCATAGAACGTATTTTCAATGTAAAGGAATTTTATCGTAACGATGACTGTGCGATAAATTAAATTAATAAACATTTATGTGTATAAGAGTTATATTTTTCAACAGAAAAACCTTTAACGTCAGTTTAAACACAATTAAAAACAATACTCTTTGTGGTAACAGAGATTAATAAACACTTGTCTCTGTTCAGTGATCCGTTTATGATAATAAATAATTGGCAATGAACTTCATTACAATGCATTCTTATTGTTTTTGTTTATTGCACGATATCGTTAACTTAACTGGATCAAGTAAAAAAACAACAACATATATTCCTCAACGTTCTTTAGTATACAAATTGAAATAATTATTACCTAATAAATACATAACATAGGTTACAATCGGACACGTCTTAATCACATAGAGAGAGAGAGTGAGAGGAGAGAGAAAAGTGTGTGTGTGTGTGTGTGTGTGTGTGTGTGTGTGTGTGTGCATATTACATACTATAATGTAGAAACTAATAGCGATTAAAATGTATAAAGCATAAACTAAGTCACAAACATGCCAATATCTAAAAAGTACCGAAGAGAAAATTTAGGAGAAACAGTTCGAACCGACGATGAGATGGTTATAGAAAATAAAAAAGTGGTAAGTGACAACAATTGTCTGAAAAAGATGGATACCAACAAGGTTAATCTTACTCTTTTTGGCATTTTGCACCTGCGCAAATATTGCAATATTTCAGAATGTTAAACACAATTTGCCCTTTAATTTGAAGTAGAAGTCTTTTGTTTTCAATTATATCAAGACGGTCAAATCTTGGACGTTGGAGAGTACCCGATAAAACTACCGACCTTCGCGATAGAACTAACATTTTTTAAGTAAAGGTTTGTCCCGAGTGGGATACTAATCTTCACGGTGAGAGGCTCTGTCCGAAATCGCACGCAATAATACCACTTTATAAATCTTAAATTAATTATTTAAATTAATTTTCGATATTGATAAAAAATAAATACATTGTAGAATGCATAATTAATGCATCATACATGATAAATTATGAAAATCTACTTAATGCTCAACCTTACTCTAAATTATTTATCTTGTTTTAAGTCATTAACAAATAGATTAATTCATGGTGAACGGTTTGACGTATCATCATGTTTCATATCTTTTGTATATCAGATCTGGCAAACATTTATCACATTTACATCATGCTTTAAAGGAACCCTATTGTCTTTTTATATCTGTGACATTGATATCAAGATTTAACCATGATCCTATTTCTAACTATAGAAAAAACTTTGTCAAAAATTTTTCAATTAAAACACAGACATGTTATTTTTTTAAATTGTTTTCCAAAAATCCCTTCTATAAATTCAAACTTTAAAATTTATTTTCTTATCACTATATAAAATATATCAAAATTGAAAAAGTCATATCTTTGGTTTATCTTTGAGTCGCCTTTGGTAATTAAGGGGAATTTTTTATTTTTTTCCTCAGAACCTATTTTTAGTGTTCTGACATAATATTTTGTAAGCTGGCCAAGGGCAAAATCACTTTGCAAAATGTTTTTGAATTAGGCGGGAGTTGTTTAGTTGTAGAGATCCATTTCGTAATAGAATGATGGATAAGGAACAGAAAGGAAAAATAACAAGTAATTTAACATTCTTAAAGGAAAGACTTGGTTTCCTTGATCCAATACTGGACCGATTAGTGGAGAAAAATATAATTTCATTTGACCAACGAGAAAAAATTGAGAATGTCTATCCGTGCACGACACAGAAAAAATTCAATGAATTTATTTCGATTCTTTTAGCGTCACCCTCGTCGAATGCGTTTCCAGCTTTTTTGCAGGCTTTAGAAGAGGAAGGATATTATAACATCACGGAAAAACTCACAAAAGATAGTAAGAGTTTTTTTATTGCTTTAATAACATTTTATCATATCTTCAGCAAATTTTTTATGGAACAAAATATTCAAAATGTTTACATATGTGACATATAACGCCCGTTTTAAATTTATGATTCAAAGTGGATGGCGGAATGGGAATACTTTTAACATTGACCTTGGTTTATTTCTTATCTTGCATCCAATAAGATATCGTAAAAATTTACCACTAGAATAGTTTATGATTTCATTCCTGTTAAACACATATAGCAAGACTTACCTATTCTGTTTTTAAAATTGGGTGCTATGTGCCCTAATTAATATGTATTTCGTTGGTTAGTGGTTGTCCTTGAATACCTCTTTTTAAAAAAAACTATCTGGTTATGATGTAAAACAAGATGTAAGAAATAGACTCAAATTTTAAATGAATGTTTTGTCGTGACAAAATGGGGAGGTTAAAAATCAAGGGATTGTAAAGTTTGAGAAACAAACCACATCAAAGCCTAATCAAGACCATTTCATATATTTTTGCTTACACGCATTGATACTCAGTGTGAATATGATTGAACGACATTAAAGGAATTTTTAAAGAATGTTAATATTTCGATCTTCTTGCCATAAAGTTTCTATAGCATCTTATTTTATTAAATAATACCTTTATATTAATTTAACGGTTAATAAGTTTGATTTTTGTTATCACATTAACTTTTTACTTGTTTTATTGTACAATAAAACAAATTCCATGGCAACAGATGTTATTTTATATAAAACTTATCATCTTTTATAGAAATAACGTTCAAGTTACATCTTAGGATTACATACAGGACCTATAAACTGATATTGTGAACAATTTTAAATATAACTGACAATTGATGAAAGGGGATTTTTCTTCACAGTTTCATAAATCCCGGTCCATGATAGAAAGTTTTCGATATGATTTGGGCCTAAATCTTACCTTTCGGATATGAAACTTAACTATATTTCGTGCATATTGTTTGGAAATAAATAACACAAAAACTTGCTAAATGTGCCATATTTGCACATTTCGGAAAATCATTCCTCATCAGTGACACTAGGGGTCGAGAAGTTTGATAGATAAAAAACATAAGTCAAACAGTTGAAAAATTATATGATCCAAATTCAGGTAAGGAATGCGTTGAATGAAAGAACCATAAAAAAAATAAAAAGATTTAAATTTTGATGTTTTTCTTCCTCATATATTGTTGAATCTTTTTCCCATTAGGTACTAGGATCAATAGTAGCCGAGGTCAAGTTCTTCAACCAACAACAGCTCGTATAGGTCTTACTCCTCAACATGCAAGCAGGTCATTTACTGAAGATCAAGTGAGTAAATTAGACAACAGGAAGTCTGTAAAATTCAGAAAACATAATATCTGCCCGGCTACCTTTACCTCCGGTGGAACGAACAAGTAATTTAAATGCGATGTAAAATCTGCAAAAATTATTATTTTAAAATTTTTTTCTTTTAAAATTATATTTTATTTATTTTTTTCTTTCCACTGAAAGCCAACAGATACTTCTGCCATAGCCAAATATTGTTACAAAGATTAAGATGGTTAAAATTAGCTTTAAAAAGATTCAAATTGCATTCAGATTAAAAAAATGTTTTGAATTAATTATTTGTCTTGTAGAAAAACCAAGCTGTTGTCGAACACAAAACTGTAGACGTTACAAAAACGGAAATTTTAAATGGGTCTTCTGAGGGCATAAAAATGGCAGAACTACAGAGATTGTTCTCCGATCTCAGAGGAAAACTGACAAGCGACTTGCTTGAAGGATTTGAGAAACAAAGACAACAAGAGAAGATGGAACAAGAAATAAGTTTCGAAAGAAAAAGGCTAGAAGATAGAGTTGAGTTTGAGCTTAAAATGGAAGAAAAATTACAATGCCTGAGAAACGAGTTTAGAGATTCGGAAAGTAGTCTTTACACAAATATAGAACGAAATCAAGAATTAATTGCCGATCTACACGAGAAAGTGAAGCAGTATAAAGAGTCATCAGAATCATACAATTTAATGAAGGACAAGCATGACCAACTGCTAGATAAATATGAAAAGCTAAGCAGAAAATACAACGATCTACAACAGAGCTATAAGACGGCAAAGGAAGTTGAAGTAGAAAGATTCGAAACACTACGCGAAACCCAACGTGAAAACGGTAAGCTGAAAAAAGAATGTGGAAACTTAGAAGGTCGTGTTCAGGATATGACATCAGAAATTCGTCAGCTAAAAAAAGAGAAAAGGGAAATAAAGGGACAACTGAATGACCAATACGAAATCAAGCAACTATTGGCAGAGAAAGATGAACTGGAAAGAGAACTCGATAAAACCAAGAGCGAGGTAGCTGATCTTTGGCATTGTGTTGAAAAGCAGGAGAAACAAATTGATTCCCAAGCTGAAGAGATTCAACGTCTCAGGGCAGTGGAACAAGAGAAGTGTGCTAAGGACAATAAGGAATATGAAGATACAGTTAAACGACAAAATGAACGAATTGAGGAATTGTTTGAAGAGGTGAGAAATATGAAGGAGAAACAAAACAGAACCAAAACAATTCCACAGAAACAATTTAGACTACTTACCAAAAATAAAAATTGATCCTTCTTCTAGTTAAGCTTGACAGATCCCGTTTTCTATTTTTAAAGGACACATTAAAATGGCATATTTTACAGTGAAGCATTTATTTTATTTTGTTTTTATTTATGATTTTTTGGATGCTTATACATTATTCATCAAGAATCTAAATATATTTTAAGCGTTTTTGACAGTATAAATAGAGATTAAACACTTTAATAAAACCACATATAATGTCAACAGTGCTGTTTGTTTTACATTTTTTATTAAATGTTTTGAGAGATTTAGAACGAAAACTTTTATTGCAACTTGTGTTTTATTTAACAATGTCACTTATCCATGTGTTTACTTTCACTAATATCCTAAATAATCTTGGCGTATTTAAAATTTACAAATAAGTCTTAAGTTAGCACTGTTTCGATGTCATTTTGATAAGCAATAATATTTTATCGATAAGCAATGCATTATCTTGTTGGTTGGGATTTTACCCAATCACTTGATTTGTATTCTTGCTGTGCTTGTCGTTGAAATGTGGTCCACTCGTTTTGAGTAATGAAACTACCTAACATGGCACCGACACAAAATTACTTCAAATATATTCCTTGAAATTAATATAGTATACAACGTATGTTTGTGCGCATTCATAAAAGTTCATGTTAAAAGTACTGGAAACAGTTCAATATAAGTGTTTAACACTTGTTACTGGATCCATTTCGTCTATTATGTTATTCATGTGTACTATATGTTGTTTGTTATTTAATTATTTTGACGAATAAAATACGTGTAAACTAAAAAATTTTAATGCTGGTACTACTGTTTGTGTATTTATTTTCACTATGTATTAATTTTTTATTATTTTGCAGTCGCTTGTTTTTCTCGAAAATTACTATTGTTATACTGTAAATAAATATGTTTTAGTCTGTTAAAAAAAACATCAACAATTTACCGAAAAAGTTTGATTTCATAATACCGCAAAAAATTAATACACGCGAAAATAAGTAAGTTCACAGAAAAATTTAGTGTTAACTTCAGATTTGTACAGTAAACATCATTTAAAATGGTTTTTTGTAATAAATATGTTTTAGCTTTTAATTTACATTTATATTGTAAGTTTGTACGTAATTTTAGTTATTTTCAGTCAGTATATTTTTGTTATTAAAGCAGTGTTTTCATCTCAGTATAGAAAAAACAATATTAGTTCATGAATTTTCAGATAAAAACTAGGATATTAGTCATCATTACGGAATATATTATCAAATTATAGACAGGGATTTGTGTTGGCAACTGTACTTACTTTGATTTCAAATATGATCAAATAATAGGCAATGTCAGAATCCAAAAGATTTCTTTTTTTCCCTCTGTATTGACATTGGCCTAATGCACATGTATATGCCATGGTATTTCATGGTTTTTATCGTTTTAATGTCTGTTCGCTTTAAATTTTTATTTATTTATTTATTTATTTATTTATTATTTATTTTTTGTAAATAATGCCGTATATATGCTTTGATATTTATGCGAATAAAAGCTGCTTATTGAATTGAATTACGTTTTGCTTGTCAAGGTTGCTAAATAAAACTTTGCATTTTAGAAGTCAAAAGTCATTTTAATAACATTATTTTTACAAAAGTGGTAATAGCAGTCAAACCTAATTTATAGGTAACGGATAAAGGACATTTATAAATTGTTAAATATTTTCATATGCCGTGTGGAACTTCTGTTTCTCAAAGCTTGAAAACTTTTGCATTCATACAGACTATAATTCATCAAAAAAAAAAAAAACACGTGATTCCGTTTATATACGTGCAAAATGTTTATTGACACAACCCGGAACTACAATATCATAGGTAAACAAACATGGCCCTCACGTCACATTTGTCAACATTCGAGACAATTATAGACAATGAACATCTTTTTGAAACAGTTCAATTGTTAAATAAGGACTACCTTCGCGCTGTTTTGTTTATGATTCCAATCGTGCATCATCGTGTCATATACCATTATGACGTATGCATTTGGTAAAGAAAGAACACCAATTAAATACAATTTGTATCCTAAAAGGAAAATAACACGACGACCAATTAATTACTTGGAAAAAAACTAGTCATGTGGAATAATAATAATAAAAGTAAAATTGTATTCATATCTGAGTCTCCTGTAGGGCACATAAGCATGTATAATCGTTTCCCTTTACCAAGTTTTGAGAAATTTGAAATAATACCACTTTAAAGTAAAAACATGATTTGGTTCGTCAAAAATGCAATAAGTATAATTTATTACAGAAAGAACATCCACAATTCTTAGTACTGTACTGAACAAGTTACAAGCCACAGGCTTGGGTGATATTTCCCTTGTCAATTTACCCTATCAATTTTATAAGTTGCATTTGTCGTTATTTATACTCTTTCATATTTTACAAAAATTGTGTATAGAATAAGTTAGTTTCTGGTTAATTAAGATTTACTTCCATTGCTTTATCACAAAGTTAAAAGATCCTGACCAGATAGTCTGGCAGTAAATCACTCTCTTCATTAATTTTCCACTGTTTGGCTTATGTTTTTTATCTATCAAACTTTTCGGCCTTAGTGTCACTGATGAGGAATGAATTTCCGAAATGTGCACATCTGGCACATTAAAATTTAACTGGTATTTGTGTTATATATCTATAATATCTGCTTTATACAACACAACAACTGCAACGATTAGCTCAACCCTGCTATATTATTACTATTATTATTATTATTATTATTATTATTATTATTATTATTATTATTATTATTATTATTATTACGAGGTCTGAATAAGGTAAGTGACTTTTGCAAATAGATTATATCGGTAAAAGAGCAGTGATCCAACATTTGTTTCTAAAAAGTTTAGCACCTACTGATATGTTAACAACACTAGGGAAAGATGTTCTTTCATATGCTAAAGTAAAAAGGTAGATGGCGGAATTAAAACGCGGCAGGCAGAGCCTTGAGGATGACTCCAGTCGTGGAAGGCCTGTCACTGTTGCAAACCCGAAAGGCGGTCAATTTTCAATCAATCCATGATATAATGACAGCGGGCGAGTTTCAGGAAAAAATTTGTAGTGATCGACAAACGCGTTATTTGCCTTATCTCGCTCTATCAGATCTTTTATCTATTTCCAAAATTGAAAATCAGACATTTTCGTTGTAATGTTGTACATTGACCAGGGTTGAAAAATTGACCCGGAGTTCATTTGTCAACGTTGAATTTTGAACCGGAATGTTTTTTCTGCGTTGAAAATTAAGATCATAAGTCGTGAAATTTATACCCGGAGTCATTTTTAACAGCTTTAAAATATGTTTTCTTCTGAACATTAAATACTGATCCCAACTACGGAGATAAAGAGAAATTACGTAGAACAACTAAAAAATGAAAATTTTGAAATTAAAAGTTTGACAACATCAAAATTATAGTTTCAAAATTTTCATTTTTCAAAAAATGATTATCCCAATATTGTTCAATCATTTTATATCCATGTTTAAGGCCACGATGATCCATGACAAATTACTTTTTAGAAATTCTACAGCATTTGATTATTTAAACATAATTGTCTGTATGTTAGTTTACACTTTATGTGTGTGTGAAATATATTATAGTTTCTTACATATGTATGTTACTTTAATTCAATTACGCTAAAATTGTTTTATCATATCTCTTTCGTTCAGCGCTTTTAAAAACACAAAACATTGCGAAACGCGAAACGTTCACTATAAATAAATTAGCCAGCGTATATTACGGGTTCTTCGGATAACTCGATACTTTGATCTTTAATATGTCCTACGTTGTGTACAGACAGTCCATTTAAAATGGAAGATATTAAAAGAAGTTGTTATTTGTATAACATGTTAATCTAAAGGGTAAATTTGAATTAGCCGTAAATTTTTGATTGAATAAAACATTGTTGTTAATATCAATTAATTAATATGCGTTTTATGTTGTTCAATTAAATACCGGTTTCTTATCACAATTCGACGGCGTGTCTCAATTTTTAACGGACTAGGGTCTGAATTCTTTATATTTGGTCTCAATTTTCAACGTTTATTAACGAACACGCGGTCAATTTTCAATCTGGGCCAATATGTCAATATTCTTCGTTACACCGGTACTCACTTTCAGTCAGACGATAACGTTATACATGCAGATGGGGACTGTCTGAACGGCCAAGAAAAAGAAACCTTTAAAAGTTGCATTGATGTCCTTAAACAAAAGTGTGTAGATACTCGGGGGATTATGCTAAGAAAATAATGCAATATGTCCGCCAAAATTACATATGAATCAGTCAGTCCACGTAAAGTGATTAGAGCTAGCAGTTATCAATTTCATAAACTTATGACGTGTGGGCTTTGTACAAAGATATTTCCTGGTGAAGAATAACTGACCGAAATACACACAGACGGCACATCAAAATTAAACAGGTATTTTTGCTAAATATTAAAGTAGGCACTGATGTCTCTGCATGACAATCAAACCAAAATGGAATGGTTTGTATTGTAAGATAACTTATGGGTCAGTATATTGTATCAGTATTGGTTTGTTGTGCAGACACTTGATTATGACAAAATGATGTCATGATGGAACTTTCCAGTATTGAATAACAAGAATCATAACACTCACTCAAAATTCATAATTTGGTCTTTTGGTTCTAAAATTAAGCAAAAGAGCTGTGTCAAGCCTGGTCGTATGTCAGTATGCAAAATGCAGTAAAGCAAGCGAAAAGCATGAGCAGAACTCGAACACTGATCAAAAATATTTACAACACTGTTCTACTTTTCTTATCTTCTTAAGTTGAACAAGTGACTTAGATAACTGACATTGATAGATAGTTTAAGTGATATGTCAAAGATATCATACTAAATAAAAAAAGACAATTTTATTTTAATTAATTCAGAAAAAGTAGAAGGCAATACACAGTTACGGTAAGTATGCTCGTCTTTCTCGGCGCTGAATAGTTTCTGGAATGGACTGTTTTGTTTGTGTTTTATAATATATATAAAATTATAGTCATAATGGATGTATATATAACAGGAGTTCTACCTTGCTATCTACATAATGGATCAAAACGCGTGTCTATCGAGGTTTTTGAAAAAAAAAATCGAGCGTCCGTCCGTCCGTCCACAAACGTTAGATTTGTAACCAGTTGTTTATATATGCTTTTATCGACCAATTGTGGATATCTCCTGTAAATAAACACAATTAATTTTTGTAAGTTTCTTTCGACCAACCTGTTTATAAAACTAAGCTTTTGGTTGAATAAACGATGCCTATAAGTCGAAGCATGTGTCCTGTGCTTAATGTTTCGACCTCGTTTTCTCGTACTCCATCTTACCAATATTTATGCAGTATATTGTTACAAGCTAATGATTTTGAGTCTCTGCGCGTAAGTCATAATTATTTAATTTTACTTTACAGAATATGAGGTATCCGATATTGTACATATTACTAGTAAGTCAAATTACAGGGAAAATACAATCAAGAGCAAGTGGAAGAACTTCAAATAATGGTATAACGATCTTAATTGTCCTTTTACCAAGCAAAATAGGATAGCTTTTTTAAATGTATGATATTTACACTTGTATCATTATTTTTACAAAATCCGTACAAGTTAGCATTTAACCGCAAGTAGTCATTTTCTATAATTTAACTCAAATTGAGCGATGTACCATCAGATTATTACACATTTTTGACCTGTCCATTAGATACAGATTTTTTTCGAACACTAATTATTCCATGGTTTTGGGACAGTGTACTTGAACCTTTATTGATCACATGTACCAGGTTATCTCTTGCATCCAGAATATAAGATAGAAATCGTTGAATTTTTTTCATTTTTTTAATAAGTATCTCTGATTTTGATAAATTCTCTTTCAGAAAATAAAACGTAACTCATATAGTTGGAACAGAGTTTTGGGTTTTACGCTCAAGTCGTAATTCTTTCACTTTTATGGAGACGATCAGTTCCGTGATCGGAGTGTGGGAAAAAAAACGACCTTTGGCAAAGAAACCGACAAACTTTTTTCACACTTAGATATGTCCCGAGCGGAAATCGTATATATATATATATATATATATATATATATATATATATATATATATATATATATATATATATATATATATATATATATAGAAAAAAAAACTTCGTTTTATTTTTACAGAAAACCCAAAAATACTTATTCTCGGTGCTGGAATGGCAGGGATATCGGCTGCTAAGACATTGAATGACTTGGGTTATCACGACTTTCTGATAATTGAAGGGTCTGATAGAATTGGTGGGCGTACGAAAGAAGCTAAGATAGGCAACACTTCAGTTGAAATGGGGGCATTTTGGATACAAAGTTTGGGGTCAAATCCTATTTATAAAATGGCCCAGGATTGGAATTTATCTGTCATAAGTCCAGACTATGATGACATCACAGTTTTTGATGAAAACGGAAATGACATCACAACTACAGCCGATCCTATTTGGGACATATATGATAAGATGGAAATTCGACTAGACAATACACGTTTTGAAATGCAACGGAAAGAAAAACCAGACGCGAGTGTAAGAGCTGGGATGATTCAAACAGGTTGGTTCCCTAAGCAGCCCGTCCAAGACGTTGTCGAGTGGTATATTCATGATTTTGAACAAGGCATACCACCAGAGGAGACTTCAATGAAGTATGGATTCGACTATACCTACTTGATACACGGTAATGAGGATGATCTCGTCGTTGTTGATCCCGATAAAGGATTTTCCTACCTTACACGTAAATTAAAATCGGAATTCCTCCCGAAAAATGACAAAAGATTAATCCTTAATGAAATCGTAACTGATATATCTTACAATGACACGCATGTAGAAGTTAAAACGAAATCTAACTCCACATACACAGCAGACTATGCAATAGTCACCTTCAGTATAGGAGTCCTCCAAAACCGATTGGTAGATTTCCATCCGGAATTACCACTTTGGAAGAAAGAAGTAATCGATCAGTTTCGAATGGCGTATTACTTACACCCTTATCTTCAGTTTGATGAAACTTTCTGGCATAAATCTGAGCACTTACTTTATGCTTCAAACAGAAGAGGGTTCTATCCTTTCTGGCATAATATAAATAAATATATTCCTGGTTCAAACATTTTATCGTTTACCGTAACAGACGACGAGGCAAGCCGGATTAATCGACTAACTGATGAAGAAATAAAAAACGAAGCAATGCAAGTTTTACGACAGATGTATCCAAACATCACAGTACCCGAACCAATAAATTTTCTTATGCCAAGATGGCTGTCGGATCCTTTGACAATGGGTTCATATAGCGCATGGCCAACTGGGTACACTAACAAAACACACCAAGGCATGTACTCGCCTGTTGGAAGAGTCTATTTTGCTGGCGAACATTGCGTATTTCATCATTTCGGTTATGTCCAAGGAGCATATTACTCTGGAATTCACGCTGGAAATTCTTTGGCCGCTTGCATCGCCAATAGTTCAAACTGTGAACACTACAAGCCCCTCTATGACCTTCACGGCTGTACTTAAAAAACTGCCAAAAACTTTGACCCGGCAGCAAAAATTGACAACGGAAGTTGTATTTTCAGCCAAACATCCGGGCATTCTTCTCTGGGTACCAATCATGGTGAAGTAGATATCGTTGGCAAATAAAGATTATTATCGTTTAAATTGTTTGTGTTTTTACTTGAATATCGTTGTTAGAATTTTCAATTTTATCATGATGAGCATGGTTCTATTTAAAGTCTTGATTTATAATCAATATTGTAATATAGTGTCTTTACTCTGCAATGTGATGTTTTAAGGTTTTTAAGATAAAAATAACTTAATTAAGATATTGCAGTATTTGATAGAATTGAAACTCAGCCATGACAGTAAATTCTGGTTTCTACTTCTTTTATTTTATTGAAGTTTTTGTAACAAGTTCATACTGCTTTGTATAAAATCATATAACAGATTTTTTAAAAAGGTTATTATTTAATTTAATTTTGTTAGGCTTGCATTCAAAGTAATATTTTACAAAAAAATCGTTCGTTCTTTTAGGTATTCTAACCACGAAATATATTATCATAAGTAACGTTTCTGCATAACTGTTTAACTAACTTTTTATCGCTCATTGCATTTATTTACAAATGATTTTTTCACAAAACGAACGTGTGAATCCGTGTATCAAAGGGTCAAAGTGAATTTGAGCAGGTGATAAGATTAAAGATTCCGCTTGTTCAATTGGTTTCTACTCGGTCTGACAAACGATGAATTACCGGTGTGTTCAGTGTAAAAAAAAATATGAAAAAGCTGCTTATTTGCAGTACAAAGTCATGCATAATATGAAAAACATTTCAGGTACTCGTATGTTTCCAAACAGTTTAAAGACTTACAAATAATATAAAGCGTGTAAAGTCTGACTTGTGAATTTTAACACACAATCTTTTTCATTTACAACAGATAATATCAGATTGATTTACACCTTGTTATCATTAAAATCATTAACAAACACGAATTTCAGTAATATATTATAGCTCGGTGAAACAAAATTGGCAAGTGTTGTGTCTGTTATAACACGTGTAAAGATTCAATGATACAAATAGAAAACTCACAGCACATGTTTAACAATACCAGTGATATGAATTTCGAATCCATCTGTAGAATTCTACCATGTGATAAGATAAACTGCTTAGTAAATGCAATAACACGTACTTATTACAGTCAGAGGGTTTTTTTTTAAATATCTGGAAAAAGTACATGTTTCTATCTACATACAAAGATTAACTGAAACACAAAGTTGTCAGAGTTTTTGTAATATTTGTGCAGTTTGAAATGGCATACAATTTCTAAAAATGAACGCATTTTGCACACGGTACATGGAAAAAATCTGCAAATTGTGTACTTACATAATAATATCCGACTGATCGGGAAGCAAGATTTTGTTTATTTGTTCCATTGAAAGTTCTGAATTTTAAAGGTAAGACATTTTTCACTTCATTGCATATGGAATAAAATGTAGCATCTAAGATTTATTTATTTATTTATTTTTTTTTTTTATTTATTTATTTATTTTTTTTTTAATTTTTTAATTTTTAGGTTCTTTGATGCTTCAATAAGAATTCATTTAAACTATGCATTTGTAATAAGAATCTAATTTAAATTCAACTTATAGAAGTTTTAACAAATTTGTCAATTTTGCACGTTACTATCGGAAAAATAATCTTAGTGCATGAACCAAGTGCATGAAACAAAGCATTCTGTGTTATTAAAGTTTGACAAGGCTACTTTCTACTCACTACACACTAATTGCTTAAATAGATACACTTAGTAAGATCTAAAGTTTGCACTGTAGTGCTCGTGTCAGCCAAAAACGATATGCTAGCTCGATGTCATTATAATTTGAGACGGGTATTGCGCATGTTTGCTTTGTAGTACTGGTGCAACAACAACAACAAAACAATAATGATAATAATAGTAATAATAATAATACACTATTTTTGTAAAATACGTTTCAATACGCCGCGGCTTGTATACATGTCTTAGTGTAAAAAACTCGACAACTTTCCGGAGGTCGTAATTTCTTCAATCTTCAATGAGCTGATTGACTCGACATAAGTGATATACACTAAACTACCAAACAAAAAAAAATACTACTCCATTAAACTCGAAAAATTGTCTTTTCAAAGGTCTTATACATCATAAATAATTTTTTTTTCTTATGTTCAATTACTAATGTTAATATAAACAAGATTAATTTAAACACTATAAAAGGTTGATATGGCATGCAACTGGATTTGAATTTTTATTCACCTTATCTAGTTCTTTGAACTGACAAGCAAGTTTGATCCCGGTTATCACGAAAGTGACAGTAGCATGCATACTTCCCAAACTCTTGTATGGTATGTTTAGAATCTTATAGAACCGGATTCACATTACTGAATAAATCATAATGTCTGTCCGGAAATAGTTGGATGCTTCCTTCTTTTATTTGTGCTTGTTTATGGTTGCCATTGCTTTGCCATCGTCCAGAAATGTTTCTAAATCAACACGCTGTTTCCAGTATCATTTTTGCATATGCATATTTAGATTTATGTAAAATAAAATAAAATTGAATTAAATAAAAGAGAGAGAGAGAGAGAGAGAGAGAGAGAGAGAGAGAGAGAGAGAGAGAGAGAGAGAGAGAGAAGGTTGGTTATAATGTTGTTTCCGTTGCAATCAACAATTATCAACTACTCGATACGAGAGCAAGATATTAATCTCTAATTCTGATTTTGAACATGGTTGTATATGCGCGAGATGTTCGAATATTATTATGGTCTGCATTGTACCAGATTGCAGACATGGTGTCTTTTTGGTTAAGGTGTTAGCTCATCTAGTCAGTATGCCGCAGACAAGCATGCCTCTCCCCAAACACAATATTTGGCACCGTGTGAATCAGTCGATAACCGTCCCCTTTATGCCGCCAGGAGAGCAAGCAGTATCTTAATTTTTAAAGTGTTTTGTATGATACAGTCGGAGTTCGAACCCACAACCTCCTGTCACAAGGCGGACGATCTTTCACTGAGTATTATTGTTCAGAGCAACATCAGCATTAGTTTAGCTCTCCGTGTATGGATATTAAATGTTAAAGATATATTACAATGAAATTAAACCAAATATAATAAAAAATTATAAACTAATGTTTACTTGAACAGTCAGTTGTAAGAAAGTTATAAATTAAACACTGGAAGATATGTGATAAAATTTAAATAATTTTTTGATTTGAAGTTTGTTTCTTGAAGAAAGTTTTACAAATGATAATAAAAAGTCTAGCTGATGATGCTGGATAAAAAGTTTCCTTTGTAGGTGCAAAGACAACTCAATCCAGCATATACGTCGGATAGATTTTTTTTACTTTACAAGAGACATTTTAGGCAGTTTCCTCTCTTTAAAATAAACAAATTGTGTAAAATTATTCTTTTCGATTATATTTTTTCTACCGTTATTGTGGGACAAACATTATCTCATGAATGAAAACATCAGAGAGGGTTGAAACTAACCAAAAACTTTTTTTTATTTTTGTGAAAGTTTTTTTTTTAAATAAAGTTAAGAGTATTGCCCCTGATATCCGTTCGCCCCGAAAGCAGGTGCGAGGTCACACATAAGACTTTTAAAATTGAGATACTGTTTTCCTCGCTTGGCACTCGGCAATGAGAGACTTGAATATCGACTAGTTCAACCGATGTCAAAATAATTTGACTGGAGGAGTTATATGTCTGTCTGCTGCGTATTGCCTCATTGAGCACGCAATTTAAAGTCACCCAAAGTTCGCGCTTGAAAATGCAACCCTTAGAAAAAAATCATTAAAGATGAGAAACTTGTTGTTGTCGCAAAAAGCTTAAAAAAATGGCTAATGCGACTTTAAAACCAATACTGATACCAAATCGTAAATATCTTAAAGGATGCAATTAAGTGGTAGCATATACCTTTTCTAGGTGAAAGAATATTGAGACCGCACTTTGCCTATTGACAAAGGCATTATAATAAATAGTTCCATGCAAACTAAGTGATTTTATAATACTTCTGTTGCGATGAAACCGTACTGAATTTTTAAGGAATGAGAGAACTGGGGGAAATTAGTTAGAAACAAGAGAATTATTGTAAAGAAACCAGTTTTAACAGTGATGATATATGCTTCATTGATTCTTGATTGAGAATTTTAAAAACACCAGGCCATTCATTGGAGATAAATGTTAAACAGAAATCACAAATTTTTGTATTATTTTTGTAGATGTGGAAACTTGTCGTGGAAGTTATACTGATGCTAACATTAACCAATAAAATGACATTTCAAAAGACATTAACAAAGAAAGGTATATAATTCTGACTCAATTCTCGTTAAATATAGAAAAGTCCAGAACACAAAACCAATGAAGCAACTAGACGGATACAGCACCGTATGTCTAGTCACTATCCATACCTTGAACCCTTTTATTAGTTTTCTCTATGAACATCGTCCCTAACGCTGAATATATGTATATCAGCGTATTTATATACATGAAAAGTATATCGACGGTTTTCACTGTCTAATGCCATGTTAAACCCTGTATCCACATAAATTAGAAATAACATATATACTCTAGCTATTTTTGAAAAATATCAATATATGATCTTATTTTAGAATTAAATCAAGTGTATACGAAACAATTATGATTTTTTTAATTTTAAATTTTCAAACTGCTATTCACGGTATCTATTGTTGTAATTTTCAGCTGTATACTTGTTTCAGTTCATATTGAATGTTATGTTGTGTATTTTTAACTATGTATTCATATAAATTAGAAGTAGCATATGCTCAAATCATCTTTCAAAAATATAAATTTAAGAATTAAATAAAGTAGTATACGAAACAATTATAATTTTTTTAATTTTAAATTTTCAAACTGCTATTCACGGTATCTATTGTTGTAGTTTCAAGCTGTACACTTGTTTTTAAATATGAAATTATGATTTCAGATTCCCCAAAGATTCTTATTTTGGGTGCTGGCATGGCTGGTATATCAGCTGCAAAACGTCTGGATGAATTAGGCCACACTAATTTTCAAATCATAGAGGGCTCTAACAGAGTTGGTGGCCGAATTAAAGAAGTAAAGATTGGGAATTTCACGAGTGAGCTTGGGGCACAGTGGATCCATAGTTTAGGCAGTAATCCTATATACAAACTGGCAACGGATTTCGGTTTGTTAACACTGAAACAAGATTATGATGATTTTATCGTTTATAACTCTATAGGACATGACGTCACAAATTTGGCGGGTCGTGTGCAAAAAAAGTTTGAAAAAACAGAAACAGTTCTTGATAAAATTTTGTCTAAGATATTAATGTATAATAAACCTGACACAAGTGTGAAGGCAGGTTTAATAATGGCGGGATGGCATCCTAAAACACCATTAGAAAACTTTATAGAATTTTTCAATGTCGGTGTAAGTGACGCGTTGCCCGCGGAATATATTTCCTTAAAATTCAGTAATCAAAATACATATCTTACACATGGTAATGAAGAAGATATTCTCGTTAAAGATTCACGTGGATATTCACATTTGGTTAGAAGTCTTTTGAACACATTTTTAAAGGAAAGAGAAGACAGGCTTATTCTAAACAAAGTTGTTACAGAAATCAGCTATACCAATAACTCTGTCATGGTTCGAACTCATGACAACCACACATTCACTGCTGATTATGCTATTGTGACATTCAGTTTAGGAGTGCTTCAACAAAGAATTGTCAAATTTACTCCACCGTTGCCTTTTTGGAAAAGGGAAAGCATAAGTCAGTTAAAGATGGCTGTTTTTTATCATGTTCATTTACAGTTTCCTGAAGTTTTCTGGGATAATCGTGTTTATTTTTTGTATTCGGGAACCAGAAAAGGTTATTTTTCGATTTGGCAAAACATTGAAAAGGTACATCCTGGTAGCAAGGCATTGTATGCAACCATTATAGACGAAGAAGCAAAAAGGTTAGATTACTTAGCAGACGACCAAATCAAAGCGGAAGCATTGGCTGTAATGAATAAAATGTATCCAAATAAAACAATACCGAATCCCACAAATTTCTTTATGGAAAAATGGCATTCAAATCCCTTATTTAAGGGGTCTTATACTGCATGGCCAACGGGATTCAGCAATGACACATTCAAAGGACTATGTGCCCCGGTTGGAAGGTTGTACTTTGCCGGTGAAGCGTATGAATTCAAGCATATTGGTTACGTTCATGGCGCATATTATTCAGGGAGGCGAAAGGCTGAAGATATTGTTACCTGTGATAACAATATTCAAAAGTGTGAGAAATATGTGCCTCTTTATCTAACGAAGGGATGCAAGTACAAAATAGCAGACAATTACGATATGAATGCCAAAATAGATGATGGAAGTTGTCTCTTTTCTTCAGCGCTTACACTGAGTGGAACCAATCAAATTAATTATATCGTTCCATTCGTCTCTTATATACTAGTATTTATTTATTTTCACCGTATGTTTCAAATTAACGGATACTCAGAGATTGTTTTATAATTAGTTTCTATATTTTAAGAAAATAGCAGTTATAATTACGGTGGGTATACCACTAACATTAATTCCTAAGTAAATGCTGTATAAATATGTTGTATTAAAATGGAAATTTGAAAGGAGACTAAGAAATGTTATAAAATTAATAAGTTAAACATTAATAAATAGTGAGGGGTTTGTAGAATTGCACTTACGACCACTCGGCCAGAGGTGTACCATTTTATATGTGTTAATACATAATAAAATTATATACATGTATATGTAATGTAACATTGCTTGTAATAATCACATTGCTTAATTTTTGCTCTTCATAATGTTTGATTCATCATAAAAATCAATTTGATAGCAAAGTATCAAAGTGTGTAAATCTGTAAAGTGACTGCATATTGTGGCGTTTTATTAAGTCTTTACAATCGAGTAACTGCACATTACGACGCTCCAAACCTGTACAACTAAGCAATTTAACATCGTAATAAATCTATTAACATTAAATATTTTTTAAACTCCATTAAACTGACTTGGAACCTTTTTTACTCCATCATAATTTTTCATACAGGAAATTATTTACAAAATTTAGAATAAGTGACCATTGTTTGGATATTGAGAGAGGCCGGTATAAAAATTTGAAGAGAGAAAATAGACTTTGTAAAGTTTGTAGTTCTATTGAGGATGAGAGTCATTTCTTTCTAAATTGTAGTATTAATAGCTCTATTAGAATTTCGCTATTTAATACCTTAGTAAAAGATTATTCTGATTTTAATATCAAAAGTAGTGAACAAAAACTTTATTACTTACTTAATCCAAACATGGAACATTTGTCCATTATTGGGAGTTTCATGAAAGAGTCGCTTAGACTAAGAGTTACCTCCATTTTGGCCAATTGCTCTTGACACTGTACTCTAGCCTTTTTATCTGTATCATTGTATTGTATTTTTTCTTGTGTTTCATTGTATTGTACTTTTTCTTTTGTTTGTTGTTGTATTGTTGTATGAATTATTGTTGTATTATTTTTTTTTGTATGGTTCAATCCTTATTTGGATATAGGTACCAATAAAGTTATTACTATTATATTCTCATTCTCATTTAATTAGAGAATTGGGTCGAGTCATTATGGTAGTGTTAACCAAAAGGTATTTACTTTCTATGAGCGATCAGCTCTTAAATAATTGAGAAAACCGGAGTATACCAAGTAGAATATACACAGTGGAAATTGAATCCCTGCGTGTTAGCCATTAATATACGCGTATGATATGATAGTACTTATTAAAGAAGTTATAATAGGTTTCAGCTATATTAATTAATTATAACACTACAAACAAGGGCTTATAATAGCTGAATGGTTCAGCTGTAACTTTGTTTGCATTTGAATAACAAACAGACACACTTCTAAATCCGCAATCAACCAAGGATTTTCAGCTTGCATGATTCAGCTTTTGTAGAAGGGCTGACTTCGAACAACACCTTAGTGCTGAACAGCTTTATTAGGCCATAGAGAAAAATTACACTCGCACACGTCAATTTTTTACGTCGTTGAGTGGAACCATTAAGTGCGCATGTAAAGGTTTTACGTGCGCACATAGAAATCTTTACGTTTGCTTTTACGATCACACAAGAAATTTTAACACGGATACGTGATACGTTGAAGTTTTTATGAAGGGTACTTGAAATCTGTCATGTCCTTGACCCTGAAAATTACTTTATCTTACAATAACAATTAAAACATCATATCTTACAGTAGAGAATGGAATTCCTAGAATTCTATCACATAGCCTTGAATGTGTTAAAAAAATTATTTTTTTTTTTTTTTTTTTTTTTTTTTTTTTTTTGTCGGTTGGTCACAAAAATGTTCAAGTCTCTCTAAGGTATTGATGGCTGGGGTATGTTTCGAAAATCTAGTGCAGAAATTGCACAGTGGAATTTATCTTTGCAACTTCTTACTCCAACACTGTCGGTATATCTGTTACTCTTAAGCTTTGTTTCAGCCTGTATGCTTGGTGCTTTCTTTTCATAGGCACTATGAACTCTGACCTCGTCTTTCGTACTTTCCCAGGGTGTATAACTACGAGGGCGGAAATCGAAAGGACTGTCTAACAGGCTGCTTGTCATTCCTCCTACGCTTAGCACATCTATCTTCTCTCAATTCACGAGTACGTATATGAGTTTTCAGTCTTTTGTCAAAACCTTTACAAACTTTTTCGGTATATAGTGATCCAGAAACATAGTTTAAATCTTTATCATAATCCGAAAAATACGACCTCGCCTTCTTTACATCTTTGAGAATTTGAGTCAGAAAGGTAACCCTACGTTTGTATAGGCAAGTAACATGTACTTTTTCAAGTAATAAAACATTTGTTTTAACTAATTCGAGCATACCTTCCACAGTCGTATACATAAAGCCACGAAAGCTGTCATACGGTCAAATAAAATCAGAATACAAGGCCCAAAGCATCTCCAAACGTATTAACAGCAATAAAATATTCAAAACAAGCTCATTCAGCATGGGTTAGAGCTGGTAGACAAGGAAAAATCATATACTATCAAGAGAACAATCATCTACTATGGAGAATTGAAGCAAAAAAAAAAGGATAGCAGGAGACAGATAAAGAGACAATCTGTAGAAGAAAAGGCGTCATTCTAAAAAAAATATTATGAAAAAGTCATCAGACAAAACATTTTACAAACCCAAAAGAAGAAAGAAAAATCGATTAAGACATAAAATTCTAGAAAATGTCAAAGACCTGTAAAGATTATAAATAATATTTACTATTCTAAGATCGCTGCTTGAATTCCCGATTTAACTCCTGTGAAGAACTTCAGTCCTTCAAACAATTAAACACAGCTAAGACATCAGATAAATATTGTACATCAGCATAACAAATCAAATTGGCTGACACATTTTTAGTTTTAAGTTTACAAACATTATATAATGAATTAAGTGATTCTTTAGGTATACAGCAAGGAGTGAAGCAAGGCGCAGTTTTATCAACACACTTATACGTATATTAACAATCTCCTGTTTGAACTAGCGGAACTCAAAGTTAAAATGTATATTGGTCCAATCTACTTTGGAATTCCAACTTGTACTGATGTTCCTACTTTTAGAAGATGATTCTGATCAACAAATGTTAAATACTGTGAACAACTATTTCACTTAATAACACTTAAGACAACTGCAGTCATTGGAACAGCATGTTGTGCTATAATCATGCTACTTAGAGTCACCCTAATATCTGTGGAGATTCATAAGGGTCAACTGGCACTGTTACACACTATTATTTACAGTGGAAATGAAACGTTACAACAGCTAATGCTCCGACACGTAGCCGTGGCACGTATTGGCCGGTCCAATGTTTTTCTTCCATTCAAGATGTCCTAAAGCAGTATCATCTTCCTCCTGTCAAACATTTAACAAAAATTTAACAATCTATACAACAAGCAAATTATCCTTGAAACCACAAGTCAAGAAAGCTATTCATGCATTTTGGTAAGACAAAATGAATGCCAGGAAAAATCAATAAATTTTTAAATACGTGTATTGTGCAGCTAAAGAAAAGTCATAAAATATGTCAGAGGTGGTATTTTAAAAATACTTAACAGGCACAGTTATGCTACAAGATATTATTTCTTTAATAAAAAGAAATTTCATAATGAACTGGAAGACATATTTCCTTAAATGTAGGTCAAGGAGAACAAGCTTTGCTTTAGTAGAGCTTCTTGTCCTGATGCTATATAAAAAGTTTCAAAGCTCCTAGGCCTTATGGTCCATGACAAGAAGATGTTTTAATGATTTACTACTCTAGGTCACTGTGACCTTGAATGTAGGTCAAGGTCATCCAGCTTGGCAAATTGGGTAGATCTTTTTTTCTGATGCTATATATGAAGTTTAAAAGTCCTAGGCCTTTTGGTTCATGACAAGAAGGTTTTTAAAGTTTTACTACTTTAGGTCACTGTGACCTTGAATGTAGATCAAGGTCAACCAATTTTGAAAACTTTGCACAAGGAAGATCCATATCAAGTTTTAATGTTACTGGGTCACTGTTTCTGGAGAAGAAGTCTTTTAAGTGAAAAGTTTACAGACAACAGACAAAATTGTATTTAAAAAACTCAAATTGAGCATTGGGTCAGGTGAGCTAAAAAGGTTTCTGTGACTTTGAAAGAAGACAAAAGTTAACCAGCACTGCAGACTTGTGAGAGTTTTATGCACTAGCAATTGCTATATATAATATTTCAAGCTTCCCTGCCTTTCCATCTTAACAATATAATGATAAAATTGCATTGTTTGCAGATATTCATGTTCAGATGCTATATGTATTGATGTACATGTAGATCCAAGCTTTTTATGCCTTTCAGTTCAAAAGCCTTGAACTTAAGGGTATGCTTGTTGAGTTTCATTGTCATAGCTTCTGAAAAAATATCTCTTAGGTGATTTTTTTTACAGATAATTGATGAAGGACAAAATGATTTTTATCAGCTTACCTAAATCATGTTTAAAAATAAAAAGTTTAAATTTTCTTCCCTGAGTCAACATAAAACTAACACATTAAATAAAGGTTTTTAAACATTTTATTTCATTCATGGATATTAAACTAAGGTGTAATAAATAATAAATTAATAAATAAATCCTTGCAGATTGACCACAAGATGAATACAACAATCCATTGTCATAATCACAGAAAAAGGATTAAAGCTCCTCGAATCAACAGCAACATGAGGTGATATGTCTTTATTTAAATGTACACATCATATAAATGCTTGGAAGACTAGTTTTTATTTGTTTAAAACTACATAGTTCTCTCCCTTGGATAACAGCTAGAAAGTTTACTAACTGACAGACATATTTTGAAATGCCTAGTAGGTGAATATGTATATATAAATATTTAAAGTGCTTGATAAAAACATGTTTATAGAGGTTAAAATTACATAATGTAAAATATGTATGAAATAAATATATCTAAGTAAATAAACTAAACTAATAAATACAAACAAATAAATAAAATAAATAAATACCACACATTAGTAAATATTTTCCTGACAACAGGTTAAAGTGCTGTATATAACACATCAAAAAATCTCAACTTGGGTCATTAATATCAATATTAATTAACAGAATTAATCTGTTACATTTAAAATAGATAACCTAAAATTATTATAAATTTGTCAGCGAAAAAAAGGAAAATGTTTGCTATCATTAATATTATATTATTGATATTTATCTAAGTTCTTCTACAAAATGAAAATCTCAAAAAAGCTAAAATATTGAAAATCACAAAAATTAATCAAGATGTTATTAATTCTCTATTTCTTAACAAAAATACTGAATTTAATGGGTAGTTAAATGATCGACAAACTGCTAGCTACATTGTGACCATACAGATCAAAGTAAAACAAATCTGGCCTCCAATTCTTTCTTTTATTTGAATATTCAAAACTTATTGATTTTTATACTGACCTAATTATCATAAATATGTCACTGCTAAATTGCAATAAAACATTTTTTTCAAAAACATATCAACACAGAAAATACTGCACACAAAAAAAATACTTTTGTTATCAGTGCTTTCATGACAAAAACATGCAGTAGACGTTTTGTTCTTAACAAATTGTTTTGATTTAAAAATTTACAAACAACAAATGCTAGAAAATGGCTTGATTTTCTATATACAATCATAAATAACATGAATTATGATAGGAATTTATCCTTTAATATATTCATTCAAACAAAATAAAATGTTCTCTTGGTTGTACAACAACTGAAATATCAAAAACTAAGGGAGGCTACTCATACTACAGTATAATATATTCTAATTACTATGTCTAATTTCTCTCATTTAAAATAAATGTCATCTATGATAAGTTACAGATTTTTTTCTGTGTAAATCATTTTGCACCAGTCAAACAACATGCCTTTTAATAGCACATATAAAAAAAAGGTTTAAATAAAAAGCATTCTCATTTACACACTAATTGAATTATCTAATTTAAAGGCTCAAACACACAAAATATGAATATGATATTCATATCAGTTATTGCACAATCAGCAGTTCCATACCAAAAAATGTCCAGGTAAAAGAAACATTAAGTTTATTAAAAAATAATGAAAGACTTTAACAGGTTTTAAAAATGTCGATCAGGGATTTGAATAATATCTAAGGATTCTGACACAACTCTAACATTATTCATCTGATATTCCTGAATATTGATCTTCATTCTGTCTTAGTAAATTATGACTATGGCATATTAAACTGGATGTATATTTCACATCCACTAAACACATGGTATCTGAGTAGACTTCATGAGAAATAGTTCCAATAATTAATCTCATTTCGTTGTTATGAAGAATCGTGTAATAATGCTTGGACTTAATTTCACTCCTCTATTTTAAAGAACTCGTAACATAATGCATGATGCAACAATCTCCCATCATGGTTTCTAGTCACTTTAGTGAATTATTTCCTGTGAGGTTTATTCAATCATAATTATTGATTTGACTCTTATAAATGGTGTTTTAATCTCAAATTGAGGCTTCATCTTCATACTGTTTACGGAAACAATCACCAACGGGAAAGAAATCCCAGCATCTCTGTTGATAAAGCTCCCAAACATAGGACTCCTAAAAATAAAATAATTAAAAAAATGTATGTTCTTTGAATAAATGGAACAATGATAATGGGTGAGGTGGAAAGAATGTTGGTTTATGCACAAGTCAAGACTCTTATTACAAAGTACATCAAAAATGAAATGAGGAAGCATTATTTATCACTCTCAGATTTATGTTACTTTGCAATCAAAGTAAGGGAAAATTGTCTGTAAGCTACCAGTTTAGATCACTTACAACACTGAAAAACTAATGATGAGTACCTATCATTGTTCATAATATTCTGTAAAATTACTGCTAGAATTTTTGGTTGGAATGGTACACATCAAGATTATTTCAAATAGAGAGTCTATATTAGAATAGTGCAGGGATTAAGATTAAATAGAGAAATTTCCATCCACCTTCAAGGCTATGGAATAAGTAGATCAAATTACGAAATATTGGCATAAATTTTAAACAAGTCTTTTTCCAATATTTTCTTCACGAACAAAATTTAATTCTGTTGGGCTCATGTATATTAAAACTGACGAAGTAATTTAAACCTACCTGTCCAGTATATTCTGTGTCAGGTTTATTAATTAAATGCATCAAGAAGAACCTGTCAAAATAATTAAAAACATCAAAATAATTAACAAAAGCATAAAATAATAATTAAAACATAACACTCTAAATCTGCCTAATCTACAACCAAGATGTAAATTATTGATGAAAATTCAGGTCAAGGCTGACCACAAAAAATAAATGTACTGGTGGACATAACCTTTTTAGCAGGTGTACTGTAAAAGGTTCTACTGTATTAAGTTTGATGTTTCAAACTGGATGACTTCAATTTGGTTTAAGTACAACATATTGGTAAGAAACAATTTATATACCAGTAGAAGTAAAGATTTAAAAGAGTGTTCAGTATAAATTGATAAATATTTTTGTTATCATTTGCAATATATTTTTAAAAATCTTAAAAAATCCATTTTCAGACTTATAACATCATTATTGTAATTGAAATTAGAAAACATTTGTTTTATTGTTTCATTAGAAAATCATTGTACAAGAACACTGATTTGATATAACACATATCACATGATGTACCACATGATGTATCACATGATGTAATGATGTATCACATGATTTTATACTTACATGTAATTTGCAAAGTTATGTTCATTCTGGACGTGGGTTTCAAACCCGTGTGGTACCTTGTCGAAATACTCCTTACCAATACCACAAATAAAGCACTTTGACTGTAATACAATAGATTAAATAGTGTATTTATTATTGTAAGTCTTACTGGTTCTTCAGAATACAAAATAATGCAGTAAAACAGAGAACCTTACATTTGCATTCATGTCATGATTTACTACTCTAGGTCACTGTGACCTTGAATGTAGGTCAAGGTCATCCAGCTTGGCAAATTGGGTAGATCTTTTTTTCTGATGCTATATATGAAGTTTAAAAGTCCTAGGCCTTTTGGTTCATGACAAGAAGGTTTTTAAAGTTTTACTACTTTAGGTCACTGTGACCTTGAATGTAGATCAAGGTCAACCAATTTTGAAAACTTTGCACAAGGAAGATCCATATCAAGTTTTAATGTTACTGGGTCACTGTTTCTGGAGAAGAAGTCTTTTAAGTGAAAAGTTTACAGACAACAGACAAAATTGTATTTAAAAAACTCAAATTGAGCATTGGGTCAGATGAGCTAAAAAGGTTTCTGTGACTTTGAAAGAAGACAAAAGTTAACCAGCACTGCAGACTTGTGAGAGTTTTATGCACTAGCAATTGCTATATATAATATTTCAAGCTTCCCTGCCTTTCCATCTTAACAATATAATGATAAAATTGCATTGTTTGCAGATATTCATGTTCAGATGCTATATGTATTGATGTACATGTAGATCCAAGCTTTTTATGCCTTTCAGTTCAAAAGCCTTGAACTTAAGGGTATGCTTGTTGAGTTTCATTGTCATAGCTTCTGAAAAAATATCTCTTAGGTGATTTTTTTTACAGATAATTGATGAAGGACAAAATGATTTTTATCAGCTTACCTAAATCATGTTTAAAAATAAAAAGTTTAAATTTTCTTCCCTGAGTCAACATAAAACTAACACATTAAATAAAGGTTTTTAAACATTTTATTTCATTCATGGATATTAAACTAAGGTGTAATAAATAATAAATTAATAAATAAATCCTTGCAGATTGACCACAAGATGAATACAACAATCCATTGTCATAATCACAGAAAAAGGATTAAAGCTCCTCGAATCAACAGCAACATGAGGTGATATGTCTTTATTTAAATGTACACATCATATAAATGCTTGGAAGACTAGTTTTTATTTGTTTAAAACTACATAGTTCTCTCCCTTGGATAACAGCTAGAAAGTTTACTAACTGACAGACATATTTTGAAATGCCTAGTAGGTGAATATGTATATATAAATATTTAAAGTGCTTGATAAAACATGTTTATAGAGGTTAAAATTACATAATGTAAAATATGTATGAAATAAATATATCTAAGTAAATAAACTAAACTAATAAATACAAACAAATAAATAAAATAAATAAATACCACACATTAGTAAATATTTTCCTGACAACAGGTTAAAGTGCTGTATATAACACATCAAAAAATCTCAACTTGGGTCATTAATATCAATATTAATTAACAGAATTAATCTGTTACATTTAAAATAGATAACCTAAAATTATTATGAATTTGTCAGCGAAAAAAAGGAAAATGTTTGCTATCATTAATATTATATTATTGATATTTATCTAAGTTCTTCTACAAAATGAAAATCTCAAAAAAGCTAAAATATTGAAAATCACAAAAATTAATCAAGATGTTATTAATTCTCTATTTCTTAACAAAAATACTGAATTTAATGGGTAGTTAAATGATCGACAAACTGCTAGCTACATTGTGACCATACAGATCAAAGTAAAACAAATCTGGCCTCCAATTCTTTCTTTTATTTGAATATTCAAAACTTATTGATTTTTATACTGACCTAATTATCATAAATATGTCACTGCTAAATTGCAATAAAACATTTTTTTCAAAAACATATCAACACAGAAAATACTGCACACAAAAAAAATACTTTTGTTATCAGTGCTTTCATGACAAAAACATGCAGTAGACGTTTTGTTCTTAACAAATTGTTTTGATTTAAAAATTTACAAACAACAAATGCTAGAAAATGGCTTGATTTTCTATATACAATCATAAATAACATGAATTATGATAGGAATTTATCCTTTAATATATTCATTCAAACAAAATAAAATGTTCTCTTGGTTGTACAACAACTGAAATATCAAAAACTAAGGGAGGCTACTCATACTACAGTATAATATATTCTAATTACTATGTCTAATTTCTCTCATTTAAAATAAATGTCATCTATGATAAGTTACAGATTTTTTTCTGTGTAAATCATTTTGCACCAGTCAAACAACATGCCTTTTAATAGCACATATAAAAAAAAGGTTTAAATAAAAAGCATTCTCATTTACACACTAATTGAATTATCTAATTTAAAGGCTCAAACACACAAAATATGAATATGATATTCATATCAGTTATTGCACAATCAGCAGTTCCATACCAAAAAATGTCCAGGTAAAAGAAACATTAAGTTTATTAAAAAATAATGAAAGACTTTAACAGGTTTTAAAAATGTCGATCAGGGATTTGAATAATATCTAAGGATTCTGACACAACTCTAACATTATTCATCTGATATTCCTGAATATTGATCTTCATTCTGTCTTAGTAAATTATGACTATGGCATATTAAACTGGATGTATATTTCACATCCACTAAACACATGGTATCTGAGTAGACTTCATGAGAAATAGTTCCAATAATTAATCTCATTTCGTTGTTATGAAGAATCGTGTAATAATGCTTGGACTTAATTTCACTCCTCTATTTTAAAGAACTCGTAACATAATGCATGATGCAACAATCTCCCATCATGGTTTCTAGTCACTTTAGTGAATTATTTCCTGTGAGGTTTATTCAATCATAATTATTGATTTGACTCTTATAAATGGTGTTTTAATCTCAAATTGAGGCTTCATCTTCATACTGTTTACGGAAACAATCACCAACGGGAAAGAAATCCCAGCATCTCTGTTGATAAAGCTCCCAAACATAGGACTCCTAAAAATAAAATAATTAAAAAAATGTATGTTCTTTGAATAAATGGAACAATGATAATGGGTGAGGTGGAAAGAATGTTGGTTTATGCACAAGTCAAGACTCTTATTACAAAGTACATCAAAAATGAAATGAGGAAGCATTATTTATCACTCTCAGATTTATGTTACTTTGCAATCAAAGTAAGGGAAAATTGTCTGTAAGCTACCAGTTTAGATCACTTACAACACTGAAAAACTAATGATGAGTACCTATCATTGTTCATAATATTCTGTAAAATTACTGCTAGAATTTTTGGTTGGAATGGTACACATCAAGATTATTTCAAATAGAGAGTCTATATTAGAATAGTGCAGGGATTAAGATTAAATAGAGAAATTTCCATCCACCTTCAAGGCTATGGAATAAGTAGATCAAATTACGAAATATTGGCATAAATTTTAAACAAGTCTTTTTCCAATATTTTCTTCACGAACAAAATTTAATTCTGTTGGGCTCATGTATATTAAAACTGACGAAGTAATTTAAACCTACCTGTCCAGTATATTCTGTGTCAGGTTTATTAATTAAATGCATCAAGAAGAACCTGTCAAAATAATTAAAAACATCAAAATAATTAACAAAAGCATAAAATAATAATTAAAACATAACACTCTAAATCTGCCTAATCTACAACCAAGATGTAACTTATTGATGAAAATTCAGGTCAAGGCTGACCACAAAAAATAAATGTACTGGTGGACATAACCTTTTTAGCAGGTGTACTGTAAAAGGTTCTACTGTATTGAAGTTTGATGTTTCAAACTGGATGACTTCAATTTGGTTTAAGTACAACATATTGGTAAGAAACAATTTATATACCAGTAGAAGTAAAGATTTAAAAGAGTGTTCAGTATAAATTGATAAATATTTTTGTTATCATTTGCAATATATTTTTAGAAATCTTAAAAAATCCATTTTCAGACTTATAACATCATTATTGTAATTGAAATTAGAAAACATTTGTTTTATTGTTTCATTAGAAAATCATTGTACAAGAACACTGATTTGATATAACACATATCACATGATGTACCACATGATGTATCACATGATGTAATGATGTATCACATGATGTATCACATGATTTTATACTTACATGTAATTTGCAAAGTTATGTTCATTCTGGACATGGGTTTCAAACCCGTGTGGTACCTTGTCGAAATACTCCTTACCAATACCACAAATAAAGCACTTTGACTGTAATACAATAGATTAAATAGTGTATTTATTATTGTAAGTCTTACTGGTTCTTCAGAATACAAAATAATGCAGTAAAACAGAGAACCTTACATTTGCATTCATGTCACATTGAATTATTAAATGAGTTAAATAATTTTTTATGCAATAATCTCTCTGTGAATTGTATAAACATTTGCCCAAAGTGTTCAATAAATTCAATAATACATGTACACAAATGTAATAAAAGTATAATCCTAAACATTTCTTTTTTGTAACTGAATGTTCTCTCTTACTATAGTCAAATTGTTGGCAATACACAAACATGCAAGTCACAACACACGATAGATGATGTCATTTTATGTTGACTATAGAATGACATCAGTAACTTTGGAAGTAAGAGTGATATTAAACTTAAAGTACATGTAATATGATTTTTTTAACATGGCTCTATTACATGGACTATTGCCCATACTATATAATAAATAATATTTATATGCATAGAACAACATATATTTGAACTAAAAAAGAACTTAATTATTAAAATGGTTCCCAAAATGTGACATTAAAGGTTGCTCATGTCAAGAGACAAATTGCTTTGCAAATTTATATAAAATGGTTAACAATCTCATCAACTGTGTTCACCAGCACACCGTATGCAATACCCCTTAATGTTAGCATGGAACTGTGATTTCCATTTGATATGAAAGAAAAAAAATTGTACTTTTTGTTAAAATAACATTATTTCTTTGAGTACATGTATCTATATACAATTATCAAAAAATGCAAGTTTACTCTGGAAACTTGATGACAATTACAAGGCCTTACCTCCATGTCTTCTTTGACTTGTTCTAACTGATCTCTCAACTCACCAAAGGCATCAATAATCAAACCTATAAATAGTAACAAAAACAGTAATTATACTTGTCTCTAGCTGCCAGTACTAAATCACATGGGTTAAAAAGTTATCATATAAACTGACTTTAGGAACAACAGTGAACTTGAGCGAATTGGATTGGGTTGGAGTGAAAGTGTTTGATGCCCTAGTCAATTTTTTTGCTTATATTGAAGTGTTCAGTTTTGGGATAGTGGAGGAAACTGTAGTTCCAGGCGAAACCCACTCGGCCATCAAGACTCTCTTGAGAGAGAGAGGACTGCAATACTGTCCCATGCAGTTACAAAGAGACATTTATGATTGTGCTAGTCTTTTTCAAATACAGATACAAATCTGTGCTCTCTCTCTCTCTCTCTCTCTCTCTCTCTCTCTCTCTCTCTCCAAAATTTGTTAACATTTTTATTTTCAAATACAGATATAAATCTGTGCTCTCTCTCTCTCTCTCTCTCCAAAATTTGTTAACATTTTTATTTTCAAATACAGATATAAATCTGTGCTCTCTCTCTCTCTTCAAAATTGGTTAACATTTTTATTTTCAAATACAGATATAAGTCTGTGCTCTCTCTCTCTCTCTCTCTCTTGAAAATTGGTTAACTTTTTTATTTTAAAATACAGATATAAATCTGTGCTCTCTCTCTCTCTCTCTCTCTCTCTCTCCAAAATTGGTTAACATTTTTATTTTCAAATACAGATATAAATCTGTGCTCTCTCTCTCTCTCTCTCCAAAATTTGTTAACATTTTTATTTTCAAATACAGATATAAATCTGTGCTCTCTCTCTCTCTCTCTCTTCAAAATTGGTTAACATTTTTAATCTATCTAATTATTATATCAAATATTGAAGCATGTTTGGTTTTTGATCATTGATTAAAAACTATTTTACATAACTTGTACACATCTTTTTTTTATGTCAAATATAAAAAGGTGGTCTTATATGACAGTTCACTATTTACAGTAAAACAGCATACCTTGAATGATAGCCAACAAGATAACAATGACAAAGAAGAAGAAAGTTATATCAAACAATATTCTGTATAACTCGTATGGATCTCCATCAGCAGGCTCTATCTCATCAGCTGAAAGATTCAAAATATACAAATTATCTTACTCTACATCTCAAACTACATCAACAAATATATTTAGATTTCAACCTACTGGTATAAACTGGCCAACTTACTAACTGTCTAAAACTTTATTTACATAGTTACGAAATACATGTAATAACAAAGATAATTTTTTTTTCTAATATCAGTTTTTTTTTATATCTTTAGAATGTTTCCTAACCAGTTTGGAATATTACAAATGTATTTGCATTACCATATTTGAACTAGTTAATTTACATTTTTATTAAACTTCTATTCCTTTTTTTCTTCTTCCATATTTGTTTTAAAAACTTCACAACATTAAGTACATCTGACAACTATTTGAATTTGTAATTTTTTATGTTTGAGTAGTGTATTTTAGATTAAGAAATTTAAGTTAATGTAGATATATCTGTGTGAAACTTTTCTAACTTTTAAATATCATACACTTACCTATACCACCTCCAGCTCTGACACCAGTATGTAAATGATAAACAAAGCACTGAAAAAAGACAATATATATCTAAATGAATAGTGTGAATATATACATACTGGTCACCCTTCAAAGAATTTTGAATTTTTTTTGATTTTCTAAAAATATATTTTTTTAAAAAACAGATATCCTCTAATCACAATCCGTGAGATTCATTTTCTAAAATTTCGTTTCTTTTAGCTGTAAATAAACGGAATCCTCTAACTGGTTGGTCAATGTTTAAAGATGATTATTATGAGCTTGGAGCATGGGCATGAATGTACAGAAATAACCATGAATCGAAGGTGAAACCTGACAAATTGCATTAACTGTCCGTCATTAATATCCAGATGTATTTGAAATGGTGTTATGTATCCCTTAATAAGTCACAAATGACAAATTCAACAAAGTTCCGTGTTTAATTTATCGTATTTCACCGTTTTGAAAGTTGTGTTTAAATGACCCGGTTTTTTTATGACGTAAACATGTTTTAATATTAGATCCCACATGCTACATCTTGCTGGGAAATTACTGTTATTTCTGTATTTATTCGAGCTTTTATCGTTGAACCAAATGTAACATTGTTCATTAGGAACATCATTAATTAGATTAGCACCGTTTTAACTTTTTTCCTTAGAAAACTTAATGCAGCTTTAAGTTGCCAAGACATATTAGCCATATATTCATTGTTTTCTAAGACTGAATGTTTTGCACAATTAATTGATTCCAATTACTTAGCTAGATTGATAATCTCTGACAGCTTTACAAAAACCAATACAAATCACTTATATATCTATAACAATTTCATTTAATAATTACGAAGGCAAAGTGAGAAATAAATATTTCCTGAATTATTTCATAGATATAAAATCCATATGAAAAAGTTACTGGTATGATGAAATTAATTCCCCTTGGTTTATCATATGCAAAACAGTACAAGACATACCGTTAACATGTCATGACATTTTTTATCAACATTTCCATCCTCTTCTTTGACATAAAACTTTCTAAAGAAGTTGAATGCTATTACAGTGTATATGTACACAATAACACTGGTCAACATGACGGTCAATATCAACTGTAATAAAATAAATTAATATGATTAATATGATGGTCAATATCAACTGGAACAAAAAAATAAACACGGTCAGAATTAACTAGAGAATGTAAAAATATACATAATATTTTCGTCATATTTAGAGCTCAAAACCGAATTAAATTGGTTTTATATTTTAAAAAAAAATTTAAAAAAAAAACCTTTAATAAGACGTACTACAGGCCTCAAGTTTCTAAAAGATTTTGTAAATGTGCATTATGTGGCAATTCCTGCATTGCTTCATTCTTTACAATACATATAGAAGCCTTTTGATTAAAAGATCATTTTAAATCTAGATTCAAAGTAAGTCTAAAATTTGATAGCACAGAAAAATTTAAACAAGCTTTTGAACATACCTGTTTTCCATTGTGCGTGACTGACTGCAAGATGGTTCTCAATGTCTTGAAACCAATAGCAACATCCAATAAATGTGCAGCAAAGAAGAAATAATTGATGTTACCCAACACAGAGAAGATGAAGTACCAGGCTATATACAGGAATGACTACAAATAAATAAATAAATGAAATTTTCCAAATGCAAATGATAAAACATAAAATATGTATTTTTTTTTTAAAACATTAATTTCCATTTTAAGCATAAAATTTCAAGAAAGTTGCATGAAAGATTTTCTGTTAATGACTTGATCTGACATTTTTTCTGTATTAGTTTTTACTGCTAGTAACCCCCTAAGTTTTATCCTATATTAGCTTTTCTATTCTACATTAAATAACTTAAATTTGCATGATTCCAAGGTCAACAATTACAAAGTTGAAAGTTTAATTTTTTTTTTTTAAATTTTACTTGTGGTTATATATTAATCTACATCTGTAAGGATGATCCAGATTATGACTTGAAGTGTAACATTCTTTTGACGACAGACAAAGATGACCAAGATTAGTGTATATATAGTTGGAAATGTGAATTTTATCATATCTTATCTCATTTTACTACTAAAATTAACTTTCTGATATACTTACATTGTCTGTCACAATAACACCAGACTTCCAGATCTGATACTGCCAATCCACATTGCATAAACTGCAAAAATATTACATAAAATCAGATTAATCAATGTAAGGTTTTAAATTCTTGATCAAAATGTCTTTTTTTTCCTGACTTGCTTGTCCTTTATAGGATATGCTTCACATTTCATAAGTTTTTCAACACAGCCTAGCTAAATCACATGAAGGTCTCGATAAGTTATTCCTGTTAAGTGTACAGTGTATAATTTATTTATAACTCATATTTTCTTCTCACATATTTCTGATAACCCTGCTAACAGCTTTGCATACATTATCAAGAGCATAGTTTATTTCAAATTAGTGCTTTCAGAATTAATCTTTTCTAACTTGAAAAATTTCCAAAAAGCATGAAATTTCTAGTGATCAGGAAAAAAAGTACAAAAAAATGTCAAGAACACTAGGGGCTTTATTCCTTCTTACTGAGAAAGGTCGATTTTTAAGTTCCTCAGGTGGAACAAATTTGTTGTAATTTGTCATAAGTGAAGATGTTAGGTACAGGTAATAAGGAGTTAGTTCACTACAATGTTAAATAATGTTAAATATCTATTATCTTTTACATACTTCAAAATTCGTTTATGCCTAGGATAATAAATTTTGGACAAACAATAAAACCGACTTACAATGATGGTAGTATACTAGAAGACTGCTCATCTTCTACTTTTATGGAATCCCCTTTATCCATACCCAGTAAATTACTAATGGCTTCATAATCATACTGCTCTGCATATCTTGCACGAACCTAAAATGCAAAATGCAAAATAAGAAGGCATAAAAAAGCAAACCTAGACAGAGGTTTCCATCTTGCTAATTCTTACAACCTATCCACTACCTCTACCGAGATCTATCTTACAACGTTTGAGTAAATTTATGCATACCAGTATTTTCTATTGCTTCAATCCAAATAAATTTTTTTTCATGTACCTTAGTCATTAGAAATACAAATGTAATTATAGCTAATAAGATCATTACAATAAAAACATAGCACACTTAATCAATGCAAAGTGTATAATGTATATTTTTGGAAAGAACTCAACAATCAGCAGAATGCATGTGGATGTTATTTAAGATCAACTAGTTTTGTTGGTAAAGATCTGGTGTCTTCGGGATCTCCTAAAATATATGATTTATAATTTAATAGAATGAATCTTTTGATTCATTTTGATCCAACAAGGACTCTTGCATTTGTTACTAACAACCAGGGTTGGTTCCATTTTTATTAGTTATTTAGAGTGTAAATTGTAAAACAAAAATGATTACCTTCTTCTTAACAAACTTATCCCAGTAGCTTTGAGGAAATGATTGTGTGTTGATAACCAATTTGTCCCACATAGCTTTTATATCATCCTCACTTGGCTGCTCTGCCACATACAATCCTTCGAACTCCAGCTTACGAGCAATGTCCTTCTCACGTTTAAAGATAACTAAAGGCACTTTAAGACAGTAATAGGCTATAAGCATGGAGAATGATACAAGACTATGAAGAATGGCAAATGTACGAATGAGGATTTCTAGGTAATTCTTATCACCCTCCATTACAACAATCTCATCAAAGTCATCTTCCTCAACCTCTGTACCATTACCCTCAGCACCATCTCCCACATCATGTTCAATTCTTGTCACCTACACACAAAATTAATCTAATCATCAAGTTATAAATTACACAGAAGAAAAGGGTTTTAAATTATAAACTTTCTTAAACATTCTTACAGATATTTATGTTCAGCTTTCAAGGAAAAGAAATCAGTATTCTGGCCAATCACAACTTTTGACATTTATCAATCAAAAATCTTTAACTGACATAATACTGGTTCCCAACAAACACATGTTTAGCTCTTCTGTGCTTAACTTTTTGTATGTTCATGACATTTCTCACTTTTGAAAAAAAAATAATAAAGTGTACACAAGAAGAACCTTATGTAAATTAGCAGCTATGGACAAATACTTAAAATTTTAACATGGAATCATAAAACAAGAGATGGGTATGATAACTAGTTCGCTACACTTTTGTCAAATAAGCTAATGAGATGATTCTGCAGAGCATTAAGAATTTTCTTTACAAAATAATTTTTAGAATTTTAAAAAATATTTTTTGTTTATTCTTTTTACAATAAAAAATACAAAAATTTATAATTCCTTTACCTTGAAGAACAGTAGCAAGAAATTGATGGCAAAAGCCAAAGCCAATGCTATCAGTTTAAATCTATAAAAGTTCCTGGCAAACAGACTCTGAAAAAGATAAGCAAAATTACCAGTAAATTAGAATCTAAATTCTTCATTTCTTCTCTCTCTCTCTCTATCTCTCTCTCTCTCTCTCTCTCTCTCTCTCTCTCTCTCTCTCTCTCTCTCTCTCTCTCTATTATTATTATTATTATTATTATTATATATCATCTCTTAATAAAAATAATCAACAGGGTCAATTTACTTGTAATGAAATAAAACATCAATACATACAAAAGTACAAAATGTTCGGACACATGCCACTATCAAATTACATATTAACACTTTTTACAAAAAAAGGAAAGAAAAAGCAAAGAAAAAGAACCATAAATGATCTGCAATTTATTCAACAATTATATAAATTGCATCCGATGTAGTATTTTATGCATACATTGTTCCTGTACGTTGATACAGGGATGGCAACTGAACTGATATTTTTAACAAATTGATATAGAGTCATTTTTAATTCTGTTTCTTGTAATTAGCATCTTAGGAAATTTAATGTATTGACACATGCACTGCTCTCTGTAAAAAGTCTTTTTTTTCAGCTTACAAAAAGTTATATATAGGGTTTGATCCTCACAAAAACACAAATCAGAATAAGTTTTGTTGTAAATAAGGGATAGACAGAACCTTAATGGGATAAGGCAAGACTTCAGACATAATTAAATGTATCCGAGAAAATTCAAAACTTCATTAAGAAAAAAACATTGCACAAAAAATATATGTGGTAAAGGAAAACAGTCGTTGACTTTCACTTTCCATGCATGTTAACTACAGTCAATCGTAACAGGAGGGAGAAAAATGCAGGGTCGGACCGGGGATCGAACCCGGGACCTCCCGCACTATAGGCGAGTGCTCTACCAACTGAGCTACCCAGACCGCTACAATCTTCCCCTGTTATTCTTGAGTTTCCCATGATCCTATGGGAAATCTCACCCCAAATTCCCTCGGATGGACTTTATACGGCCGAATATATGTCAGTCCATCACTTCCGAGGGCCACACTGGCCACCAAACTGTAACAGGAGGGAGAAAATGCAGGGTCGGACCGGGATCGAACCCGGGACCTCCCGCACTATAGGCGAGTGCTCTACCACTGAGCTACCCAGACCGCTACACAATAATGCTCATCAAAGAAGACAAATGTTGAAGTAACAATTTTAAATCATTCAGACAATAATGTACATGTATATGATTAAATACCTGAAAGAATGTTGGAAATTTGGTTACCAAGGTAGCCAGGCTTAAAAAGGTGGGATATCATTCTTTTTGAAAGACAAAAACAGAGGCATTCAAGCAATAAAAGGGGAACAATATGCTTAATTTTTTTTTTCTACTCAAGGAATTTAATTAATAATGCAACATTGCAACATGATATATAAATTAAAATATTAAGGATACCATCACTTTTAAATGACAAAAAATAAAGATATTCAAGCGATAAAATAGCGATAAAATAGAAAAAAATTTCAAAGTGTGACTCAGGAATTTTGTTGAATTCAAGAGGCATAATACTCTTTAAAAGGATAGATATTATAACTTTCAATGCCAAAATCAGAGGTATTCAAGCAATGAAAGGGGTAAGAAATTCAACATTTGATTTAATCAATTTCATCACCAAGGTAACAGTAAACATAATATTTTAAAAAGTAGGGTAACATCACTTTTACATGTCAGAAAACAAAGTAAACAAGCAGTAAAAGGGGCAAATTTTCAGTAAAAGACTTGGAGAAATTCATTACCAAGGTAAGATCAGACATAATATTCTGAAAAAAGGTAGGGTATCATTACTTTTAAATGTTAAAACAAAAAATGTAGTCAAGCAGTAAAATTGGGAGAACTAATTTACCCCTATTGATAACACTTTATCCAAAATACTCAAAAGATATGCGGTCTACAAAACAAATTGTTATTCAATATTACTGTAATTATAACTAACAGTATACTTAGTCTAAAAAAAAAGAAGGGAGTGGAGTAGAGTAATGCTGTTGTTTTTTTGTTTTTTTTGGTTTTTTTTGTTGTAATTTTTGTTTTGTTTTGTTTGTTTTTGTTTTGTTTTGTTTTTTTTTTTGTTTTTTTTTGTGTTTGTTTTCTTTTTCTTTTTTTTTTTATTGGTTTTGTTTTGTTTTTTTTTTGCCTCAGTCAAGACACTTTCTTTAACATCAAGGCAGTCAGTTCTTGGATGGTGGAGGAAACCTAAGTGCCTAGAGAAAACCACAGAGCTTTGGCAAGGGAAGTGATAAACTTTATGACACTAAGATACTCAGTACTCAGTATCAGGATGTGAACTGAAGAGGTGAGAGATACTATAATTAGTAAGTGAGCACTAAGATAGAAAGAAGAGAGAAATCTTATATACAGGAGGATTATTGCATTAAATATCAAATAATTAAGTTTATATATACATATAATAATTTCAATATTTTTTGCTTTTATATCAAATAAAAACAAAAATATAATTCGTTAATATATTTTCACAAATGCATGCCAAAATTAAAAAAAAAAAAACAAACAAACAAACCGATGGAAACATCTAATGTAGATAACTAATACAACTATTTATTCTACCAATTTAATCTATATATAGAAACAAACAAGCTAGAACTTTTAAGTATGACTAATGGTAACTTTTGTATTCATTTACTTACCAAGGCATATTTTCCATAATCAAAGTTCTTTGTTTCATATGGTATATCCTCATCATCTAGTGTAGATCTGTAAATAACACACATTTAAAGTTCAATTAAAAAGTGACCTCATTTTACTTAAAACAGTATTTCGATGTCCCTTTAATTGAGGACTAAGCAAAAACAACAACAAAAATTTAAACAACCAATCAGTGTATGTTTTTTTCATAATTTTTAAGGGTTCAAAATTATTGAAAATTATTTCTTAACCATTTAACTTAATGATAAACTGTTAAATAGCACAAATATTACTACCACCAACCCCCTCCCCCCCCCCCCCCCAAAAAAAAAAAAATAAACAAATAAATAAAAAATAAACAAACAAATAAATAGCATACCTGTCAAGACCTGGAAGATATGGTGCTTTGGGCTCTGTAGTTTCTTTCTGCTGAAACAAAACAATATGATTTTAAGATACAAATATAAATATTGATATTATAAATTTAATCTAAAAAGAAGAAAGAGGCAAGAGAATAATGGCTATATTTATATACACATGTTGTATATTCAGTCAGTATTTTTTGAAGTCATTGAGAAGTTCCAGGATGTATTGCTTAATATTCCATTACATGAAACCTCTCAGGCTTTCTTGGATGGTTGTTTCAAGATGAAAAAATCTGTTTAATATGCAGTTTGCGCATGTCAAACACATGTAAAGCTTTTATACCTTAAAACTTCTGATTTACCAGTAAGCTGAACACAGATTTGCAGGAACACATGATATTGCAACAAAATATATGAGAATTTGCATTACAATTCATTGTAGGCAGAATATATGAAAAATTTACAAAACTAAATTCTGTGTAAAAATGCATGTATATTTACACAGATTTATGATTTGTTCATAAAATGCCCCTTTTTATCACATACCCATTGAATCTTACTATAGCAATACATCACCTTTTCTGGCTATGTGATACAATGGTCCGTATCATACATGTGTGATACAACATTCTGTATCACCATAGTAGCCGGGAACTACTTTTAGGGGAATTCCCTTTTCTGACAACAATAACATTAAGTCATGAATACGTAAGAACTTTTTGTGTGGGACATCATCATTCAGTTGGGAGAATTTTGTCAAGTTGGGAGAATCCTGACGACGTTATCAAATTTTGATTATTCAATATTTATATTTTAAGTTTTAACCCATGTTTACAAAAGTTGTTTTAAAATATTAACAAAAGATTATTAAACGAACAATTATCTGATGATTTAATTACTTTTTAGCAGGTTTTTTTTTTTTAACATTTTTTCAGTCAGATATCAGTTTTTCCAATCAGATCAAAAATCAATATAAAAAGCTGATTGTGAATTTATTGGCAGATTAAGTTAGAGAGAAAGCTTTGCATTTAGTTTGGTAGGGTATGTGATAAATACAAAACCACACATGTGGTTTTCTGACGTAGCAGATCTCACTTGTTTATTTGATAAACGCATAAGTACACTCCTGCGCAGAGTGCACTTGTGTAACGTATCCATTCGCACAATAAACCCGTGCGATCAGCTATGTCAGAAGACCACATATGTGTGGTTTTGTCTATGTATACCTGTGATGTTGATGGCTCTTCTGTTACATGTGATTGGTCTTTAGAATGTTTTCTCTGTGATTGTTTTTCTTGGCTGAAAAGATAATTCAAGTATGCATTTTACTTCCATGGACAACTTGGCAACAAATATCATTACATGACAAATTTTATGTACATGAACTATGCCTATCATTGTTTAAGAATAATACAAAATTTGAAAGTAAAGATCAATGATTTCCTTCACCATCCAAAAACTGACTGCCTCAATATAGGTGAACATTCTTAACTGGGGTATAAAACACCATTACTCCACTCCTCTTCTAACTACAGGGGAGGTCAAATAATGCATGGTACAAAAGGTATATGTAACCTAAATCAGCAGACCATATGTTATCACATAATGGATTTATAATTGATCAACAAAACACACTTTGAATCCCCCCTTGAAAAACAAAACAAAAAAAAAACAAAAAAACACACTCAGTGGCAATGCCAGCTAGAAGATGTGATATATTTTTGTTGTCTAAACATGCAAAGTCACTTTGTGTTATGTTTGGCTAACCATGGTGTTTTTATTAACTATTTTAACAAACCTTTCATATGTTCCATTGACTGATGCATTAGGGGTATATGTTATTTCTGCTGTTTCCAATTCCACTGGTGGTACAATACTAGGAGGTGGCTCACGAGGAGTAGGAGGAGCTGGTAATGCTAATACTTCTGGTTGTGAAGGGGGCGTGTCTTCAGCTGATTTGTCACCTTTCATCATGTTGATAACAAACTTCAATAGTGTCCTGCAAAACAAACAATATAAAAACAAATTAGTTCACAATAATAATTTTTGTAGAAACCTTTATGACCAACCAGTGCTAAAAATATGATTTCAGAGCAAAGGTTCCATTGATTTTTCAATAATTATTTTTCATAACTTATGATATTTAAATTTGTTTATTTTAATTCATATTATCATGAAATCATACGAAAAAGATGAAAAATGAGGAAAAACTCACCAGAAAATGTGAAACAGGAATGTAAGCAATGTGAAGGCAATTTTCAAGTTAAGTTTGAAGAGTGCAACAAGAACTTGGAAATATGTCATCCTCTTGTAGGCTCTGTATCCAGTCTTAATGTTTGTCCAAGTGAAAAATGACAGAAAATTGGCTATCGAATCATACAGGAATCTATAACACATTCTAAATGGCTCTAAAACACTGAAAAAAAAATTCAGAAAGTTATTATTTATACATCTACAATAATGCTGTTATATAAAGTACATGCAATGAAATGGTTGTTACATGTACATTTTATGAGAAATACAATGAAACCTTTTGGAATCAAACAAAAGTAGATTTTTTTTATTTTCACAGAACAATTTTGAAGGTACAGCTTGATGATTTGTTCAGTGTAGAAAGATACCTGGTTCAGACTTAATTTCAAAGATTCAATAGTCGATATTTTCATTTTTTAATGATCAAGATATACAACAGATTATTACACAACCTTTAAATTTATATTTTCAATTGTTGTTAGTACTACATGTATTAATAAAGTCAGTTTAATTTTAAAGTGTTTATTAAACTTCAGCTTTGTGATTATCATATATGTTTGCTGTTGTTAAGACTTTTTTCAATAAAAAGAACTGGGATCATCCACAAACTACCATAGCCCATCCAAAAGTCTAAAATTTGCAACCGTGAACAAAGATGTATGGATGAATATACAGACAGATACACATACCCTTAGGTCCAAACTATTCTGTATTTAGTACTGGGAAGCTAAATATTAGAGTAACAAAATGTTAAACTACAACATACCCTCCACCATCTTCAGCTAGACCAGTGCCACTTCTTAACGCTGCTATTCTTTGTTCTTCAGCACTAATACTGGTGGCATGTTGCATCTGTATAAATAAAGAACAAAGTTAATCAGTAAATAGATAACAATTTTGTTACAGAAAAGGAAATTTCATCCACACTGTAATGTATTAGGTTTGCAGTTTACTGTTTTGGACCTTTCCATGCCTCATTTATTTATTATTCAAATTCCTCAAGTTTTTCCCTCACAAAGGTAGAAGATGCATTACATTTGTACAAATAACCATTGTAACTTTATAACATCAACTATTAATGGTATGTTTTTTCTATATTAAATTACCTCAAATATGGTATCCTCACAGAAGTTGACAAAACTCTCTAGTTTTTCTTTGTCTCCTCCCTCATTGACAACACTATGTAAAAATGATCTCTTGGATTCCTGTAAATAGAAAGAAAAAGGCAATTAGTATTCAAATAAGTGTTTATTGTTATTATTATTATTATTATCATTATTATTTATGTATTATTAATTTTATGTATTTATTAATTTTATGTGTTTATTAATTTTATTTATTTATTTGCTTATTTATTAATTTTTTAAATTTTTTTTATTTTATTATTATTATTTTTTGTGAATTGCAAATATGTTTAAGAAAAGAACATCTATCACTATAGATACTTTCTACCAAGAGCTGTGATTTTTTGAAAACAACTCAGGAAAAGACTTTCCGGCTAAAAACTTTAAAGGACCATAACTCCTGAGAAAAATTTGTGAACAATCACAAATAATATGTCCATCAATTATTAGTTTTGACTAACCTTGATTTGAGGTTTCTCCCACTGATCTATATGAGACTGTTTGATCTCAAAATAGACTCTTTCTATCTTATTGTTTCCACCCATGATCTCAATTCTTCCTAGATAAGGACCAAAGTAATCCAGAACACTCCTGGCTTTCTCAAGGAACCTTTCCAATCTAAACACAAAAATTAAAGTAAAATATTTCAAATACATTTTTAACTTTAAACATGTACATTGACAACAGCTGTTACAGTAAAAACATGAGACAGTATAAAGTAATGAAAGAAACAGCGAAACAATGAAAAAATGTTAATATATATACAATATAATCAGGCCTTCACAAACGCCGATTTTTGACAAAAACGCCGATTCAAACTTAAAAAAGCTGATTGAAAAATATCCGAATTGGCTTTTTTCCCCATAATAGTAAGACAAAATCTGATTAAAAATTCTTTTATGCTGGCTTGTTAACAATTAAAATTACTCAGGACAGTGTCACGATTCACTGAACTTCCCCATTCACAGGTAATTAAATACCTAATACCTTACAAGTTAATTGGTTACTAGTGGTTAATTGATTTCCAGTGGCTTCATCTGTTCACATCGTTTCTACTAGAGTATACAAACACATACACGTGCCTGATCGATCCAGTTTATAGATAGTTAATAACCTCCCCTGAATTTTATATACAAGAGCTGACTAGATTGATAACGACCGGTTTTTCGGGTTACCAACAACATGATCACGGCATTACACGTGGTTTTATATGTTATATGCCGATCTATTTTAAGTTACCAGTGATGGGATTTTTGCAAGATATCAATAAGCGGTATTTTTGAACATTCATCTATATATGCGACATTGTCACACATCGACATATAATTTATAATTAAAACAACAGATATCCCGATGTACCAAACAGAATTCAGTTTAACTGTTTATTGACGTTTTGTTGCATTGCCAGTGACTGGACAGTTATGGAAAGATAAAAAGCAGTACATTACCACTGTATTTTGATATAAAAATTTAATGTTTATTTCTTTACCTATCTGATGTGTGTTTATTAAAAAAACAAAATTGTTCCGGGGGTGGGGGGTGAGGTACCCTTTGCCTAATGTTGGGAGGCAGGGGGGGGGGGGTTGATGTAAACTTTGCCTACCGCCGATTGACCCTACCGGCGTTTGTGGAGCTCTGAATATAATGCTTTCTGCATTCTATAAAAGTGGGTATGGCAAACCCGTATTTAAAGACCACCTGTTCATCAAGATTTGTGTTCTAAGGTTTTTTTTATTGGTTTTTAATCTTCTTTTATTTTTTTATTTATTTATTATTTATTTTTTTGACATCATGTTCAACCAAAAAGAACTTCCATATAAAGACCAACTGTGAATAAAATTCATTTTATGCCCCATGGGTGGTCTTTATGTGTAAGATTTACTGTACTTTGTATATAGAACTTAATTTATAAACCAATGGGTTGATCTTACTTAAACAAGTTGTAACTTATCATAGTCTGTTTTTATGTTGCAATGCTAACAATATTCCAAGTTTAACATCAAGATGACTGCCAGTAATATATGATGTACAAGTTATATTGACTGTCTTTGTAGTTATTTAAATCTTCATTTGAAAATCATTTTAAAATTACATTTGCAAGAATTCAATATAATCGAAATGTGTATGACATGTAATTACCTGGGATCATTTGGCATATGTTCAGACAGGTTCGTCAACAAAACTGCCATTGTAAAACCAATGTCTTTAGCTGGATTATGAAACCTATCGGTAAACTCATTGAAATCTACTTTGCCATCTTGGTTTGCATCGACACACATCATAATGTAGTCAATTTCTTCACTGTAAAGGAAAACCCATTATTAAATATAATGACAAAATGCTGATAAATTCTGATGTTTTTAAAAAACAAATTAAATTTTCATCAAATTTGATACGTGAAGTTTTCCTTTTGTTTTTAAGTCTTAAAAAATTCATCAAATAAAAAAGATAAAGAAATACAAGTGCAGAAAAAATTCTTGGATTTATTTATTTATTATTATTATTTTATTTATTTATTTTATATATTTATAATTTTTTTTTTATTATTTTTAATTTTCATTTTTTTTATTATTATTATTATTATTATTTTTTTTTTTTGGTAATACTGATTTTTGAGATCCTATCATTCAAACATAGTTATCTAAATCATAGGCTATATTGTCTTGCAAGAAAGTGATTTTTGAAAAGAAAAATGGATATCATTAAAGGTCAGATAAAGGTCAGATTGTACCACCTGCAATATTTGCTGATAAATGATTGACTTACATAAGTTAATGTCTTAATTTTTGATTAGAAAAGAGAAGTAAGTAGTTATGCATGCAAAATTGAATACATACATGCTTTTTTGTGAAAAAATCCTAAATTTTGTCTAAGAAAAGTTAGTGCCAGTGTGAGTTATAATATCAGTAAATGAATTGTGGATGAAAAATTTTCAACCAAGTGAAATTCTCAGAATCAAATTTTAGTAAAACATTTTAATTTTTTTTTAAATAAATAAAAAAAGAAAAAAACAAAGTAAAAACAAAATAATGGGCCCTAAAGGGAGGAAGGGGAATAATATAGTTTAATTTGTTATTATTTAAAATATGTATTATTGGTAACACAGCAATTTAGAACTAAGAGTTTGACTAACAAAAACAATTACCAGTAAATCAACAAGAAATTTGAATATTATCAATGTTATTGATATATTCAAAGTAAAACTGTAGTTTGCCATCACAGCCTAAAGCAGCCTGCATTTCGTTTCAAAATGTTTTGTTCAACTCTAGCATCAACTTAACTGCATATGTATGTGCAATGTTTTTAAAGCTGCAATAACAACTGGTGGTGTAAGCTTGCCTTAAAACAGCATATTTGTTTACCAGCGTTTGCTTTAATAAAGCAAGCATCAAGTCCATGTGTAACTTTTGAATAGTTATAATAGTAATGCAAGACCACCTAATTTTTTGAAGATTTTAGTGATAAGAGTTTAACAGCAATACCCTAAAAACTTATACATATATTTAGTATTCTAGCTTTGATATAATACTGAATTTAAATTCTTATCAGCATCAATTTCACCAAAATATGTCTGTCAAGATATAATTTTGTCAAAATGTCAAAAAAGTAACAATGTGTAACAATATTTGGGAAAACATGATTCAGAAATTTTTGTTTTTGTTAAAATCTAAAATTATTCAATTTTATATTTTAAATAAGAATGACACGTATGTAACAATATTTGGGAAAACATGATTCAGAAATTTTTGGAGATTATACTAATCTAGATAAGAACAATATCAGATTCTACTTATCTGTACATGCTGTGTAGATAATTAATCCTGAGATTGCATATATGCAAGTTATGCAACACATCATGTGCTGGTAATTAGAAATGATACTCTCAAAATTAACATGCATTTGGACTGGTCAGCTAAGACCTAATTTGGCCTGCATATCAAATTTAAGGATGAAAGAAACTTAGTACAGCACATGTTCGTTAGTTATAAATGAGAGAGTTTTGAATGAGAGAGTCAGATAGGGATTACCCTCTGGACTGTGCAGAACGGGATTACCCACTGGAAGTAACTAATAGGGATCACCCATTAGCCAGAGAGAGTGAGCATTACAGAATATCATTTGTGAACAATTTGTATACTAGTTTGTTTTATCATCCAAATAAAAGTAACCATTTAAATTACCACGCCTTAGTTGTAGTGTTACACAGAGACGACAACCCCGTCGATTTGGCGCCAAGTTACCAGGACGAGCCTTACTGTTACCACGGACTACACAAATTTTTTTTTAGACGATCACGAGCCTTTATATATAAAATGTTTATGAAAAAATGTTTTAATTGCGGAAACACACAACATTTAGTGAAAAGTTGTTCCCAAAGAAAATCAAAATCTCCATCACAAAAGTTGAGGGACTCTAAAAGAATATCAAAGTTTATTGCCAAGAAAGAACAAGAACAATTAAAAATAAAAATGGAAAATTTATACGACAACCAAAGTGAAATGGAAAGTCAGTTTCAAAACACAATAAGCAGTCTACTGGAGGAACTTGATGCAGTTTGGGCGGAAATAAATCATCTAAACCGAATGACCAACTGTATTCCAGAAAATTCACCTGCAGAATTATTGGAACCTCCAAAAAACGAATGTGCCAATTTGTTTGCTGGAATGACAATAGCTGAAATGACTGGATCCTATTATCAATTTGGAAACGTAGAAGACAACCTGCCTTACAAAAATTACGACTCCCTTGAAATTACTTTCGATAAAATTGAACAATATGTATGTGATTTGTATGCATATGACGTGGAAAATTACAGACATTTTACATTTCGGAACCTTTTATTTACGTTTAAACAACATTTCAGAAAGACTAAAATTAAACCATCTGAAAAATCAACTTTGAAAAGACTACACAAGCAGATTATGGAAAAAGGACCTCGCAAATTAATAAATGACATTCGAAGCAAATACAAGGACTAAAAATATTCTTATTTTCATAGGGACAAAATTGTTTTTTTTTTAATTTTGGATGAAACTCAACCTATATATACATTGTAAGTATTTAAATGTTTGTTTATGATGTTATTGAAAATTAAGAATCACGTTTGAATTTAAATTTATATCTTGTATTTATATATCTAATTTTTGGAGGTGTCAGGTCACATTTGCTAACTTTAGGTTAATCTGTATTTTTGAAATATTTTATATCAAAAATTTTTGTGTTAGTACAGATTTTTAACAATCAGTTTACATTTCAGAAGTTTGTATGTAAAAGGAATATGCTTCCTTTAAATTGAAAAATAAAATAGGTAACCTCCATATAAAGTACTGTTATTTTCGGCGGAACTTTTGATTTTCAAATGTGCTTAATGTTAGTTTGAATTTTTTGGGTAAATTTTAGTATATTTTTACAACAAAACTATAGTACATGTATATCGGATAAGAGATATATTTTTGGTTAATATAAAAAATTTATACAGAGTATTGTTTTTTTCAATTATGGTTAATTCTTGTTTTTTTTCGTCAATAAGTGTGGTTTCTAAGTAATGGCAAACATTTTTTTCCCTTTTCCTTTATTTTCTTGAAACAAAATGTCGTAATTGTTTTTGCAATCGGAAGATATTTAAGTTATCTATCTTCATTATATACTTGTACTCCATTTTGTGTATAATCATTTTTTAAATGTTTTGAATTTATGAGTACACTTTTTTTAGATTATAAGGTTTAAGTACTTCAAGTGTATGACACGTTTAATGTCCACTGGCGAAGCAACGTTTGTATTTTTATGCCGTGTTTTCAATGAAAGCAGCATAATTGTGTCTGTATCGCTATTTTTTTTTTCAAATTAATGGTTCAATATATTTTTTGAATTTTGTCAATGTCATTTTTTTCACATCTCATATTATCGTGTATGTTTTTCACATTTTGGTATTTGTATTATTCAAATATTGTTTTTTATCTGCCTTTGTACATTTACTAGTATTTGAATTTAAAAAAAAATGGACATGTGTTGCACAAGTATTTTTGGAAAAAAGTTACATACAGGAAAACATGATTCAAAAATTCTTGTTTTTGTTAAAATCTAAAATTATTCAATTTTATATTTTAAATAAGAATGACACGTAACAATTTGTATACTAGTTTGTTTTATCATCCAAATAAAAGTAACCATTTAAATTACCACGCCTTAGTTGTAGTGTTACAAATGACGTGTGAGACTTGATGAAAAACCACTACAAGGCCTTTCTGTTTCTACCAGAATGTCAGCTGCCATAAGATTTAAACAATATATTCTGATGTTAACAACACAATTTTAAACTTTATTTCCATCAAACTCACTTGAGCATAATTATGTAACACTCCAAAATGATTTTCAGATATGCCCTCCATGTTGTTTCTGATATACTGGTCTCAGGAAAATTATATATTATGTGGAATATTACTGGTATATCAGTATTTAAGTAGGATATAGTCAAATATATATCAAATAAATAATTGATTTAAATTTAAATATTACATGCTTCTACCTATTATCTAATTACAGGTAAGTTACACAATTCTACGATCAGGAATTCCATTGTACCACAAAACACTCACTAATGTTTGTGTGGCTCTACCTTATCTACTTTAATCAGAAACCATTTGAAACAAGAGGCCCATGGACCTTAACGCTCACCTGAAGATATGTCCAATATTGTTTTCAAACAGCAATAGACAATACATTGAGTACAGAAACTTAAAAAGTTTTCTCAAGTTAAGAACTCCCAAAAAACTTAATCAGAAATATATCCACTCACATTTCATTAATAAGTAGCTTATATAATATGCATGAAGTAACTGTAGTGCAATAAATAATTTCCAAATCATAATTCAATTTAAGTATACTTATGCAGCTATGTTCTTGACCTTTGAACATATATGACCTCGAACCAGAAATGATTGTCATGTCAATACCTACAATATTCTAATAAACATGCCTATGCATGAAATTAATAGCTTTCAAGATAATTAATAATTTTAGTATTCTATGTTGATATGACCTTGACCTTTGAACATATAACCTTGAACCATATATCAAAATGATCGCCATGTTAATACCTACAATATTATACAAAAAGTTAATAGTTTTCAAGATAATTAGCAATTTAAGTCTTTTTCTGCAGCTATGACCTTGACCTTTCAACATATGACCTTGACCAATGTATTAAAATGATTGTCATGTCAATATCTAAAATATTCCAATATACATGCCTATACAAAAAGTTAATAGTTTTCAAGATAAATAGCAATTTAAGTCTCATTCTGCCGCTGTGACCTTGACCTTTCAACATATGACCTTGAACCATAAATCAAAATGATGGTCATGTCATTACCTACAATATTCTAACATACATGCCTATACAAAAAGTTAATAGTTTTCAAGATAATTAGCAATTTAAGTCTTCTTCTGCAGCTGTGACCTTGACCTTTCAACATATGACCTTGAACCATATATCAAAATGATTGTCATGTCAATACCTAATATATTCTAATATACATGCCTATACAATAAGTTGATAGTTTTCAAGATATAGTGACAAATATATGATTTTTAGCAATTTCCCCACTCATTGCCTTACAATTTCCCCATTTTAAGCCCCATGACTACCATTTGCGCAAATCTAAAAATAGATGACCTAAGGATGTTAAAAATGAAATAACTAAGGTATATCTCTTGTAGATTCAGAGGAGAAGATTTTTAAAGTTTTTCACTCTTTCCCCCTTTATGGGGCCCCAAGGGGACATAACTCCTTCATTTGTGCAAATCTGAAAAAGCTTCACCCAGGCATGATGGTTACCAAGTTTCATTAAATTTGGCCCAGTGGTTTTGGAGGAGAAGATTAAAATGTAAAAAGTTTACGCACGACGGACGACGCACGACGAAGATGGATAGCAATAGCTCATCTGAGCTTTCAGCTCAGGTGAGCTAAAAAAGGTGCATTTTGAGGAGGCTGGTGTATGAATTATATTAGAAGTCTCACCATAACATTTTGTCAGATTACACTTCATGCTTATTACTTTTGTCAGTCTGCTAGGAATTTCATGAAATATAATGATTTATTCTACAGAGATATTTTCTTCAGTAGGTATAGTTGTGTTTCATGTGTGTATGTAATAAAATTGTAATCTTAAATATTGTAAAACATGACAGACAGGTGTAAATGCAACCGTTACAGGATTAGTTAGAATCTATTTGCAAGAAATAGGAAGGGAGAAAATCAGTTATAAATTCGAAAAGATTTCACTAAAGTCAGAAAAGTTGGCAGGTAGGCAGTTCCACACAATCATTTTGGTGCATTATGAGGTATAATGGAAAATCCAATTTTTAGTATCCATTTAGTATTCTATCTGTTAACTGATTTTAAAATCATGCAGATTCAAAATGGGAAACAAAGGCAAATCTGATCATGTGAGAGTCATGTGACTTACTCAGGATACACTTTCATAGTTTCCATTGCCTTTCTAAATTCTTTAGAAGAGATCACGCCATCTTTATTAATGTCAAACTCCTATACAGACAGAAGCTTATCATGTTATATATATACAGTTATATTTACCCATCACCAGTGCAGTGAAATATAAAGCTCTTATCTGACCAATCAAATTTGTTCTCATTTTATCAAGGTTTTGATATTCAATACATATGTATCACTTTATGAAGTGTACATTATTCCAGATTATTAGGAAAAAAATAGCTTTTCTTTGAAATTCCCAAATATAATCTACCAAAAACAATTTTAAAAGAGTTTAAACAGAAAACAGCTGGAAAACTCAATAAAATAGTTTAGTCTGCCGAAACAAATTTTCTGTCTGACTGTACCGCATTTATGATGAAATTAAAAAAAAAATTCACACAAAAAAAGATTTTTTTTCAAACAAATTTTAAATAAATTTTGTTGAGAAAAATTGTTCAGAAATAAGAAATTTTTCATGGCCAAACTTAGAGCTTATGATTAAACAGAGAGTAGTATTTTACAAGGCCTGCATGTTAGCTTGATAATACATGGTCAGTATTTTTATTTAGTACAAGAGATTGTCAAGTTTTTACCAATAAAAACTTGGAAACTAACAATTTTTGACTCCATAAGCTATAAATTAACTAAAACAGAAATTAAAATTTTATGGAAAAATTTAGTAAAAATGCTAAAACCCAAATTATGACAATTTACAGAGTGTTTAATTCCAAAAATTTCGACAAATTACGGAAGATTTTGAGCCTTGTAAAATACTATATACATGTACATGTACATCTACATGTTATAACAACAGAGTGACTTGTGTTATATATATACAACAACATGGTACTGTAGTAGTACAGACCGAGAATACATTTTCTGTAATTCCATCGCACGTCTAAATTCTTTGGCCGAAATGTAACCATCTTTATTGACATCAAATTCCTAAAAACAACAACACTATTAATGCATTCATTTATATCTATTTTCATTAAAAAGGTTACATCTGCCTTAGCAACCTTACTCCTTTTGCTGATAAAAAAATAGATTTTTACTGTCTCCAACTTTATATCTTATGAATATTAATAGGAAAAGAATATCTTCAAAAAACTACTTAAACTGTTGACAAGATTGTAAGGGCAACAACTCTTCATAGAAAAAATTTCATAAACCAAACTTTTGAACTGACAGTAACAATAGCAAGTAACTCCTCCTGCGAGAGATCAACACCAATGAGGTGGATAGGATACATGGAGTTTTTATTTAATTATCTGATTTTTCTAATCCTGGTATTTATCAATAATCAATACATTACCAAGAAAGCTTCTGACGATGTTAAATCTTTCATCTTCAAGAAAATATCAAAGAATTTCAAAATCATCTGAAAAAAAATAAATAAAGAAATGATTAAACTTAATATCATATACTTTCTCAAAAAAGAAAAACTAAGTTAATAATTTAATGAGAAAGAGAGAGAGAGAGAGAGAGAGTGTGTGTGTGTGTGTGTGTGTGTGTGTGTGTGTGTGTGTGTGTTAAAACAACTGATTTAATGATTAAATGTACTTTAAAGCAAAATTGTTGCCTTAAAGTTTAAGTTTGTAAATAACCAAAACACCTCTCCTTGTTATATACAAAAAGAAAATCTAATTATAATTAAACTGTGCTGTAACTAAATAAATTATTACCTCAACGTTAGCAGATGACTCCACCAGTGTGTCAACCATCTGTTTTCCTATTGGTCCATTCATAACATTTCCTAGCAAATAAGAAAAGATTTTATAAATGAAAATGGATCATATATACATGTCATATTCCTTATTATCATATTTAATTAATTGGTATAAAACAGCATTGATCAAATTCACATCTACTAACTGCATGAACACAATAAATAATTATTTTAAATGCAAAAATTTAAACATGGGTTATTGCATGCTTTTATGCATTCCATGCTGATGAGATTACATACAAAAAGAAGTGACATGCCTCTAACTAAAAGTTTACTCCACATGGACATTGCATTATGTAAAGCACACATTAAAGGAGGTTAATTAACAGATTATAGGTTTAACAGCTATTGAATGAAAATCTGGTCTGCTTATTAACTCTCAGAAATTTTGGTCTCATGATTCTGTTTTACTAACATGTTCTACACATGTTACTTGTAACAATTTTTTTTTTTTTTTTTTTTTAAAAATTAGGTATAGACATGCATACATTTATAGAATTAAAAAAAAAAAAAAACAAACACACAAGTTGTTGGAGTTTTACGTCTACATATGGCCCCAAGCCAATGTGCAGACAGATGCTTTTGAATTGAAGTTGACGGGGTTACCAAGTGGGGAGATGGGGTTACCAAGTGAGGAGGTGAGCACCAGGTGACAGCCAGTCAGAGCATAACCAAACCGACATGCCATCAAGCATGTGAAGAGAAAGAATTTTGAATTTTTTAATTAAAAAGTTTTGATTGGGATATTTGAAGCCTGTGAAGTCTAATGAGGTCTAATGAAATAAAAATTAATCAAAGCACCGGAGGTGCCATACGAACAGAGAGCATGGAAACGCAAGAGGCTTTGAAAGTGAGTGTAGGTAGTATTACAATCTGCCTTATCCCATTCCATTCCTATGCGAGCAAGGTTGTAAAACACCATATGGAAGGGGAGTAAGAATTCATGACTGGAAAAGTGTCCATTATATTTTTTGTATTAGTGTTGGCAAATTACCACATTCAGAAGAGTCTGTGCTGAAGCAAGGTCCTTTCACATTCCAAGCATTTCTCCAAGAAAAGACAAAAACGTTCATACGTAACATTTTTAATTAATTACACAAACAGAAAGATGTTTTTATGGTGTCATCAATTGTTATATTTCTCAATAACGACAAAACGGTTCCGGGACATTTTGGCCCATAAAAAAACAGACCATGAAAATATCGGCCTATAGCCAAATCGGCCTATAACAAAATCGGCCCATGAAATAAATGCCTTTATCAAAGATTGCTACCCTTTTCGTTTATTTGCATTGTTGTGCATAAACATGTGTTAGTATTATTATGCTTTGAAACATGTAAATTTCAGTAAGTTTATTCAAAGCAATACAAGAATTAATTCAAATTATCATTTCTAATCAAGTCTACCACTAATCTATTAAAACTCAAATAATGGATTATATATATGTCTCATTTTTTTTTAAAATGAATAATTTAAAGACAGGAAGGTGTACCTATACTTTGTTTTAATCTTAAAAATTTTTAAAAAATAGATAATCTTAATTATAATCTTAATTTAATATTTGTATTATTATGATGCTTTAATTACATGTAGTGTGTAAAGAAAAATAACCATAAGAATGAATTGAAAAGAAAGATCCTTTTCTTGTAAATATAATTTGTCTTTAAAAATCCTGATACTTTAGTGTTTTTACATAATTGTAGATTCATACAAGTTACATTCAAACTGTCTTTCTTCTACGCTATCTGCACGAACTAGTTTAGATTGATCAGAATCGACGAGTCTTACAGTCATGAGTAACTCTGACTAAAACATTTGTGAACGGAGTGTGTGCATCATTTATAGGTTGATCTAATATGAAATAAAAAATAATAATTTCTTTTAAAAATAAAATTAAAACCAAGGCATAAGTCATGACAAAGTTGTCCAAATTTAGGTGTATTAAATATTTTGAATATATTTTATTATGGGCCGATATTGTCATAGGCCGATATTGTTATAGGCCGAAATGTCCCGTAGCGCGACAAAACAACTACAAATGATGGTTGCAAAAAACTGTTTATGCCGCGAATCAAGGACCATCGCGAATTTAGGACCGACGACGATATACAAAATACACGCCACCTACCGAGGATTTACCCTAAAGCTTTCCATGTAAACTTCTAGAGTACATCTTGCACAATCGACAGGAACTCGTTAAATCTCTCAGCAATAGCTTTTTCCGGTCGATTTCACAATGCTGCTCTCAAAATCGTGTATATCATTTTTACGCTACGTCGACAAAATTAAAATGTAAACATGTCTACATCAGATATAGGTCAAATTTTGTTGGGGCTTCGGGGAAGGGATGGGAGGGGAAACGAATGAAAACAAATACATTCCTATAAACATGACATTTGCTATCGTGCATGTAAGACATGATTTCTTTACAGCACTTTCCGCAACCTATACTTTTACTTACACGCTCAAACTTCGGGTAATGTTAAAAAAATATTGCTTTATTTACTGTGGTTCACTCTTCTCGCCAAAACGCATGCTACCAAAAATTGACACATCATATAATTCATCCAATCAAAAGAGACCGTTGAAATTATGGGATATCCGCGAAAATGTTGCGAAAAAAGGTCTTTGTTTACATAAACTGTTCATGTATTCTTCCGCTGCGCCACATTGTATCCTTTCCACCAAAAGTTTCTCCACAGAATCCATGTATAAATTTTATTTTCAATACCACATACATTCATCATTGTGCGGTTACCCTCAGCATGTACTTATCACCCGCAAACTACCGTACTATATTCCACATATATTGCCCAAGGATTTGACATAGCAGTGACATAGCCCGTCCGATTTAAAAAAAAATTGAATTTCTTCACTGACATTAGGAAAAATGTTTCGTTTAACATTTCCCTGTTTTGGGTTTACTTGCCCCCATCTATGAACATCTCTGTCACCCTGTATCCCTATCCCATTTTAAAGATATCTACGATTTCTTTGCCAAATGCTTGCGACGTATGTGACAATACATCACAGAGATTCCTCTCTGTTCGTAAAAAGAGGGTAAGTATACAAGTTAGTATTTGTCCCAGTAGTTTTCTTTTAAAATATTTGGTTTGAAAGAACATTGTTAAAACCATAAACTATGGTAATATTATTCGGGATAAATAAGATGTTAATCAGATAACTCTACGATCTTTTTAGTTAGCAATCAATTTCATTTAATGTAGCACATGACAAAAACCCCCAATAACATCTGATAGAATGAATACTATTATTTTTGATTGAGTATGTAATACAGTGAATTCTACTTAATTGCACAACCTGGTTGACGGCAAATTTTGCAATTAAATGGACTATGCAAATAACCAAAAAGTATAAAGTATAATTGGACAAGTTTCGTAAGTATTAAACTAATATATTAGTTTTCTAAACATCTCCCCCAAATACCATGTGGTACATGAATAAAATATATATATATATATATATATATATATATATATATATATATATATATATAAAGATATATATATTAAGTAAATCATACAATTTGAATTTGTACCAGAAACATATTGAAATTTGTTATTGCAATAAAAAGTTATAAAACTAATGCACTGTTATTGTTAATAAGATTTCACAGGGGATGAGTTTAAATCAATCACCATTATGCATCCTTCTATGCGAGTATTTGGAACCAGTAACTCTTTGTTCGAATTCTTTTGTTTAGGAGGACAGAAAAAAGTAAAGATGGGTACAAAGTTGTAAATAACTGGAAAAGGGTTTCTTCCATATGACAATAGTCATTCTCAGGATTAAATGTCTATATACATGTACCTTTATGGATAGGAGCAACAAACTTAAAATTATCTGACTTGGTTTTTCATATAAACTAAATGTAAAGAAATTTTATTACTATAACTTCCTCACCCAAATTTAGTCAATTCATATAAAAATTACTAAGCAACAAGGTTTTTTAAAGCTATATTCAATACATTAAACACATCTGATATTAACAACATGTTAAATTTCATTGCCTCTATATTTGAGATTATGAAACACATTACAAAAACAGGTGCTTGGTTTACTGTATCTTTCCTCTTGCATTATCAAGATTCAAAACATTACATTATCAAGATACTAAACATTTCCCATCAAAACTCATAATAATGAATCATTCATGCAATGTTACAGGCTGTTTATCCCGCATAACACCATTAGTTTTCAATGACAAGATTACTTACCTTCTAACATTGATAACAACATTATCATCATCTCTTTCTGTAATTTCATGAACTCTCTAAGCAACTCCAACTGTGTAGAATCCTATAAATACAAATCAAAGTACTGAAAGTACTGTCTAATAGGTAATTATCCTTGCATTTTGTTTGAGAGAGCACAAAGCCTCATTCACTAAATCTTCTGAACTGATTAAAACACTTTTTACAAAGTTTATCTACTTATAAAGCTGTACTAAAAGTATTGTCAAATGGGCACTTGTCTGAATATTAAGTGTGTGAGAATCAATTCACATTTTACAAATGGTGTCTATTAAAGAAATGTTAGCACTCTTAAAAGAACACAGTTGCAGGAAACTATCATTGTCTTTCTGTCCCAGATGACCTTGACCAAAAGTACGGTAAGTCTTAAAATCTAATATAAATGTTAACAACACTCAACAAGGGTACCACCAAGCAGTATATAATATGCCCACTACCTGGATTAGTTAAGGTCACAAGGTTGTTATATTGTACAAAATAAATCTAAATATAAAAGGGCCATAACTCCATTAAATATTAAAGCAGCATCACAATTTTATAATTTGCATACCTTAAGGTCATTACACATTACAAAAGTGGGTGTATAAAAAGATTAAGCTAAATTAGCAATACTAATGTTCTGCTTTATCCATGTCATGAGAATCCTCTGTATGCCATGATATGGTTAAATTCTTACCTTGGAAAGTTTATCCTGCATATGGGCAAATATATATAAAAATCCACCAACAGCATCCCACAACCTACTGTGTGCTAAGGCGAGTTGATTTTGTGTACAAGGACCCTGAAGAAAAATAAAATAAAATAAATAAATGATTTATTTTCATATCTACAAATGCAACTTACTTTAAAAGAATTTTACAGATATAAAACATGTAAATGGTTTCATCTGAGTTCAATTAAGGCAGGTTGTACTGTATAAGTATTAAAGCAGACAGAAACTACAAATAGCAAAAACCGAAGTAAACTGAAAAGCCCCATTTTTTGTGAAAAATGTTATTAATTTAATATTGTTTGCTTAATCTACCTGTATAAACAAAACAGCTGTCTAATCAGATCCCAAAGGTGTTCAGTTTAGACAGGTTCCAATGAACATGTGTCCTGTGTTACTAAATTTATAATGAAAATCTTATATTATTACCTGTATGTACTCAGTAAGTGTTATGAAGACCTGTTTAGCCACTGTGATAGCTCTACAGAAGTTTTCTTTGCCTGCTTGGTCTATAATATCCTTTCCAGAGTAATGCCAGTAGAAATCCATGATGGACTCTTGTAATCGTAACAGATAATCAACTGTACATATAATTATGTTGACAGTTGTGTTGTTACCAGCCTGTGTACGTAAATAATTCTGGAACTCTGTAACATTCAAATTGATGATTTTAAATACAATTTTATAACTAACTTATATATAAATATATTTTTAATGAAAAATATGACATCAAAACAGTAAAAAAAAATAACTAGATAGTATTGTGAACAAGAAAGCACACAATTTAAGAAAAGTGTTAACTAAATTCATATACATTTTTTTTTTAAATTTATATTTGATTTATTAACATACCAAGATTATGGCCTTCACAAAGCAGCTGTAGAAAGCGGAACAATTTGCATGTAAATTCTGCATCATGAAGATTCTTCTCTCCAGGTCCAGCATCAGAACTAAGACCCAATCCTTCAGCTTTGTTTGTCCTTTCAAAGGAATCCAAGTCCAGTACACTGCAATGATGAAATACAAGTATTAAATACCAGTAAAAAAATATATGTACTTGGTACCCAGTGGAAAATCAGGATAATACATTTCTTACATACTTCTAAGAGCATTGCTGTTGGTTGCAAGGGGCTAAGTTATACGCCACATTTTCAAAAATAGATTTTAATTGGCTATATACACTGTAAGACAATAGCTCCCATCTGTGATGTCATTTGTGATCTTGTAACACATTGCATCAGTGGATTAATTTCAAGGATTAATATGATCAAAAGATTGTGTAATGCATGATTTTTGAGCAAGTATTTTATGATCTGCTTTGTACCAGTGTGAAAAAGTGCCAGTACGTGTATTTTTGTAACAATGTCATAAAAGAAACTATATGATCTGCTTTGTACCAGTGTGAATAAGTGCCAGTATTTTTCTAACAATGTCATAAAAGAAACTAACAATAAGTTAAACCCTTTTCTTGTTACAAATCATTCAGGGTCGGACACATCAGGTTAGAAGGCTAAAATCTTTACTACACTGCCTGCATGATTCTGTATTGAGATGGTGAAGGAACCATGCAGGCAAAGAAAACCTCCAACCTTTACCAAGTGAATTTACATTTTCACACAAGTAATCTGGGTTCTGCCTGACAGTGGGATTAAAATTTAGGCAATAGGATGTGCTTTGAGTTTTAAGCCAGTGAGCTGATTATAGGTACAATTAAAAGTATGAAAAATATCAAGTTTATAATTTACAATACCTGCACTTCTGCATAAATCCTGCAGCTGATGTGAAAAAGCCAACATCTTTCTTATCCTTCAGGTGTTTAAGCATACTCTTGATAAAATCAAACAAAAATATATGTGTTAAAAAAGTATTCATGATACACTTTCATGTTGGTGTTGTCAGGTTGACAGTACAATTTAAATGAGAGAGAGAGAGAGAGAGAGAGAGAGAGAGAGAGAGAGAGATAGAGAGAGAGAGAAAGAGAGAAACAGACAGTGTTTGTTTGTGTGTGGGTGGGTGTGTGTTTGAGAGAGAGAGAGAGGGGGGGGAGTTACACTCCTTAGCAATTAAGATTCAAATTCAATAGATCAGATACATTCATCTTACCTTCTGTACTTCTGTGTTACCTCCCCTTAACAGAGATATACCCAGCTCAATAGTATCTGTAACCATTGGGCTGACAACACCTATACAGAAATAAATAAATCAAATGAGTTTCTTTAACTGTTGATCTGATTAATACAATAATAAAATGCTTTAAGAAATCAAAAGAACATTTTTAGCTTCCATCACTTCTTATCAAAAACTAAGACTTCTTGATAAAATTTATATCATATAATTTTTTTAAAAACAAGCAGTAATTACAAACCAGTCAAGAATATTTCACTGCTTTTCAGGAGGCCAATTATGAAATGATTAAACAAACCTGAATATTTAAAGAAAATCACAAAATTTAGCCAGGTGAACTGACAGTTTTTTAAACTAGGAACTCATGGTGCAGAAGTTTACTAGCAGATTACTGAATACAATCTCCATTTGAAATAATTTTTTAAAGTAAAAATAAAACTGTCTTTATTGTACACAAAATCAGAGACTTAAGTTTTTAACTATGGCATAAATTTCTCTGAAACAATGTTTTTTTTTTTTTTTTTTTTTGTTTGTTTACCTCTGCTAGCACTTATATACAACAGAACCATTTCAGCAGCTCCACGGTCAGCTAACCTAGACTGTTCGAACAACAACTGCTGTTTCTCCATCTCTTGTTCCTGAAATACAAATAAAACAAGTTCTAATAGTTAAATAAGTGTGTGTGTTTAATAATATTAAACTTGTCCTTAAATAAAACTAAATAAAAAGATGTCATCAAAAATTTCTGAAAATACTGAAAAATAAGTTTGTAAAATCAAGAAAATGTAAATTTGATAAAACTATGAATTAGACTAATCTTGTCATAGATTCATTATTGTTATTATCATTAAACATAAATATTAATTGGTACCAGTACTTAACTGGTCCAAAATATCAAGTTTTGTTTAAAAAGAAAATAAAATAAAAGGGACCATATTGGCTTTTTCTGTATAAAAACCAAAGTTTCTTAAAAAATCTTCTGCTACAAATTTAAATTGTCTTCAATGTTAAATTTAACATAAGCTGTACCAAAAAGTCTTATTTATAGAGATTGGGAATACTTATACCTTTCTAAAAATACAGTTAACAGGAATACTTATGACTTTCCAAAAAAAATATATTTGTCTATAATTGACTTTTTATATAAGTAATTACACAGCTAATACACATTTATCATCTTTATCTCATCTTATCTTACATAATCTAATACAGATTTTTTAATCTACATATCCTAAAAAACATTCCATCATCTTGTCTTGTTCGTCGTTAAATTTGTAATTTAATTTTCTTTTGGAGAAGTATATATATATATATGTATATATATATATGTATACACACACACCGTTTCCTAATCAATATGTATTTTTTATATGTATGTATACGTATGTAATTAAATTTTCTTTTGGAGACGTATATATACATATATATATTTATATATGTATGTATACACACACACCGTTTCCTAATCAATATGTATTTTTTATATGTATGGAACTTACATGTTTTTGTAATTTATAAATTAAATATTGTTTACATCAAAAATAGTCATAATAATAAAAATGGAAGTTAACATACATGTATGTCAAATAATACTGCACAACACTTTATTTTCAAATGAAGAAATGCACTTAATTTTATACATATATATATGTATAGGTATATGTTATACATGGTGGGTTGTCACTAATGCCAACATTAATATAATCTATAATAAAAATCACACAGAAAACAAAACTTTACTAGTATATGTACTTCATATGTAATAAAATAATTGCTGAATAAACTAAAAGATTCAAAGGTAAATAAATTCATCAAAAATTGTTCTATTTGAATTCTTGTATCTTGTGAAAAATACACGTCCTGATTAAAAATTTTTAGAGTAAATCTAAAATTGACAATCCAAATGAGAAGACAAGTAATATCGCAATACGAGACCACCATTACCTCAGTTAAAACAGTAAAATAGTAAGTCAAATATTGGTAAATGTGTTTGTGAGGGAATGTGAGAGACACTGCTTTTATTTTTCAAATTGTATACACATGAAAATTATAATATGATGAAGTGTTGTGGGATAATTGCACAGACTGCTCACTGCTCAATATGACCAGACAATAAAAGATGGCTGTTCCATTGTTTTATTTTACTCCTGTGTACCTTAATGCTATTCCATGATTTAGCAATTTTGTTTTGTAGTCAATATATATATATATATATATATATATATATATATATATATATATATATATATATATAGATATATGTGTGATTTTGTATTGTAACATCATTTTCACTTTGCGAAGTGATTTATTTTGCCTGATTTTTATTTCAGCCTTTGAACTAAGGGTAAATGCTGATTACTTCTGAAGTGAAATGGCTTTGCCGAGTGATTTATTTTGCCACATGTGTATTAAAGTCTGTGTATTATGAGACAATAAGCTATGGGTGAATGTGAAAAACCATTGTGGTTAAGTGAAGTCATGTGGTTTTTCATCAATGAAACATGTACATGTGTAATTGATTGAAGCATTATAATTAACAGTGAAAAAATTTACAGTCTCAACAAGTTCAAAATTCCAGGTATTTCATAAAACCTTAGGAAAGATTTCAATTTAGTTAAATTATATTCTAGCTGTGAAAATTCCCAACCTAAGTCTACATAACCAAGAAAAACTTAAAATATAACTCTAGAAAGTTAACTTATAAGAGAAGCCTCTACTTGGGTAAGGTGTGGGTGTGGGGTGAAAATTATTCATATACCTTTAGTATATCCATGTGCAGCTAATTCAAGCAGTTAATAATTGTTATTATAATATAAAAATTCTACTAAAACTAATCAGTAATGTGTAAAGAAAAAAATTTCACCAAAAACTTACAAAAATTATATATAAAGCTAACAGTAGATCTAAAATAGTGAAAATTGTAATATCAAGGTGAAGGAGTTTTTTCCCCAGATTTTCAAAAGGGACATAACTCACTGATTTTTTCAAAGGAACAATCATTGTTCTCTGCACAGTATTTCTTACATTGTCATACTTTTAAAATTGCATTTATTACTTCAAAAAAGGCATGCATATTTTTAAAATAATTGCCAATTTCTTGTAAATGTTGAAGCAGACATATTTCAATATTCTGAATTCAATATATGAAACTTTTAGTGTATCACATTTGCATTCATGAAAACATAACTATTTAAATGGTTCATTTTGTATTTGTCAAAAGGTTGTTTGTTTACTAAGGTGGATAGGTCTTTCAACCTTTATATCAACACAAGAATTCCAAGCACTTATATGTCTAGCCTGGTTAGTTTTTTGATCAAGTAGAAAATACATTACTTTAACATAAACTTTCACATTTTGACATGCCACCACTGCAGACACCACAGGAAAAGTAACACCTAAGTCTCACCTTATGGTGATGCCAGGCTCAACAATAAATTACTCTTTAAAAGCTTTAAGAATGATCCAGTTTACAAAAAAAAAAAACCCAACAAAAAAGTAAATATTATCAAGAATTTTGCAGTCGCATAAAAAATCAACAATAGTGTAGCTGTCACATCAAAGAAAAAGAAACAGAATAAATATTGTATATCTTCCTCATTACTTATTGGTAACTTAAAATTCTAGCATATGCTCAAATATGATCCCCATAAAAAAGATTTTGAGTTTCATATCTACATAAATATTGTAATGACTACACATGCATGCAAAAAATTTCAGTGAAGACTTGTCTATGAATAAAAACAACTTAATTAATAAAGGCAAGGACAGAATCAATGCAGATCTTTGAACAAGGTGTCCATTCATTTTGTAACACCCAGAACTTTATACTTTCTACCAGTAATATAAAATATGAATATTATATATTTATGAATAATGTCATTTTAAATAGAAAAAATGTCATAATATTTAATTCCATATCCAAAAGATATAACAATTGAGAAGATGCATTATGTAATACAAGAATAACCTCCATTAAACAGTGATAAAAAAAAAAGATCAACTTAAAATATAAAATATTTAAGAAGGTAATGTTTATGAATTACCTGAAAGGATGAACCTGGACCCTCCTCTTCATCACCTCCACCCTCATCATCATCATCTTCATCTTCACCATGGCAACTCTGAAGTTACAAAAAAGTTTTTTTTCAAATATACAAGACGCTTGTGCTACCTATAATATATTTTCTAAACCACCTATTTTTATTTAAAATTGCAACATATTTATAATTTCCATTAACTGGTTGTTGATTATAAATGTCTCTTGTTTAATCTGATACAAGTCTTGAATCAAATGCTTTCAAATTCAAGATAGTATTTTTGTGCTGTCATTACTTTCAGGATTTTAGGATATTTAAAATAAAAGATGTTGATATCAAGCCAGCATAATAACTATGTCTTGCTTCTGTTCTTTTGTCAAACTTTATATGAGTTGATCAGGGGGAAAATTCTAATAAAATTTACCTGTCCCATAATTTGAGCATAAGAACAATACAGTTCATCTTCTGGTAAGCTACCCTGCTGTTCTTTAGTGGCAGCTCTGCTCAAACACTTTATGAGTTGGTACAGGGGATCAGGCTTCTCTTCCTCATCTTCTTTTTTCTCCACTTCCTCTCCTTCTGCTTCATCTGATTTCTGAAAAATATAAAATATGTTAAATAAATTTTTGAAATGTTTTGATAACAAATTCATCACTACACATTACAATTGGGTCAGATCAGATTACAAGAAATTGTTAAACAAGTTATGACCATAATATTTGCATCAGTTTTATTTTGAAATTTTTCATGCTATATTTTTTTTTCACAAATCCTGAAAAATATAACCAACACTTACAATGCAAAAAATATGGCTGAGCCAAAAAATAAAAATCATGGGATCATGATGAGGCCACTGTAATTATATTAATACATACTGTTAAATCTTCAATGAGGATTTTCTTCTCATATTCCTCACATGATAACCACTGTTGTTTGTAGGCTTTAAGGAAGAGGTTGATTGCTCTATGTCTGAATAATAAATAAAATACATGAACAGCCAAATACAACAAAAATCATAAAAATATATTCATACTTCATAAGTTTGATATCTAAAACATAGTCAGCTTAATATTTTATACTGCAGATACACTAATCAGCCAATAAAATTAGGTATCCTAATCTGAAGAATATTCTATGAATTATTGCTAATTGCTGCAAAAATGCATATAAAATGTATAAAAAGGAGAAATAAGGTTGATTCATTTTTTCTTGGTTATTTTTGACAAATTTTAGGTTTCTGAATATAGTACATTTGTATTTCTAAAAGATAAACATAGTTTAAGTAAAGAAATATTACTACTCAAGACCCTCATTTATATCCTTCATATGTAACTCATTTTACCTGTAATGGTATCACTACTCAAATGACTTACTTTGGTAGATTATGTAAAGGTATCATTCTGAAGCAAGCCATTACTGCTCGCTTCCTTTGCGTAGAGATGACTTTACGCCATGCATTCTTGTGTGATGGTGGTGGATGCTCAACCTACATTTACAAAAAACACAAAAGATATACATTATGAATAAAAGCAATTTAAATTTAAACATGAAAAAAAAAAAGAAAAAAAATGAAAAAGAAAAAGAAAAGACTGGAAAAAATAAGCATGTAAATTTTTGTCATTTTTCCTCTAAATAACCCCTAGTTTTAAATTTATGTATTATTTTCAATTGAATTATATAATTATTGAGGGAAACAACCCTCATCATCAAGGAAAATCTCCTTTGTACTTATGTCCTATTGTAATTGCTAAAGGGAGATAACTTCTGTATCAGGTTTCATTTAAAAAGAATTAATTTGTTGTCCTAAGTAGGGATAAGCTTGCTAGATTTGAAAACCTTCATTGTTGCAAAGGAACTTTGTGCATGTGTTGGTTAATAAAGTGGACAATACTTGTGAGTGCAGCATTTGTGAACAGTCAAATTAATACATATTAAAAGAATTGTGCAATATTAACTTAAAAGTTTAAAAAAATCAGATGTATTTAAAGTTTTACAAGAAGTTTTGTGCATATTTGGTGTGCTGCATTTATGAAATACTACAATAATTAATTGCAAATCTGAAGTCAATTTGGTCTTTGGTTTAAATTAAATTAAACTTAAATTTAAATTAATAAAATTTGTTTATATAACCATTTGAGAGCTTTTTTTTTTACTCATAATTAAAAACAAACATGGAAAGCATATTAAACACTAATTTAATCAGAAAATTGGGCTTATAATACAAATATAGATGTGTATTACATGTACATATATTTGAAACTTGAGAATACATGTATTTGATTCCAAAAAGATATATAACAACTTTTATAAGCATGATGAAACATTTCTCCACACTGGTCATTATAGTCTTATAAATTGTTAAAATGGCTACAACACATACATTTGTATGTCACATAATTTTTACAGTAAGCATGATTAAAGCAGTCATTCATGCCAATTTAAAAAATTCCCAAATATTTTCAAATTATTATATTCTCTTCTAATCATTTTGTAAATTGTATTTTAAACAGTCTTTAAGACTCAAGTATTTGTCATCTACCTTACATATAGCATGAATTAGCAGACAGATTGGCAAAAAAAAGCATTCACATATCAAAATTTCAAGACAATCACAGAGAACTATTTTGACAGGTTGGACAATAAATATTTGTACATCTTTGACAGTATTTCATTTTATACAGCAACCATTCAAATGACATACAGTGCAGGCCTTGTGAAATGGATGGAAAGGAAAAGGGAAATTTGGGAAGAAAATCCATGTTGCCTTGAACTCGAATAACTTACTGTATAAAACATCCATCTCTTTGTTTCAAGCATTTCAAACTAAACAAAAGGATTTAAAATTGTATTTGAATTAAAAAAAAAACACCAGGAAATTGTGATAAAGTAAAATATGATTTACAACAATCCGCTCTGATTCTGATCAGCTGTTTCAGAATAGGCTGATAATGACACATGATATAAAATAAATTAAAATAAAATTAAAAAAAATTAAATTAAAATAAAATAAATTAAATAAAATAAAATAAAAAATAAATAAAATTTATTCAGAATATATATATGTGTGTGTGTGCTTGTGTGTGTGTAATTTTACTAGCATAATGTATAATTTTGTCTTAAAGTGCCGAATACAAAATCTGCCATGATTTATATTTCAGTCTTCTATTGTTTCCATTTTCTGTGTTAAATGCTAGTATATGTATTTATTTTTGTTACTGATGCCAATCAATAATTTTGCTACATGGGGATTTTATCAAGCTATACTCTGTATAAAATGTTACAGGGTTGCCATCCCACCAGGGGAGATAAATCTGATATAATCATACATGTACTTTTTCAATGATTTTTTTCAAACATATTTATCATTCAAAAAAATAAATATTAAACCAATATATCAGTATTTTGTATTCTAAAATTATCACCTGAAATAAAAAATTTCTATTAAAATACCAGTAAATATTTTTGGAGAAAATGAAATTCAACTGGTATATCAAATAATGTGATTTCAAAAGAAATGGCATCCCTGATATTGTAATGAGCTTGTGCAATTAGAATATATATGACTATCGTCCCTATGCAAATATATTCAGTAAAATATAAAAAAAATTACAACTAAAAATTAAAGCAAATAAAAGAAATTTAAAATTAATTTCTAACACATATACATGTAATAAGATACACATTATAACACAGATACTGCAACAAACATATATACGGTAGTGGTATTACAATGCATGATAACATTACTGATACAGGCAGACAAAAACCTTCAGAACAAGTAATTAAAACAAGTAAAATTTACTAACTGTATGTAAACCATGCATCACTTTGGCCATGGACATAATTCTATCTATAACACGATTCTGGCTACAGTCTGTCCCGGCAGGTCCACCTATTTTACGATACAGGACTTTCTGCCATAATACCTTGTCATCTGTTGGCTACAAAATCAAAATACATCACTTGCTCATTTGATATTATAAAAAATGAGATGCATTTTTTTCTCTCTCTCTCTCTCTCTCTCTCTCTCTCTCTCTCTCTCTCAAAATACTCTTATTCTTTAAAACTGCCTATTCCTATTATTGATAATAATCTTAGTTTATATCACAGATCATATTAGGGAATTTAAAATGGTGTGTATATATATATATATATATATATATATATATATATATATATATATTTGAAAAAAGTTTTACACATTTATTTTCCATATAGGATGCTAAAGAAAATGACAAAGAGAGATAACTGAGGAAAACGAAAATTTATGCAATTCAGGGAGGTAAAAAATCCCCTTTTAAGGTTAATGTTTTGAAATTTTATTTACATTAAATTGAAATCAAACAGCTTAATTGAAATTATTTCATTACTTTTACTTTATACAATTACAGGATAGCAAGAATAAGAGATTTAAGAGCAATCTTTAAATCATACACATACCCCTTCTTCTGCTTCTAACAGCTGTATCAAAAATTCTTCAATATCACCATCAGTATCTCTCTGTAAACACAATATGATAAATAATTTTAACTAATATTCAACAATAAAGTAGTTAGCGGGTTAATCCATTTCCACTCACTAGAAACACGAATGTACCGGTTTTCACCAAAGCAATTAAAACAGTTTAAAAAATCTGAAAGTGAAAAGATTAAATGGACCCAATATGTGGCTCCTCACTAAACAAATATTTATTAAAAAATCTTACTGAGATTTGTCAAATTATTAAATGAGTTCTAAAAACTAAAAATTTAATTAATGAAAAACTAAAAAGTAAAATAATAATATTAAAGAAAAGATTTAGAACTGTCCTTATTACTGATTAATATAGTGACTAATTCTTAGCATTTAATGTAAAATAATCTATAAACAAAATGAGATGCATTAATCTGTCCAGTGTTAAATTATACATAAAAGTTAAATATCACAAAACAGTAGTTAATATTAGCCTTATATAATATATAACATTTTTGTCACTAACTAACACAACAGCTGTTATAACATAACATTATTTCATTAATGATTTCCGGTAACTTAAATGTGCAAATAAACAATAAACAATTACTATTATTTATTTTTTATACATCTTGATGCATCTTTTCTTTATTGTGTCCCTGCTGACAGAGAAAGTCTGAAAGCCTGAGGAATTTTAACCACATAATGAAATAATTCTTCATTTTTATTTTTGGTCTCTTTTTCAATATTTTTAATACTATTAGAATATTTATTACCTCCAAAGGGAGATAACTGACTAAAAATCAACAAACGAGAATGTACTTGGTTTGTATGGTTAGTTCTTTGAATACATATTTTTTAAAATAATAATTAGAACATAATTAGACTACTTGGAGACTATAAAATTCAAAATTAAAATAATAGTTTATCACAGATAAAATTATTGATTGTTGGTTTCTTTTTAGACTTTTCTTTTAACACAGAACAGTCTCCAAAGGGAAGACTTACTAATATCCACCAGTATTTCCGACAATTCTCTACAACAATGGTAGCCATGGTTAGATATAGGCAATAATTTTAATTTTACTTTAAATTTATTACAAAAGAGACAAAAATCTGAGTAATGATTTGCAAATCATTTTCTAAAATTGTTTCTATAAAAATTTAATTCATAATTGAATATATAAGCATTGCATAATTTCAGATGCAAAACAAGATTTTAATGTAAATTCTCTTTTAAATCTGATAACAATAACATTGTGTTGGTGTGATTTTCTTTAAGGCAGTAGTTTCAAAAAGAACTGAGATTATTATTATTATATACATGTTCATTGATATATCTACTGACAAGTCTATTACAAATTCAGACGGGAAAGATATACACTAAACTATGATTGATTTTTCTACCAACTATTCTATATACAATTCTCAAAAGTTTCTACTGAAAGAGAAATATGAAAAGAAGATTACAGTTTCAAGAAAGAAAATATTGGTTTTAAAAATCATAAAGTTACTTAATTTGAGTAGAAAAGTATTAAACCTGCAATCAATATTTTTTTCATTTAAACCAGGCTCCTGAAATAATGGAGGATATCAAAATAACAAGAATAACTGCAGAAAATGCCAATCTTTTTTTTTCAAAAATTAACTGACAAACTAATCACAAGAATTGGTTAAGTTTACATTGTGATGAAAATAAGAATTGGTTGAATGGGACTTATATCAACTTTGAAGTGCCAAAGCTCAAAATATAAGTAAATATGGATCCAAGGCCAAAATGATGCTGTACAAGGTCTTAATATGATGGATAAGCTAACCATATACTATTCAGCTACACCAAATACATTGGAAAAGGGTAAAAACCATCTAAGGGCCATAACTCTGTAATTACTGGGTGCGGTACCTTTGTTTTTGTATTCTGCGGATCACCTTACATGGTATAGGAACTATAATTTTTCATATAAGAAAGAAACAGGAAAGGCAAATATTGGAATGGCCAAACCAAGATCCAACCAAGGGTATTCCTAATTACTCCCTAAGCTTTACCAACCTATCTCACAGGTCACCAATTAAGTCCAATCCATGACAAATTAAATGTTATTATTGAAGAAAGTAAATTAACTGAAAAACGTGAGGAGAAAATTCAAAAGATAGGTACAATGTATGAAACAGTTATCAAAGGTAGAGAGTAGAAAATGTCAAAACAAAACTGTAGCAAGAATTAAAAGTAAAGACAGAATAAAAAGTTAGAATGAACAATAGGGACGAGAGTAAAACAAATAATAAATGCCATTAGTAGAAGTATTAAAACAAAGAATAATAACAAAATTTAGTAGAAAGAAGAAACCATGTAATTCTAAACATATAAAACTAACGGTACTTCTTTTTATCATAATTAGACCAATTATGTTTAGTTGGTAGTAAAATTGCACATTTATTTATTTTTTTTTTTTGAAAAAAAGAAAGAAGACTATATTGTCTAAATATGACCAAATGTCTCACTGCATATGCTAATATGACAATATCTTCAAACCAACAAATTTGTTTTAACTATGTGTAATAAATGAATTTTCTCTAAATATAATTATTATTTACAAATCTTAAGTTTTTAATTTTTCTATGAACAGGTGCTTGAATTTTTTGAGTATTTGTCCAACTTGTATAGTTGAGTATTTGTTCTACTCGTGTAGTTGCAACAACCTGACATCCTATTGATGTTTCAGTTTATAATACTATTATATAGCCTAGCTCTAATTACACACATGCCAGCAATACGTACTTGTTACTAAGAACATATTCAGCATAAAATCATACAAGTTATTTATAAGAAACTTATCTGAAGCATTCACAACCAAATGTTCTAAAGTACTCAAATATTTCTCAAAAGTCTAAATAAACATCAAAAATTAAAATGATAATAATCAGTATTATTATGATAATCAAAGTACACGGAACACTGACAGCAGATATTTTTAAACATAAGCTTTTATATCCAAAATATTTTGTTCAACTTTTAAAGTCTTCACTTTAGATGACACTGAAAATATTTTCACTAGCACTTTGATGTATTATAATAAAGACAAGTCTTTTGAGCCACTTTAAAAGTCAAAGACAAACAAAATGCTAGTATGTACTTTTTCTTTTGAAAACAATTTTAGTAAAACTATCGGTATTCAAAATGAGAAAAAAATTGAATATAACAACATTTTGTCAACATATGACAAAATTTGTCATTATATTAGACTATGTGAAATATTTAAGTTTCAAAAACCAAACAATGTAACTCTTTAGTACCCCAATCTCCATTGCATCTTCCATCTCCAGCTGAAAGACATTTCATAATATAAGGTACTGTTGTCATGCCAACCAAATAATCAAAGGAATGAAATAAAATAAACAGAAATAAAAACATTTATTTCGAAATAAAATGTCTAGATTAATTTTTTTTAAATTGGATATATATGAATATAAGTATAATTAATTGTATAAATTGTTAGAACATTTTTAGCTGTTAAGTTCCCTATTAATGTGCTAGAATATAAATATCTAAATAGTATAGAGGTGTTAAAATCTTAAAATATTTTAGTGTGAAAAATGAAAAGCCTTGAAACCAAGTTCATATAGCAGCTACACTTAGAAATGTTTATAAAAAATCAAAACTCTCTCTATGTTTCTCTCTCGGTGTCTCTCTCAAACACGCAAACTCACACATATTCAAAATTGGTTTTATAATACATTCATTTGTCAAGATTTATAATCTTGTTATTGATAAAATATGCCTACAGTATATGCAAGATTTAAAAAAAAAAAGCAATTTAAACTTTGATAAAAAAATTTTTTTTTTCAATTTAGAAGCATGTTTTCAAAAAAAAAAATCATGTATCATGCAAATGGCTTTAGGGAATGCCAACGTCAAACAAACTGTAGCTGCCTACATAAGCTTTGTATATATTTAGAAGCTCTATTTCAAATATTGACAACCAATCAAAAATGTTCAAATCATATAACAAAGCACTTGGCAAAAAAATTTCAAATTTATATTCAAATGAAAACGCCGCAAAACTTGACTAATCTACCAGATAAAAGTAAATAAATTAAAATAAATCATCACAAACAAACCAAATATTACCTCTAGAAGTTTTTGTTTAACTTGTTGAAGAAGTTCTTGTTCTCGTCCACTGAAGAAACTTAAACCAATAGGAAGCAGCCTTTTCAAACATGCTACATTTAAACTATTATGTGGTTCTAATCTCTTCTTTTCACGTTTTTTACCACCAATGCTTCTCTTTGCACCTCCTTCTGCAGGTGCTTGGGACTTCGATATAGACACTGGTTTTGATTGGCTAGGCATGATCAAGGCCATGTTATCTATTTCATTGGCCATAACAAAGTTCTGTTCTTCTCGTTTAAAATGCTGTTTTACAATTACAAAGAAATATTTATCAATAAGCTTATTGTATAAATGGAAGCCAAAATTATTTATTTAAAATTTACAGTAACAAATTTATAATGATTAGTTAATACTTCAATGCAGGAAACATGTATTTGGTAATGCATATTTGAGAATGTCAATATGATTGCTGAAAGATCTTAAAAAACTTAAAGATTTTAACTAGCAGTTATTCTTACATATTCATCTTTAATATTATCTAGTATTTTCAAAACAAATATTAAGAAGATATATAAAATAATGATTGTCAGATGTATCAGAAAAACAACTTGACGATTTTAAATAGTGATTATTCTTACAAAATCATCTTTAAGATTATCTAGTATTTTCAAAACAAATATTAAGAAGATATATAAAATAAGTGCAACTTTATCTTTGTTCTGTGAAAATTGCAAAAATATTTCTTTAAATCCATTTTCTTTTTATGACAGTAGATCTTACCAATGACCTAGACCATAAACCAAATATGTCAGCCACACAGCTAAACAGTTCTTCAGCATCTGCTGTAGGGTTCTTCAGCCAATCAGATCTGTGTAAATCTACATACTTAATGAGCAATGGGTAAAATGCATAGATATCTCTAACAAGTGTTCCATAAGCCTGAAATGAAGTTAAATATAATGTTGAACAGTACTTGTATTTTACAAATGGTAGAGTTCTTCACACAGAAATATGTATCAAACATTCATTCAACAAGACTCTCCATCTCTCTAATCCAAATCAGATACCACCTACTTACACCTCCTCTGTCTCTTTCTCTCATCCAGATCAGACACCTATTGCTTGGTCACAACCCCTGTCCCTCCTCTCTCTCTCTCTCTCTCTCTCTCTCTCTCTCTCTCTCTCTCTCTCTCTCTCTCTCTCTCTCTCTCTCATACTTACATCTTGTACTTCAGCCTCCAGATCAGCCACTTCCTCTGTTCCATGTTTACATGCCAATAATCGTTTATCCAAGCGTTCAACTCTTATTCCATTCTCTCTTATCTTCAGAGCAATAGGTAAGAAATGAACTTTAATCATATCTGGTGTAGAGTTGGCAATAATTGGCTGTGTTCTGGCTGTATAACAAAATATATATACATATTATTACAATTTTTAGTTTTTATTTTTGGGACTTTCAGGTGGCAGAGTGGTCCAAAAGCACACTTACAGATCACAGGATCTCTCAACACCAAGTTTCAAACATAAATTTAGCAGTTCATGGAATGAGAATGTTAGCTAGCCAAATTTACTGAATTTTTTCAGGCACTCCTGTTTTCTCTACCATCCCAGAACATACCACCTAAATATAAGTGAAGATTCTTGGTGTTTTCTTCACTACACTTATATTTTAGTATCAGCCCGTTTTTCTGCGCCCAGCAGATAATTTGCTACATCAATGGAGATTTAAACTATCATTTTTTATTATTACCTTCAACAAATAAACACTAAACTAAAAATAAATAAAAAAATAAACAAACAAACAAACAAACAAATAAATAAATAAATAAATAAGTAAATAAACAAATAAAAAAATAAATAAATCAATCAATCAATCAATCGATCAATAGACAATTGTTCCAAGGCAACTTGCCTGGTTCTCTATTATCAATGTCACAACCAGTTGTTCCGAAGTAGTCAAACATGCCATTTACAAAAAAATTAGGGATATAATTTCTTCACTCAAACTTCTTATGAAATGAAAATTGACAAACTCATAATTAAACCATATAAATTAGAACTTACTGGCAATTCTGTTCATCCAGGGAGCATCCAAAGTTCCAACATTATTCAATATAAGCTTGAGAACATTTCCTAGCACCATGTTCATCAGTTCAGCAGTAACTGTTGTAACTTCTGGTAAGCTAAAAAAAAATAATTAAAAAAATAATTAATTTAGAATTACCCACAGCTTCTAACAGCATTTAATTCTTTAGATATGTAATCAACAAATGTTAAAAAGTTTAAAAACTTAAACATTGATCCTCAACATTCATTCATGAAGCAATTTCTTTTTTTGTTTCATAAAAATGCCAATTTTACACTAAAATAACATTTTAATACAAAATGCTTCCAAAAATTTACATAAAAAGGCACCTGATTATCATATTTCTGTATCGCCCATTAGCATTTTATAATGGTGTTATAAAGCCCCTCAATAACACTGTCATATTACTTATCACTACAATAATTTTTTATTTCTTGCATGATTGTTTTAATAAATCTCCTTTAAATTTCAAAACCTCTGAATCTGATTTGACAAATGGTGGCAATAAATCTAGGTTTTACTGTTCATTACTTTACTGCCTCAGATTTGTACAGATGTTTTAAAACCGGCTTACAAGATCAACAATCACAGACTAACCCGCATAATACTTACCCATCTGTTATTGATTTACTTTCTGTTAACCAGAATGGGAGGTAACTGTGAAAGAAAAAAGAGCAACTGAGGGTAAAATATAACAGATAACAAAGAAATTATCTTCTTAATTAAAATATTACTTTAAAAATTATTACTGTAAAAATAAAAATAACATTGTAGTTACAATGACATTTATATTAATAATAATTGTATTTTAATAATAACATTGTGACAATGATTACAATGTTAAAATAATCCAGCTGTTATATAACAATGTAATAATGATTAATTGTTGAACTGATTACATCATAATGATGATACCATTGTAATGGTTGCTAGGTATAAATGATAATTTTATAATAATAACATGGTAATAATGATAACATTGTAATATTTTAATCAATAAGCCAATACTCTTAAAAACAAATAATTTAAATATAAGACTTTTGATAAAATAATTTACCTGCACAACATAGGAAGTGTTACTTCTATAACATGAGGTGCTTCTTGATATTTTCCTCCAGACTCTGCTAGTTCACCTATCTCAGTAACTATTTTGTCTAAAGATGGAACATTCTCATTAAGCTGGTCCATTACCTCTGTAAATTACAAAAACAAATAACAAACAAGATTGTTGGTTAGAGGTGGTGCAAACAAAATGATGAATTTTCAATTGTTCAATTGTGACCAATCATACAATGACCATTCTTGTTTTGTAATAAGAGGTTGATGGGAAACATGAACAGTAAGTTGTCAATGAGATGGAAGAGCTCTCAGACAGTTTTTGTCATAATTCATAAGTAGCAGAATTTGTTCCTTTTGATCCATTCTTAATTTTAAGCTGAATTTCAGTATCTTAAATGCTACATCATCAACTTTATGTCCATTTAAAGTTTGTAATCTATAAAACAAATATGTATGTAATACAACTAAAGGTGGTTGGATAATCAAATGGCTTATGTGATTCTGGTCTAAAGCAATGACTAGTAAATGAAATTTTACTTTCTAGATAATATATTACCTTGTGCTTCCAGAGAATGTTCAGAGATTTTCCCTTCCAAACCAAATAATATAGAGTATTTGTTGTATTTGTTACGTTCGGGTTCTAAGAAAGCTACAGGGAAACAGCTGGCAAATGATCCTAAACATTCTCCAAGTGCAGGACGATGTCTGTAAAAATAGGCAATAAAACTTTATATAAATTCACTCTCCCCAGAAAAAGAATTACAGAATTTCTGAAACATGATAATGAGTATAACTGACAAACAGAAGTTTAGGTTTCTTTATGTGAAAACAAGCACACAAGTATGATAATATTTTATTATTAGCACTAAGTCATCTTCTTTCAAACAAATGGAAATACAAAAAAAAATATGGTAGTAAAATTCCAGCTGTTAGACAAGTCTTTTTTTTCTTTAAAAGTGTTAATTCTGTTCATACAAATCATATATATTTTTAACAAATGAAAGCATTACCATTATATTCACTGCCTTAAATCAATAAATATTATTAATCTGCATTTAAAACAATGATTTCAATAATCAATCCCGAGACTTTTAATAAGTATTGCAGATAACATTAATTTTGTTCATCATCTACTTAAATAAGTCAAAATGCCATCAATTGTATTTAATGTATGTTGTAAGTATCGTAAACAATGAAACGACAAACTTTTTCTGTCAGAATTTATCCTTGTAAAGGGAAAGGCTATGAATCAAAACAGTCTTATAAAGGAAAAAAAAGGAACTCAAATATTGGCAAACGATTCTATTTTAAGTAAAAAAAAAAAAACATTCAAAGAAAAATTAGTTTTAATTTGATTTGAAAAAATCAAGATATGCTTAAAAACTGTGATAATTGAAAAATTGTAATGTATGATCTATTGTGATAAATAATGAAATAAAAATCTGATGTAAGTACAGGTATAAATAACACACCAATACACTACCATGCTGCACATTCAAACATTCAAATAAGCAGTTGTTTTATGATACTATAAGCCAAAGAAACTGTGCATGAGATTCTAAATCGTTTATTGGGAAATGATTTACGTTTTACAAAACGTAAAATAGTAGTTCTATTTTCTCAGAAAAATTGGTTGATTTTTATAGTTTATGTAATCATTTTGTCTTTAAACAAAATATCACTGGCCTTTATATCAAAGTGTTTAATAAGATAAAATTAAATTTCTAAATATATTGACTTTTTTTTTTTTTTTCATTTAACATGTGGTTACCATAGTCTCTTTTTCTACTTGTGCTGTGGTTTTATGAAACTGAATTACTAACTATGATTTACTTGCTTTAATTTCAAGAAGAATAATTACTGGCATGCAAAAAAAAATGCCTGTTTAAACTGGATTTTAAAAACAACTGCTCACTGAATGATAAATATGCAACATAAATAATGTATACAAAAACTGCCAATGGTATTTTGCTTCATTTTATTGTATATAAAAGGTTTTTTCATTGTTGTATTCACAGAATATCATACAGATTCTATATTTTCATTCTTTGGATTAAGTATCATATGATTTCACAGACTGCTTACCAAACTATACAGTAAGAAGCAATGACCACAAAGAAAAAAAAAATGATAAGAACTGATCTGTGTGATAGCAATAAAATTTTAAAGAAACTTTACTTGTACATATGGTATCAATTATGTATAAAGATTTATGTAATGAAACTGATTTTCCTAAATATATTCTATGTAATTTTACCAAAAAAAAAAACAAAAAAAAAAAAACCCCAATATGGAATTAGTGCAAAACGAATAAATCACTTATAATCTCTGCCATATTGAGAATATTTCAAAATCCAAAATTCAAACTACAACAGTAAAGAAGAAAACAACATTGTTTTAAGAGAAATTTTAAACCAAACTTCCTGAGAAGTCAATTTGTTTATAAATACAATCAAATAAAATGGTATCAATGACATATTATCCCTGTAGACGGCACTGCACTCAAGGGACCTAGCATAGTGGATGGTAGTTAAAAATGAGAATAATAAGCATTCATCATAGAGTTCAAACTCTTTACAGAAGTTTTATCTAGTCAATTTCCAGGATTCAACACTTTTACTTCAGAAAAGTAAACTATAGATATTTCTTCTCAATTTACCTTGGATATTCTAATGGTTCAAAAAAAAAAAAAAAAAAAAAAAAAAAAAAAAAAAAAAAAAAACAAGGATGGATGCGAAAAAATAGTAGTTATGTAGCCATGCTAAGGTAAAAAATCTCTTTATCAAGATTAATCTTCCAGAAAAATCAAAAGTTTCTCTCTTCCTTCAACTTAAATGAGCTGTGAGTGCAAGATAATTCATATTAAAAAGAAATTTTTTGTATCTGTTTGAAAGTAGATCTACAGGCTTTCAAAATCAACTATCTGGGTCCAAAGGGGACGAGAATCTTGCTAAAGTGGGAAACTTACAATGGGGGATGAGGAATTGAAAATAAAAAACAAAAGACGCAAATATCAACACACAATATAGAAATCCACACAAACTAAAAATAGGTTTTTATATCTAAAGCACTTTGTTGCTTAAATGTTGAATTAATGATGTAGAAAAACATACAAAAAGAAAGCTTTTTCAAAAAAGTTGCATGTTCAAAAATAAAAATACAGGAGCTTTATATTGTTTCTTTGTAAAAAAAACACTCCATGCTGCTAAGTAAACGAGGAAAATACCTTGACAACTCCGATGCGATAGTTTCCCTAAAGTAAAACGAATACAGGGGAAATAATAAAATACACTTTACAAGAATTATTACACGACACAAAAAATTATCTTTTATAAAAATAATACATATACAAAATGAGAACAAATTTAAATACAGTTTCAGATATAATGCAGTTGTTGTTTAGACATTCAATGAGAAACTCTTCCATAGTTTACAAATCTGAAACTATATTTATAAAATAAACAGATATATAAAGCATACCAGCTTATATCAATCTTCTACGGAAAAAATCAATGTATCAGTCCCCATATGGCAAGTGATAGAATACTGGTATATCAGTCTCAGTCTCACGTACCTTATTATACACCCTCAAGTTCTAGCTTTTACAAAAACATGTAGTATAATATATCTGCAGTCTGTAGTGTTTTACTAGCCAGTTGACATGCATGCAAAATTTTGACTATCCTTAAATCATAAAACTTTCCTTGTTTAGAATTATAACGGATCAGAAATTGCCCTAACTGAAAATTTTTTTTCTAATACTTATACATATTCAGAAAATCCAATAGATTTTACATAAATCAGTAAGAACTGTAAAGCAAAGACAAAAAAGCTATGATGATTTTAATACAAGCCAAATGGCCTTTATAACTACAAAAGTCAAAATGAATGGATGCACCATAGACACATAATACACCTGTTCATTGTTAAAATCAGGTAGTCTTAAATTATTTTGTTTTGTGTGTCTAATGCATCCTGTAAAGGAAATTGTTTTAGGTATGGCTATGAACCCAATCTAAATCTAAACACTAATTGATATAAGCTGACAGAGAATCTAAAATAATTATGTTTAACATCAACTATTTAATAAAAAATTTAAATTTATTAACAGTTGGGTACCTAAGCTCCTGTGATTTGGTAATGGTTATGCTGCCATAGAAACAAATTATTATATATTCAAAGTCATTAAAATTACTGTTAAAATAAATATAATGGGTGGCGAAAGTCATGTGAAGACCAAGTCAACCATATTGGCATTGGTAACAAAAATATGCAAAAGTCAAACCTTGCCTACTTATGGAATAAAATAGTTTTAAAAAAGTCTACATAGCCAAAAAAAAATCATTTTTGGGCTATAATTATGGTTTTCAGGAATTACCAGTATCTGATTTAAAGGTCATTTTTTGGTCTTACCAATGTGTATTTATGGAGTTCTTACAATGGTACTAACTTAATACAATTATCTAACTGCAATGTACATATCTGTAAAAATGACAACAGATTACTTGAATGGCAATTACCAATTTTGTTAATGGAAACAAAAAGCACCCACCTTTGACAAATATTTTTCATATCTGTATATCAAATCAATGTGTTTTTAGGTGTGTAATTACTATAATTTTTAAAAATAAAATCAAGTATGCTTCGGATTACAAAGTTATTTAAAGAATTATTATAAAACTATAGTTATCACAAAAATTAACATACCTCTGAATGACAGTAGCACTGCTTGTCCCAAGTGAGTACAAAGAGTCAACGATCCTGTAACTAGCTAGCTGTATATCACCAACTGAATAATAAATTATTATTATCGAATAACATGATTTATTTATTTATTTTTAAATTGTTGATGAAAATATTCCAAGATAGAAGCTTTCAATTAACATGTTTTTAATTCATATCAAAATATAATTGATTTACTTATTGAAATCCACTGGGTTATTAATTAAACAACAGATTTTAATTTTTTTTAAACTGAGTAAAATTATATGTGTGTTTACAATGTTTTAATACTGTACAGGATACCAATATGACAATACTGCAAGTTTTCCTGAAAGGTTGTCAGATATCTTGAAAAGAGGTGTCAGTTGCAGAGTGTGTGCTTACAGATCACACGACCTCTCACTGCCTAGGTTCAAATCCCCCTCTGGCAGATCCCTGAACTGATGGCCTCAATAAAAAGTAGTCTACTTCCCTTATAATATATCATTGATGTGTAAAATTCTGCTCACAACGATTCTGTACTCTTTTTTGTTAAATACTGTTGTATATCAAAACTACAAAGAAATGGTCAAACTAATAACAATATGGTGTAACATGTTATAACAATATGGCTGAACACTGAACTTTACCTATCAGATCAAATCCAAAATGGTGTCTTCCAAGGTGATCAAATAATGAAGACAAGACAGGAAGTAGTACCATGTGTACATAATCCAAACTGGTAGCCCCTCTTAATATAGTTCCTTTAACATGGCTAAACCTTCCTTTATTGAGATTCTCTACTACCTGTGCCAAGTCGTCAGCTACGTTGTTAAAGAATGGTAAAAGTGATGATCTAACAATCTCAGGACTGTTCTTCACAACAGATCTGTAAATATATATTTGATCTATTAATTTTTGTACATTGAAAGTATAATCAGCAGAAGAAGTTAAATGTAAAATCATAAAAAGTACAAACAAATAATTATACAGTTATGGGGGAGGGGGGGGGTTTAAAGTGGTCATGAAGTCAGTTCACAGTGCCACTATTATTGTCTAGATCAAAATCCCACTCTGCCTGACCCATGAAATCCTGGAAGTTTACAATGCTTTGCAGATGGTGTTAATGGTTTTTTTTCTATTTTACTTTTTCTCAAAAACAAGAATTTCTTCCACAATCCAAGAAAAAGACAATTATGTTTCAAAAGAATTTTTACTGAAGACTTAAACATCATTACTCCACTCTACTCTAAACTTGATAAAATATCTCAACATTCAAATTTTTATTTATCAATTGCAGTTACATTACATGTAATTATACAATTTTCTAACAAAAGTTTTCAAAAGAATGACCATAAATATTATCAATTACCTAGCATCTACTGCCTGAACAAGCACCTGCAGACATCTAACTGATATATTCACATCATGCCCAAATGCTGTGATCTTTGCTCTCAATGTTTGAGCAAGTTTGCAGAATAAGCTGTAAAGCAATAAGATTTAATCAATTATCAAAGCATAAGCAACAAATTTTTAAAAATCCCGTAACAATATATATACAGTAAGTATCAAATTACATCACAAAATACAAAAATTTGTATTTTTACAATAATGAAAATTTCATACACTTTATAAATAATGAAATTCGTAAAAAAAAAAATTTACAAAACACAAGGGAAATTTCATTACTTGTACTTTATATTTGGAAACATTTTAAAAGAAATATTGCCAAAAAAAAAAAAAAAAAAAAAATCATATAAATAAAACATCAAATTGAATAACACACATGTATCTCTTCTTGTAAATAATTTTTGTACTGTATGTATAAATAATACATGTTTTATTTTTTACCTTGCAGTCATTTCTTTTTCTTTAACAGATGCCAGTGAACTACTCTGTGATGATGTTGATGAACCAACAAAATATTCTCTATGTGCAGCAAAATATCTCTCCACAAATGGCAACACAACCTAGAAATTGAGAGTTCAGAATAATTAAAAATAAAATGAAATACCCATCTAAACTTAAATTCGGTTTATTGGATTCTGATTCTTACATGTGTTTTCAGGGAGCTCAAGTTAATGTACAAAAATAAAAATGTTGCCAAGTCGTGTTTTATTATCCAGTTGATATTTTTTGTGGCAACCAAGAGAAAATTAATATCCAACTACATTGTCAAAGAACTATTCTTAACAACTAAATTTCCACAAAAGTAGGTCATAGCCTTGACCTTAAAGTACAATTTCAATCAGGATTTGAAAGTAGTGGAAATGGAAATCTAAAATAAAACCATAAAAACTCAGAGATTTAGCAAGGAAATTTCAAAACTATGAATATATATGAAAATATAAACACATCAGCACCCTTCTCTTTGTTTGTATTGTAGAAAAATAACTACCTTTCCAAAGAATTTGACATCTTCTGTTGCTGTAGCAAAGCTCTCTCTGCGACTGTATCTACTACTTGGTCTTGTCTGGGTCATATTTGTTGAAGCATTGTCAAAATACTCCAGTAATTTCTCTAATAAACTGTATGCAAATCTCTTCTCAAAAGCTGATGAACCAGTTCCACTGTCCACTTCAACTTCTTTGCCTATTCTGGAATTAGATGGACGCCTGTCTATGGAAGTTTCGTTGCTGTTGGTGCCAAATGTACCAAAAGTGTGCGGACATGAAGAGAGTGTAGTAAAGATGTGCAACACAACACACACAACATGAAGAAGTGGTGAAAAAAAAAGAAATAAAAGAAAAGAGTAAATGTAGAAATATATATCAAAAGCAGAGAAAGAAAAAACTACAAACCAATACATAATTATAACAACCATTAATATTTAGAATTATAAAGATGTCATACTTGTGTGTGACTTAAATATAATTTTAAAAAAATGAAAAAAAAAAATATCAGAAAGTAGTTTCAAAATTAAATCAGCTTTTTTATTTTATTATTTTTAACAAATAAATAAATTTGTGAAGTTTTATTCAAACAAAAATAATCAAATATTTTACAATTATTTCATAAACATATGATTCAAATATCAACTTTTTCCATTTTTTCAAAACAAATAAATAAACTTATTTTCTTTCAATTTTAATTAAAATACAGTGACAATGGATGATTAGTGACTGATTATTGTTATAGTATATCTAATATTAGACTTTGTTTGTATTGGAATGAAGGAAAGTGTAGAAAGAGGACAAAATTGGAGATACATGTAAACTAAACACAGTGGAAATTACAGTATTTCTAGGATTCCTTCATTAAAGTTATTAAAAAACATTATATATCGATATATATATAACTGTATATACTGTAGAATAATTAATATTCCTTGGGTTAAAATTTTGTGGTTTTGCCTTTTTATAAATTATTTTGGGAGAAAATTTCATAGAATCAAGTTTTGTGAAAATAAATCCCATTGGGGCAATAGTAATTAAAATTTTCAATGATATTTAATTTTGCGGTTTTCACTATCCCACAAAATTAAAACCACAATGAATATTTGTAATTTTACAGTATATAGCTGATACATTGTATCTACCGTATATAAATACAGAGATGGTATATATATATATATATATATATATATATATATATATTGTATATTTATGAAAAATTAAGTGTGTGTGAAGCAAGATACCCAAAACTACAGCAAAACTATGATCGAGATATTATGCTTTAGTCTTTATTTTACTGAATATTGAATATACATGTATTTCTCATATTTCTTTTAATGTTACATAAATCTGTTATTTTTTGTTTTGTTCTCGAATAACATATAATATTAAAAATTTCATTATCATCAAATCATTAGAGGAATAATTAAGTACATTATAGGAATAATTAAGTAGAATATATTTTGTAGATCATTGGATAAAAGATAACATTTAACACAAAAAACATATAAAAATTTCAAATTTTTTAATTTAATAAAAACCAGTCTGATTTGACGAAATTTTTTAAAAAACATACATGTACTTTATTGAAAAGTAAGATTTCTGTTTCCAATGGCATAATAAAGAAACTGTAAATTCTAATTATATTTCATATATGACATATATATATATTTATCATATATTTGTTCTAAAATACATAATTTTTGCATATCCGATATTGATGCAAACTACAAATCAATATCGCACCCCCTTTATCACACCCCCTTTATCGCACCCCCAATATCACACCCCTTTTCGGGTCCCCTCGGCTATCAGTATCTGGAAGTTCTCTGTGTTCTTCCGGTTTGATGCAGACGATCATAATCAAACACCATGTCATCTATGTCCAGTCGGGGGGACCAAATTATAGACAAACTTGCGTCCAATATATTGCAGTTAGATTATTTGATAGAAAGTAAAAATGCAGAGAGAGCAACAGAAGATTTTGTAAAGTCTATGAAAAACCCAAACACTGTAAGGAAAACAACATCTGATATAAATAAATTTTATTACACTTATATGTGCTGACAATATTTTATAATTGATACCATATATAAAAAACTTCAAATATATGATAAAAAGAACAAAGCATGGTTAATTCCATATCACATGCCATATTAGCCCTCGACCAATATCAGACCTCAGGCTAAAGCCCTCGGCCTGATATTGGAGTCTCGGGCTGATATGGAATGTAATATGGAATTAACCATGCTTTATTCTCTATAAACATACCACAAGGTGAGACAGATTATTTAAAAATACAAAACAATAGTGCAGGTATAAAAACATTAAAATATACAAATTTTGGTACGTATTAAATTTGTTGAAATAACGACCAATATTCTAATGATTTAAAAATGCAAAACATAAAATTTTACTTTTAATCATTAAATACTTACAATATAAAATTTTACTTAATACAACCTTACAACTGATGTTTAAAGACAACTGTATCAGAAAATATGTTCAGGGGGAATAATAATTTGAAAATGTCGTGATTTTCAAGGAAAACTGCATGACTAAATTCAAGAAGGCCAAATTGTGAGCGGTACCAGAAATATCCTTGACTACACTTGTACCTGGGTAAAATACATTTCCAGTTTTTGCTCCATTAAGCAAAAAGATTTTTAAATAATTACTGTTCTTGTGATCTAACAATTATGCAACTTTCTTTTCACAGAAAAATTAATTTCAGCAAAATCTGTCACTATTCCATACAATACCAAATTTGTATTTAAAAAATCACATGTGGTAAATATTCAATAATGAAAATAAAAAGATGTGTGTATGTTTTTACCTTGGGCAAGCAGGTGAACTAAAAACAAAAAATAAGAACTTAAAATCATAATTTATAACAAGAGTAGACTTTTATATGGCAGATTTCTCAAAATTCTCAGATTTAGCCAAATTATCAATTTATTAATTATCAAAAGCTAATTTCATGTTACTTAAATTCAATTACAATTTATTTTATTAATTTTAAATAAAATAATGAGTAAATCATTCTGTTTTATCAATATTTTAAATTTTAATTAACTGATACCAATTAACTGAAACTCTACCAGAAAAAATTGCAAAATAATATCAAGTTAATGATATTGTGTTTTATATTTTTTACAAAAAGCCATGTAAAAGTCTTTTATAAGGTAACAAGTATGTACACATGTATATATATACTGGTACATGGGTTGGGATTAAGCAAAATTATAATGAGCATACATATATTTATCAATATACAACTATTATATATAGTTTTAATATAAAAGGGAAACACACTGCAAACATTACATTCTAGATAAACAAGAACAACAGATGTCTATACAAGATTTATATATAGTTGTTACAGGGTCTCTTAGTCTTGCCGTGACCAGTATGAATGAATTAATCTAGTTAATATTAAATCATATTATTTAAACATTCCCATTGGCTTAGATTGCATCACGTGGTTTGCGATAAATATCATATTGTACAAAAGTGCGTGCAAAAACATCATATTGACTTGGAGCACGTGCCCCGGTTCTTCTGTGATCGTTTTCCGCTCCGCTTTGTATTCGTTGTTTTCAAATGGCGTCCAAGCATACATGTTATTGTTGATATAAGAATGTTTGATCTTTATTTTTGAAGGTGAAACAACACATTTATGGTCGGATTTAATAATAAAACAATTGTAGCATGGTGATAACTACGTCCTCGGTCGATATCGATTTTCTTCAGTCGATAAAACACATATCGACCTCATCACCATGCTATAATTGTATAATGTACAAGAACGCTGAAGACACTCTGATACTTTGTCAAATAACATCATCATCAAACATGATGGTTATGTCACCAGATTAAATTTGCGATTTCAGTGAACAAGAACAATGAACCCACTTTGATGCTGAACTAATAAACTCTCTGAATTATAGACCATAAATCACTTAACATAACAGACGATAATACTGATCTCCGATAACAAAAAGGGGCTCTGTGGCAGAGTAGTCTAATGCATATGGCAAGCAAATTGCACAATAATTCGAGAAACCTACATTTACGCCGTAAAACCTAGTTTTGCGGTCGTGAAACCTACTTTTACGGTCGTAAAACCAGGTTTTGCACTGTAAAACCTACTTTTGCGATCGCAAAACCTAGTTTTACGAATTATTGTGCAATTTACGCCGTAAAACTAGTTTTTACGACCGTAAATGCAGGTTTTCAAGTTGAAATGCATTTGCGTTCGTAAATGTGAATTTACGGTGCCAAACCAAGTTTTACCACAATTGTTGTGCGACCTGGTTTTACGATCATCCAATAACTTAGCCAATGAGATTGCTCGTTACAAATGGCTTCGTGGCGCGCTAATTGATGTGTTGTTCAAAAATTAACAAAAATTGAGAGTGCATGTGCGTGTGTGTTATGACTTTAAAAAAACAGAAAGATAAGTAGAATATTTAAGCCATTATTAATTCATGTTTTAATAACAGTACAATTAATACTTCATTCAATATTTATTAACAAAAAAATCAATCAAGAAGCAAAAAAGATTAAATACAATTATGAAGATGCATCGCACTTCTGACACTTCTTATTCATTTTCGAAAAACTATGCTTCATTAAAAGTTTTTTAAAAATGCACAATTCAAAATATATAATGTGTGATATACTTAAACTTATGTAGTAGTTTGGTTTGTAGGGGTGGATATGACGTTTTTTCTCCAAATTCTGAACGCATAATATGGCGTTTTTAATAATACTTTTTTACGGATTGTAATAAAAGAAATATTATTATTTAAAAGTTTTTATGTTAATGAATTAGTACAAAATTAAACTCTTTGACTGATTACAAACTTAATACTTTGTAGTTGTATTTTTAATTTTTGAAATAATTAAATAAATAAATAAATAAATATATATATTTACTTATACAAATAAATAAAAATAGGATATAAAATAAAATAAAATAAAATAAAATAAAATAAAATAAAATAAAATAATAAATAAATAAAATAAAATAAAATAAAATAAAATAAAATAAAATAAATAAATAAAATAAAATAAAATAAAATAAAATAAAATAAATAAAATAAAATAAAATAAAATAAAATAAAATAAAATAAAATAAAATATGAAGTATGTATAGCTCTAAATTAAACCTAGTAAACACGAATATTCTTTCCCTTGCAGCAACATACTTGAATTGTTAGAAATAGTTTTATTATTGTTATTATTATTATTATTATTATTATTATTATTATTATTATTATAATTTGGCTCAATCATTGATTTTTATTGACTTTACGGTATACAGTAGAGAATATGTAGCAGTAAAATAGTGTATTAATGTGTCACATATCATAATCTAATGATATTTAAAAGTATTTACAAATAAATATATTAAATAAGTGTGACACCCATCCTAAAACACATACGAAACACAATTTGATTCACAATAATTGACTTCAATACAACGTCGAAAATAGACAAAATTTAAAAATACATATAACATAAAATTAATAGTTTTAGTTAAAAGAGAATGTACAATAGATTAGCATAGAAATTCTACTGGCATTCCTATTTTCTGTTAAAGCAATGATAAAAAATTTCTTATCCGAAAAATGAATCACAAACAAGGTTCTTCATCATGTTACTCATACGAACAGGTCAATAATAAAAACAAGAAGTGTTTACAATTTTGATATAATATGTCAGGTGTCAAGCTTGTATATAAATTCGAATGCATGGCTTCTTTGATATTATGGCAGACTCCGCTAGATGAGGACATACTCACGTATCCACTTGTGTCGTAGAACAATGCAGATTAATTGGGGACAATAACATAATTTACCAGTATTTACTAATAATTACCGATGTCAAATTATTATCATTATTATTTCCTTTTGTCTTCAGATTCCACGTTATTGTTTTGTTAATGCTGTACAATATCTTAATAATATCTTTAATTCACACGAATGAACAATGTTATATCAGAGACATATATTACATGTCTCTGGTTATATTTTACCCAAATAATTTTTAAAAAATTTTTTTATTATATTTTTAATACTTTATTTACTACCGATTACTTATACAAATAAAGTAGTTAATAGGTAATATTTATACGGTTTTAATGTCGCTGATACAACCCAGTCAGAGATATGTAATACTCTATAATATATCATTACACAAACCGTAATACCAATAATTTCTATGGCCTTATTCGATTTTTTAAAAATTGCTTTATTTAGAAAATACCACAAACTAAATTGTTTATTATTCAATAGATCGATTAATGATTTTGATCTTATATTGTTGACACATACACTTTATCCAATCAAATAAGGGGTTACATGACATTAGAAACTATTAACCAATCAGATAACGTAAATGTTAATACTGTGCACAAGTATAAGTAAATCTATCATTTACGACGTAAAACTTGGTTTTGCGACTGATAATAAAATTAACGATCGTAAAAGTAGGTTTTACGGTGTTCATACATGTTATGATACCGTAAAACTTAGTTTTACAACGCAAATTGCACAAAAAATAAAAATATGCATTTGCGATCGCAAAACCTAGTTTTACGATCGTAAAACCTACATTTACGGTCGTAAAACCTAGTTTTACGGCGTAAATTGCACAGTAATTCGTAAAACTAGGTTTTGCGATCGCAAAAATAGGTTTTACGGCGCAAAACCTGGTTTTACGACCGTAAAAGTAGGTTTCACGACCGCAAAACTAGGTTTTACGGCGTAAATGTAGGTTTCTCGAATTATTGTGCAATTTGCTTGCCATAAATGCACATGTTAGCAGATCAGACCACCTCTTACTGTCTAGGTTCAAATTCAACTTGAGCAGATTCTAGTGTGTGAGCGTTTGTCAGTTCACTTGCTGAAAGTCTAAAATGATGTTTTTTCCTGTTTTTATTCCAGAAGTGACCAGTTCATTTAAAGTAAAGGAATCTTTACTTGGGTGTAAAACAACATTAACCCAATCAGATCTGACATCCAATTTTCATATCCAGGTTCAAAGTCAGATTTCAGGTAAGGCGTTCAAACCCTATTTTAGAGAAAATGCTCATACCATTTTAAACTTGGATGTAATTAGAAATACTTTAAGATTAATGACGAATAACAACTTGATGTAATTATAAAAACTTTAAGATTAATAACAAATGGCAAAGTTCTAATTTACTATTCCAAGCAACATTCCACAAACAAAAAGATAGACATCACAATCAGCTGTAAGTGTCCGCTTCAAATGTTAATTATTTCTAGTACGAAGGAAAACAAGTACTATAATTCTAAATTGTAGCACAGAGATTACACAGAGTTTTACATAAAAAAGATGCATATAACTCGTCTGATTTTTTTTTCAAATTACCAGTATTATTATTATTTGTTATTTCTGTTAAAATGTCCCATTGAAAATTGCATGTCCTTGTCCTACCTTAATTCATAGAGAATGATTCACCATTATGCCCTGGTATCATTCAGATATAATCTATAATCCATTATTTTTGTTGTATCCTATATTTCATCATTTTCATTCACACCCTGACACATAAATTCACATGTCAACCAATAGTATATATAACAAACTTACCTTAAACAGTTATAATAAATCAAAAATTATTTTTCACCCCACAAAATATGATATTATCTCAGAACCATGAAAACTGGACACAACAAAAATATATGATTTCACAGGATCATTTTTATAATATATTACACAAGAAGATTATGAAGCAATCATTAAGTTATTCTATAAAGCATGCCATCCATATTAACACAAGACTGCGCACTAATCAAGATAGACAATTGGTATCTAAGTTTTATAACTATACCAAGTCTTTGTCTGAATACAAACCTGTGAATTCTAAATCCCAGAAATTGTAAAAATTTGAGAACTTCATGTGCATGATCTCTGTCTTTCTTTTTCTCCTTTTCTGTTAATATGTCATACGGTACCAACTGAGGATGGATTCCTCCACCTAATTATATAACAAAAAATTATTCATTGTACAACAAAAGCTGCTGGAATAAGAAAAGTGCAGCTAGCCAGTACACATACAGCCCATCAAAAAACCTTTAAAAAGCGTAAAAACATGAAGCTGACATTCCGCAGACTAACTGAGGCTCTAACATTCACAAGGCCTCTTGTACCTGCGAGGTCTCCGTGGCTGAGTAGTTTAAAGAAAGCTTACAGAGCCTCTATCCATCCAGGTTTGATAACATTCGAGCAGATCCTAGTGTGAGAGGATTTGTCAGTTTTAGTGTCAAAGGTCAATGGTTTTTCAGGTAGTCTAGTTTCCTCCACTATTCCCAAACTGACTGCCTTGATATAATTGAAAGAATCTTGACTGGGGTGTAAAACACCATTAATTCACCATTCACTCTTCTGTAACTCAAATGTGCAAGCGAAAAAAAGTCCCTCAGATAAACATATACCTATTTCAATATACAAATCTTAAAAGAATGTATCAAGAAGGTGCAAACTGAGCTAGAATATAACTGCAATCAAGTTATATTAAAAGAAAATTATTATAAGCATTAGCAAAAAAAAAAAAAAAAACACTTTACCAATTTCATCCAATTCTTCTTTTTTCCTCAAACTCCATAAGTCATGAGCATTTTCTGCAACTTTTTCAGCCATTGTCTTTTAAAAATATAAAAAAATTCAGACATGTATATATAAAATTAGACATTGTATATGTTTAATAATAAAACAAGGAGATTCATAAACAAGTACTCTATTGGAAATGGGAAGAACTAGCTACTCTCTAGTTAAACAAATGTGGCAACCTTATAGTTTTACAAAATCATGAGACATTTTGATTTTTGACACTACACACATCAAATGGAAGGCAAAACAATATAATAGAAATCTTTTAAGTACAGTAAAAACTGCCTTAGCAGTCACCTGGAATTAACGGTCACCTGCCGATAGCGGTCAGGTTGAATCCCGCCCGATGGATTTTACTATATATTTCACCTGAAATAAACGGTCACCTGCGAAACGCGGTCAGCGGCCACTAGTTTTGTGACCGGTAACAAGGAAGAACCTGGATTAGACGGCCATTTTGCTTTGATGGTATCACGTGATAATTGTCACATGCCTTGGTAATGTTGTTTTTGATACTATGTTAAGCTGATTGCTCAGCCGTATCGCACTTGTCAAGTTGATTTAAGTAAAAACAATAAAATTATTTGAGAAGTATTCACTTTTTCTTTGTCTTATTTAATGAACATTAAGCATTTTAACACTTAAAGAAAAAAAAAAGATATTATCAAAAAAGCGAATCCGGATTTTCATCCCGCAAATAAGCGAACAAATTTTATGTCGGACGAATGCAAATTTTGAATATTGTACAGAGATAATTCGGATTTATTAAGGATTTGGAAAGTAATAAAAGTCAAGACAAAAAAAAAACGGTGAAGGCATGTAAGCGATAATGAAAAAATTAATGATTTATGCAGGCAGTGATTTAAAGATGCTTCAGCAAAACGTATCAAAATAACCGGTTTATTAATTATTTAAGTCTTTGCGATTTACAAACGATTCAAATGAAACTGATTTTATAGCTTCTAAAAGTTAAAAATTTCATTAAAGTAAAATTGTTTTTATTTAGTGATATCACCTTACATTAAGACGGACAGTGACGGGTAATCCTTCTTTTGTTATCTAAAACCTCTAATATAAATAACAATAGACTATACGCTTGTTAATTGACATTATCAAATATATATATGGCTTCGTCTGATTAATCACTTAATTTTCACCTGATCTCTCTCTCTCTCTCTCTCCAAAATGTTATTAAAATCCATAAAACAGAAAAAAATCATTGATTATTTTGCATGAGATCTTTACTTTATTATGTATTATGTTGACAAACATTTTACTTCATATCTCACATACATTTTATATATATATATGATTAAATTGGGTCGTTTTTCCTTCAAAGATATCTTCTGGAAAACAACCTGGATTTAAAGGTCACCTGTCTTAAGCGGTCACTTATGTCCTGTCCCATTAGTGACCTCTTAAAACAGGTTTTACTGTATTTTAATAATTAAATTAACATTGTTCATTCTTTCTATAGATTTAATGTCAAACTTCACTCAGAACTTCAAGTATTTTGAGAGTATTATATCTCCTGAAGTTATGAAAAGCTTGTAACCAGTCCATTTTCAAATAAAACTCATATACAATGTACTTCAATCCAGCATCTAAGCACTTGGTCAGTACACAACTCTGTAGGGTTTAAAAAAGAATTGTCCATCTTAAATGCTAAATATATTAAAGAATGGTGGAAAACTAGAAACAACTAAAGCTAATAAGTAACAGTAAAAATAATTAATTTGATATTAACCTATTGACATACTTACCTGCATTTCTCTGGTCAAGGTTGTATTACGAAGGTCATATGGCCTTGGACAGTAACCATGGTCAAACTGCAATGTAAACAACATTTAAAGTTAACAGAAAATTATGACAAAATCATTTATACCTTGCATTTTACAATATGATAAAACAAGTTGAAATAATGAAATCTTAAATATATAGCTCAATTAAAATTATTGAACATAAATAAAATACTGATTTCAATGGAATTGGTTAGTGTATCACATGATCAATACCTTTGAATGTTCCTGAGGAACAACAATATGGAAAACTTTATGTTAAAAGTTCCCCCCATGGAAAAATGTCAATTTTCATTAAAGGTTTTTGAAATAAAGTCATTTTTAAAGGAACAGGTCACATTTTACAATTTCATTGCCAACAGAAACAATTGTCCTGCACAAATGCTTTAAGGTATCACATGATTTGTGTTGAACTCCATAAAAAAAGTAACTGGACAGAAACCAAAGTAAAATTGATGGACTGATGGCAGAACATAATATTCCTGTCATGTAAATGACATGACAGTGTAAAACAAGAAACCAATAAAACAATTACCCCGTCTTTTGACAATCTCCTTTTAGTACTTTCTCTATTGGCATTTAATCTTGTTGTATCCTGTGTCAGTGTCCATCCCCAGGCTAACATGGCTCTTATGCTTTGTCTTACAGGATCTACATACTTTAATTTACCCTTAGAATAGAAAAAAACACAGATTATTATGGTTTATCATTCAAAAACACCTCTCAATGTCAATGATTTCGCAAAACAAAAAATCCCTGTCCATTTCCAAAACTTGTTTTAGACCTGACTTCAGATCAACCATGAAATTGTCCATGTATAAAAACTATAACAGATGCTTTTTGGATGTAGTTATATTTTCCTTTTTTCATTGACCTAAATTTTTTAATTTTTTAAAAATAAACATTTCAAAATTGATGTTTTAGTTTAAAATTTATCAAATAACAAAATCTCTATATCTACATACAGCATCATCCAGCAGATGGTATGGTTTTAACATTGGATGCATTTTTCTGTCCTCATCATAAGTCGTACCATATATCCATCCAGCATCAATCTAAAATATAAAACAATTAAAAACTTTTAAAAAATCTTTAAAAATTGACTAAAGAAGAATTTTCTCATCCACATAAAAAGGGCCCCAAGTTGCTGAATGGTCTAAAATGTGCACTTACGGATTTTAACTAGACTCGATTCAGTAGATCCCAGTGTGAGACCTGCATTATTTATCCTAGAGAATATGATTTTTGTGTCAGTAGGTTTGCAGAAGGTCTGTGGTGTTTTTATGGGCACCTTGTTTCATCCACCAACCAAGAACTGACTGTCTCAACATAAGTGAAAGAATCTTGTCTTGGGTGTAAAACGCCATTACTAAATTCAACTCTCATCTCATCCACATAACATACACAAGTTCCCTTCTACAAACAAAAAGTAACAATATGTTCAATTTCTGATCAGCTTTTATTTCATAATCATATACACCCATTGTAAATGTTTTTGATCATCTGATATTAATTCCAAATGAAAAAATAATCAATGGCCATTATAATCAGGTTTTACTGTACTGTAGCAACAAATGAGGTAGCAAAGTTATTAATAGATAAAATTACATGATCTTACTTATTGTTTAAATTTGATAAATAAAGAAATCAAATTAAAAAAAATATAAGTTACCTTCTTTAATGCCCAACAATCATGGTAATGTTCTGCAAACTTGTTGATGGCACTTTCCAAAGATTGTGTTAAAATCACTCTACAATTAAAAAGAAAACTTAAGAAAACAAATGTTTATTGTTATGGAATGTCATTACTATGTACCCCAAAATGAAAACTATTTGAGTCCAAAATTAGGCCAAAATAGAAGAACTGGATGCTGGTCCAAAAAAAATAAATAAATAAAACAAAAGGCATAATTGCATAAATTTTTACTATAAGCAGTCTCAGATAAACGATTTAAGGTGAAAGAAAACGCAGACCAAGTACAAGCAGAAGTAAAATAAAGAAAAAACAACAAAAAAACCAATAATATGCCCCTCCCCCCCCCCCTTTGTTTGGTGTGTATAATACATGTTAAATGTTTGAAAAAAAGGTCATGTCTTAAACTAAATCAGAGGAGAATGCATTTAATTATTCTAGGCAATGCCACAAATACATAATTACAAAAAGGCCTTACTTAATCCTTGCTACTCCTTGCAAAATAATGACTGTATGTGTGTTAGGCAAAGTTACAGGTCCTATTTACACCTGGTATTTCTTCAAATATATGTGAGGTAACATATTAGTAACTGACATTGTAAATAAACTGCTATATAGTGATCTTAGTATTCTTACCTTGAAGTATCAATTGGTCTGGGGTTATAAACTCTGTCAGAATCAATTTTATCTTGTTTAAACCAACTATCATCTTGTTTGGTAAGTGCATAGTCAGGTGACAAAGCACAACCAATGGCAGACAAACAAGGTAAAGCTCGAGAAAACAATTCTGGATCATATTCCTGCAGAAAAAGAAAAGATAGAAAAATGCCAGTTATGTATATACACAAATACATATTTACCAAAAGCTCCTTTTTTAATTAAATTTATGTCTCTATGCACTAGAAGGTACATAAGGCATGGCGCTTCTTTTGATGATCTTACTTTTATTACTAAGAAATAGCCAAATGTTTTTTTTATAACAATTTTTCAGAATATTGTTAAAAAGCAACAAAAATTAAAAATTTAAAAAATAAAATCAACCTCAATTATTTCATGTTATATTAAGACAAATATATTCATACAATTTTGACTAACACTATTATTTTTTAAACAATGTTTTTTAAAGATAAGCTATGAAGAGTATTAATGGAAAAATAAGATAATATAAAAAGTAGTCTTACCCTTCTACCAAGTGAATCAAATAATCCAGTAAATAACATCATGGTTAAACGTTTCTCCTCATCACTGGCTGTGCCGAATGATCCCCAGCCTCCGAAGCTGTAGTAGTTTCCACATCTCTCATAATATGAGGTAAGAACCTAGATATAAAGATACATATTGTAAACACGTGTCAATCAGACGGTATTTCTATGACCTCACAAACAAAAAAATAGAATCTTTGACTTGCTATTTCTTTATTTACAACTGAAAATTATTTTAGATGCAGATCAAGAATGTATTTACATGTAGTTTAGAGATGTAATCCTACCAGTCCAAAAATAAAAAAAAAACAAAAGGCACAACTACACCCAATCCTATATTATTCTTTTAAAGTTTCAAAAAAATTTAAAGCCATATTTGAGAAAACTTTTAGACAAGAGTATAGCAAATAAAGCCGAAAAAGAAGAAATAAACAAGCAATATCATTTATCCTCCCACCTTCCATTTTCTCTTGGGCAACAAAAAGTTGAAAAGAAAATTTACTTTGGAAATATTAAGTCTGAATTATATTTCTACTAACACATATATTTATTCTGTAAAAGAAGATGAAACTTACCCTAAGAGGAACTATGGTATTTTCATTTAATGCTGGCACATCAACTGTTAGCTTCCTCAATAATCTTGTCATCATCGGTGGTCTCAGTTGACTGAAATTTAAATTAAAATTAAATAATCAGATAAAAAAAATATTTTTTTAAAATTACAGTCACAAATGACTTGTGTCTGTATGAATTAAAGAACAATTTTAAATCTTGAACATTATTCCGGAAACAAGTTTGATGCAGATATACATGTACAATGTATGTATCAAAAAAATATAAAATGGATCATTCAATGAATAGAGGATATTTAACAGTGAAGTATGAATATGAAATTTATTTTGTGAAGTGAGAAAATCAATATTTTCACATGACGGCGCACTGTTAAATGTTCTATTTTTTTTATATCACTGTTTGAATTGTTTTTATATCTGACATGTTTGGTTAATTAAAACAATGGATTGCACCATCAACGTACAGATGTGGCCATTGTTTTGCTTTTGACCAGACGATAATAAACAACACTGACAAGGTACACTGTTATTCGCTCGTCTAATGGTTGACCCAATTCGGAAAAACCTGCGGCACCAAAGTGTGATGAGAAACAAGTACAGGGCAACCATTTGCATTAATGAAAGGGGAGTAACTCTAATTAAAAAAAATACCTCTTAATTGCACGTGAAGGAATTCGGAGTGAAATACATTTATTTTCACTGGTGAAAATATATGTATTTCACTCCTGTGAAAAAATGTAAATATGTATTTCACTCCTGTGAAAAAATGTGTTTTATCAGTTTAATATTTTCCATTATTTCATTACTGATATTAAATTAAATGCATTGTTTTTTTTTTTATTCTTGTTTATCTTTGGATTTCTATTTTCAGATCTTCTCTGATAATGAATGTACAAAGTACATATAGTCAGGCAGGTAAAGCAACAATAAAGGAACAAACAAAATATCAACCATCTGAACAAATTTAAAAATAAAGTGAAAAGATTTCATTTTTTAAAAAAAAAAAAATTAAAATTTTGAATTTATCAAATTCATCAAATCATACTTACTTCGTAAAAGCCACCAGAAAGTCTGATACAATGTCTGTCTGACCCTTGGTCAAGGATCTACATTTGGACACTCTGTATACTGTGTTAAGTGTAGAGTCCAGTAGTGATGAAGCATGGTCAGCATCATTAAAGAAATGGCTATATGTGGTCAACAAGGACAATACAGAAGCACATAGGTAACGGTTCATAGCCAAGGCCATGTCGCTATCAGATACTTGAGCCTATAGCAAAATATAAAAATATCATTGAACAACAAACCACTCAAATAAAACTGCATGCTATTTATTGTCATTGAATGATGACATCAGTGTAATTTTGTATTACAACAAGTTCTGCTTATGAATGCATAAATTTATTAAATGTAATCAATTTCTATGATATCAATAAACAAATTCTAAATTACCTAATTTATATAATTTTTATCAAATCAATAACAAATAAAGGCATATAAATGTGTGTGTGTGTGTGTGTGTGTGTGTGTGTGTGTGTGTGTGTGTGTGTCACATTCAAAATTGAGAATAAAATTTGAATTGAGAAATAGTGGTATATCAACTATCACAACAATATTAACTTACTGTATCTAGTGTTGTTGCAGCTCTAAGATCTGGTAAAAATCCATTCTCCAAAATTCTGAAAAATGTCTCCTGATCTGGAATTCCATATACTCTCTCCAAAAACAAAACAATGGCAGCTTTGTGTGCAGGTAAAAGTCCTGGGGGTAGTGTCTCTCCTGGGGGTGCCTGACTCTCAGCTACAACAAATATGGTTACATCTATATATTAATACTATCTAAACTACATGATCATACAAAAAATACATTATATAGTTTATAATATCAATCAGTTATGTTGCTTTAAGAGCATCATTTGTAACAGAGTTATAATGGTTAGGTGACACTTGGGCACTTGACATGTCTTCATATAAAAGAGAGAGAGAAACAGAGAAGGAGAGAGAAAGAGATAGAGAGGGATAGAGAAAAAGACATGAAAGAGAGAGGGATCTTACTTTCATCTACAGTAGGCTGAAACATCTGTCCAACAGGAAGTATAAATCTAAGTCCCAGTACTCCTTCTAAGTCTTCCATTGACACTAAACTTCTAAGTATAGCTCTGGCCCTAATTGAGTCACTACGTCCAGCTTTAATTGTCTCTGCATCAGGTGCACAACGTCCCAAAAGGTCAACAAGACTGGAATAAAAGTTCAAAATGGCACCTCCCATGTCTATGTAATCTTCATCATCTTCTGGTGGTAGAGCCGAAAAGTCAAATTTACTGTAATAAAATAAAACAAACATCATTAACTATGTTTTATTACATTTTAATTTCAGTGTATCAAATACTGATTGGACATACACATAAGTTCTATTTAAAACTTAATTTCAAAGCTTTTCATGACCACAAGTGTAGTACTGCTGAAGAAATTTACAATGCTACAATATTTTTACAGCATTACTGTGTTAAATATTTTGTCTGTTTATATACATCAATGAGCTAACTGATGAATTTTGCTATGTCATGTGACATACTGCTGAGTCATATGACATGCTACTGTATTATGTGACATACTGCTGTGTCATATGACATGCTACTGTATTATGTGACATAATGCTGTGCAGTATTAAGTTTTATAAATTTAATACAAATTGTACACATGAAACTTGATTTCAGGTCCAGTGGATTTGTAAATTAATTTGAAAATCACCTATATTTATTCTTTCAAAAAACAACCTGATTTACAATAAAGCAAAATCCAATGCCTAGATTAATGAAAACTTACGATTGATAAAGATATTTTCCTCCTGAATCATCCTCATCATTCATAGCAGACAAGAAATGGCCTGAGGTTCCATCTCTAGATGCTGCTATTTGTTCGGACATTTTTATTCCATCTCGCATGGCTTTAAGTAATCCTCCACCTTCCCCTCTAAGAGCAGGGCCTAAACATTCTGGTCGGCGAATCAATAAGCGTACAACTAAATTAGCATTTTCTTCTACACTCTCTCCTGAAATTGAAAACAAAAGATTTCTTGAGGTTGTAATAACTTTACGCCTTTGTAAATTATATTATTTTTATGAGTAAAAAAAAGTTCTATATTTTCATTACAATTCAATAAGTAAAACCAGCGTTTATACAGGAATGTGTAAGTAACATAACTGGTCAAGTATATAAATTTGTAAATGGCAAAAATTTTGCAACAATTTAAAAGAACAATAACAAAATTCAATCCTAATAACAATATTATTATGTCTCTTTTCCAATTTTTGTATGAATTTTAAAGAAGGGAAAAAATAAAATGCTTACCATTAACCCAGACACAGAATCTCAGGAAATCTAAAAATCTTTCTCCCTCCACAGGGTCCCATCCAATGTCTGGATATCCTTTTTCAAGCAGTTCAGCATTTGTCTGTAATCCACAACGGGACAAGTATATGGCAATTCTTTCCAAGTGAGATTCTCTTAAGGCCAGAGCGAGTTCATTATTGTCCATCAGTGACGAGTATCCAACATCTAAGGGGCATGATCCTCGCAATGATGGGCGTGCTGAAATGAAACATATTTAGTAATTAAAAAATCATACTAAGATAGACAAAGAAATACTACCAAATGCAAATTTATTTATGTATAAGCAATGGGCATAATGATTACAGATAAGAAAATAATTTCATTTATAGTTGGATTGAAAATTCAACCAAATCTTACCTGTATTATTTTAATAACAAGAATTCCATGGTTTTAAATGTCTCACCTGGTTAGTTTTTGATCAAGTAGAAAATACATTACTTTAACATAAACTTTCACATTTTGACACGCCACTGCCTATGATGAAACCGGAAAAGTAACACCTAAATCTCACCTAATGACAATGACAAGCTTGACAAAAATGAATAATGAAGAAATCTTACCAAGAAGCATACTGCTATTTTCTAACAGGTAACTAAGGTGATCAAACATGGCTCTCTGATTCTGTCTACTTGTACGACAAAAGTAACATAAAAATCGACAACACATAACAACCATCTCTGCAGCTGCATCCTGCAAACAAATAAATTAACACAATCAAAACTGTGGTATTTTGCCACTTTCATTAATATATGACAATAAATCTGGTTATAACATCCATTACTTGTCTGTGTGATCATTCTGATATTTGTAAGGCACATTTCCACATCCTGCAATACCATTCTGTGTGTTACTCCAGCCTAAATGGAATCCATTTATATAATAATACATGCAATGTTAAAGTTTGTGCAGTACTAGCTGTATTAGAGAATTTTCAAGTTATAAATTCTCCAAATGATGTCATTATGCAGAAAAACATTAATTTTGTTTTGTTTAATTTTTTTGTTTTTTTTGTTTTTGTTTTTTTTTTTGTTTTTTTTTTTTGTTTTTGTGTCCATTTCAGAAAATTCACAAAAATTATAGAGGTACGAAATAGTTTACTGGAAAGCACAGTTTCAATCATTTTAAACTCATAAATATACTCAAAACTGAAAACTTTTCAAAAAAGTGTCAAGAATTTAAAATAATAATATCTACATTTATAGCTAATAATATTCTCTAACCTCTGTGTTTTTTTTTTTTTTTTGTTTTTTTTGTTTTTTTTTTTTTAAAGTTTCTCCAACTTTTTTATTAAATGACTTTTGTATTAAATACACAAAAAAAAAAAAAAAAAATTCATCAAATGTCAACAACATGCATATCTTTGACAACAAATTTTCAGGAAACAATTTTTATGATAAAATGTTTATTGGTTTCCATGGATACTTCAGAATTTGAATAATGAATGAAGTTAGTGAAGTTAAAAAATTAGCAAATTAATATCACAACTACAATCTTAATTAAGACTTGTTAATGTTATTTTTGTAGTGTCTGGGATTATCAGGTGCAATAAATGACAGACGCCAACCATGTGTTTGAACTAAAACTTTTTTTTCCAACATGGCTACTATTATATTAGATTATGTGCACTAATGCACAACGGTATCTCAATAGGAGTCTAAGGACTACACTGAACTTCAGAGTGAACATTTTCATTAATTGTAGAAGTGACTGACAAACCAACTTATTGCAAACCCGAACTTTTGGTCAGCTGACTAACGATATATCAATGTTGTCTATTCAATATGGCTATACAAAATAAAACAACATATCATTGTCTGAAAGGTTATTATACCTCCACCCCAACTATGAACAAAGTGCACATTTAACCATTTATGGCACAATTAAAATCTGACTTATTCATGTTATACCAAAACTCTTGCTTGTTTTGAAGACAAACAATTAACTGTATTAAGATATGACCCATGACCTATTAGAACAGTATATTTGACAATTCTTAAAGCATGCAAAAAGAAACAACTACAAAATTTCTAGAGATATTGCTCTGGGATGAGAATTAGTTTTGCTTCAAACTTCCAGATGAAGGAAGGGCTTGGAATTCTCTGTATTTCTACAATGTTAAAAAGCTATTCAGTATCATTCAAAAAATCAAAAAATAATAATAATAATAATAATAATAATAATAATAATAATAACATAAGTTTTATCTAAATATCGAGAATTTAAAAATTTTATACAACATCAATTTTATAATATAAAAAATTAAGAGCAATTAATAAAATTAAAGAAAAAAATTAAAAATTTTACAGTTAAAACTAGTAAAAATATAAGAGTTAATGTTTGATAAAAGAAAAAGGGTGCTATAAGGAAATTTTAATTAAAAAATTAAAAAGTCAAATGCTTACAGTATCCTTTTTGTATATGTAAAATTTATGTTAAAATATTGGAAGGCAGACAGAATATACATGCAGTGCATTTAAATACAAAAAATGATTTAATTAGATGTTTAAATTTTTAAAGTGAGGGTCAGAAGTTTTTACTAAAATGCCATGAAAAATTTGTGCGTAAAATACGACCAGAAAAGTGATAAAAATCAGTCAACACTAAAGTGTTCTTAAATTTTAATGCAATGATTGATAAAATAAAAAATTATATATGTTTGACAATAATGAAGAGATTACAAAAATATCAAATTGAGAGGTAGACATTACAATATTTTCAGATTAGGAACCTGCATGCAAGCTTGGAATTCTGTCTTTTAAGCAGAAAGTGAACATATCAATGTTAGAGCAAAATGTATGGGAAGTAAGATTGGTAATACACTTTTGGTTCTTACTATCAGTTAATAGATAAACACCTTCGGACCTAAGAAAATATCATAATACAGCTATTACTGTTCTTACCAACCTTCACATGAAACTGTGACCAAGTGTGTGTACATTACTTTTCAAGAAATCTTGAAAAGTCCCTCAAGGGATGAAAGCACTAGCTTAAATGCAAGATGTTTATCCTGCATGGTTACAGTTTTTTAATATTTGAGAGAGAGAAAGAGAGAGAGAGTGAGAATCAAAACAGACTAATGGTATGTTCACAATAACTACAAGGTTCAAAAGTGTTTACAAAAAATAGTATAGTCATGAGACTGAGACTTAACAAGGCCTAAAACTAGTAATATAGTTTAAATATATACAAAATATGGATGTTAAAAGACATAAATGAAAATTACTTGTAATAGATAAATAAAGCAACTTTAGATTGTGTATGTATATCAATGGATCAAGTAGAGATGACTAGATGAGTGAAATATCTCAGTACATATAAGTTAATCTTTAACAGAAAAGATCAACAAGATCATTCTCACATAATACAAGCTGATCTGTTAAATATATAGATAAAAATAGAATAAACTGTACCAACATCAAAGATTTATTCTGAACGTTTCATAATTGAAACAGTTGCACACAAAGTAAAATGTCATACAGTTTGTGTATATATTCTGGAAAAACAACATTGGAAAAATTGCATGGAAATGCATTTATATATAAGCTTTTGGAATTTTGACTGAAAATAATATATATACTCAATAAAAAGGAATGTGGAAAAGAAACTATACACTATAGAAGCTTCTAAATGTTTGGGTTTAGATTTGAAAAAGATAAAAAATAATTTTTGGTAAACAAATGAGAACAAGATGTGTACCTTTTTCACAACCATACAAAAACAGCTTAGGATAATCATACAAAAATATCAGGTTTGAGATACAGCTTAAGATACCATAGTCATACAAAAATATCGGGTTTGAGATACAATGTCCCAAACTTACCCAGTACTGTTTCTTTAACTCCTGAATAGACTGTGATGCAGCATGTGTGAGAAAGAAACTCAACAGTGAGATAGATATAAAGCTTAAGTAATTACAACATGCAAATATATTAAATATAAATAGACACACACTAAAATTTTATAATTATAAGTAGCAATCTGGAAATGAAAAATAAGATGTTAGTAAAAAAGGGTGGCAAAGTTTATATAATATAAGTACAGTTGTATAGAAAAAAGACTTCTGTCTAAATAAAATTGTAGAAGATAAAATATCATCTGAAAAGAAAATCATCCCCATTATATTTATCATTAGTAGTGAGCTTTATTTTGTTTAGAACAAGAGGATCTTTTAGAAGATTAAGTTAACTGTGTTATATATGTATGTATATGCATTAATGAATGATAAACACTACTGAAGATCAATGGTAATGCTCTTTGTCTTTCCAAGATGAGAAAATATTAATTATCATCATTACTATCACATCTATTTATACTAATACAATACTCTTTTTAACCAATATCTAAGAGTTCATTCAAAGCATGCTGCATAAGTTTAGGAAAGGTCAAGGTTACATAATATTGAAACTTTATTAGGGGTCAAAGGTTAAATAAAACTTGGGAAGATGCTTTAACATATTTCTTTTGTTTCTATCAATACCTCTATCAAGGTCAGAGGTTAAAAAAAACTTTGGAAGATAATTTAACATACTACTAGTTCTTTTGTTCTACCAATACCTCTATCAAGGTCAAAGGTTAAATGAAACTTGAGAAGATATTTAACATATTTCTTTTGTTTCTATCAATACCTCTATCAAGATCAAAGGTTAAATATAACTTAGGAAAATATTTCTTTTGTTTCTATCAAATCAGATATATAACCCCTTTTATATTCATTCCTACACATTATAACTCTACATCAATCATACTTACTTCTAATCACAAAAAAACAATATTTTGTGAATAAACTTGCAAAATGTACAGAAAAAACTGCTGTTTTGGCATTATAGTAATACTTAGAACTATGAACAAGTGTGTAATTTATGAAGAACGATTTATAGTAGACACATATAGAAATATCTATATGATGTGTATAAAATACACAGAGCTCATCAAGTGTAATAAAAATCTATAGCTAAGAAAGAGTGAAAAAATAGTGAAAAATTAGATTTGTCTTAAAGATTAAATTTACATACAAGTAATGAAAAGACACAGCTATTATACTAAGCAAAAGTATCGAAAAACTCATTAAAATTAAAATTAATTTCTTTTTTCAATTTACTTGATTAAACCTCCGTAAACCACTAATTTGTAATCTAGTTACACTTATTTGTAATCTATTTACACTTATTTGTAATTTAGTTACACTTATTTGTAATCTGTCAACAATAAATCATTATAGAAGTTTGAAGTATAACATTTACCGAAAGGAATTAAAAACACTGCAAATTGCTTGGAAAAGTTATGTCGATCAAAATGTATCACATTAAAATCTTCAAACCTTATTTCAAAAATTACATTTTTATGACAATTTATTGTAAAAATCAGCTTAAAATTGCAAAAGATCAAGTGATGGAATGAATTTAAGAGACAAAAGGTGAAGAGTAAAAAAAGGATAAACAAAATAAAATATCAACAAATATGAGACTTACACGCTCCTTGGTATCTTTATCCGCTTTCTACATTTTGAAAAAAGAAGGAAATCCAAAACTAGCAAGTAATTCACTACTAATCTAACATAAAGATACACATATGGTATAGAATATACAAAACTAAAAGATCAGGGATTTATGTATACAATGTTTACATATGGAATATAAATTCACATTAATAAATAATACATCCATGCTTTATATATGAATGAAAATATATTTCATGGTCATAAGCATAAAAAAAGCTGAAAAACTGATTACATGTATATTTTATTAACATTAAAATGACCAGAAGCTTATCACTACAAAATATGCCTAAAACCTAATATTTAAAGCACATGCTAGAAGCAGTTATCAATGGTTATTTTATCTATTTTCAAGCGGCTGTTTATGGCTAAGAAATTTGCAATATGCAACAAGACTGTTCGAATAAGTTGAATGAGTTGCTTTACGGTTCAGTCAAGATTTGAATCAAGAAGGCTCATCCTGGATAGATGGAAGGATACAGAATACCTACAGAAAACCACAAATCTAGGACAAATGATTTGTTCACACTAGGATCAACCCTGGGTGTGAATCAAACAGAAGTGGAGAGTATATTGGAATCTATAATCTTGTGTCTCGAGACTACTCAGCAACTACGGTACGGGTCTGATAACCAAAAAGTTAACTTTGTGCATTTTCAATAAGTTTCTTATTAAGAAAACTTTTATATCTATTAATTAATCTTATTGCATTTACTGCAATTTAGCTACCACATTTTATATTATTTTGTGTTCAAATTATTTAGCCTAGCTGTCAATAATAAAAATGTTTTACAAATGTTGCTGTAAAATTCATAGTTTGTTCCATGTGAGTGTGCCAAGAAATTTGTCAAAGCAAGATTTATATTACTTTATTACAAATTAAATACATGTACTTCATAACAAATAGCAAAGTTCATTTAAAAGGATCAAAGTATAAGAATATAATTTCATTGTTTAGTCTAAATTGTTTTCAAGATTTCAAGATTTCAAACAAATCCTGTCATAAAAAGTAATTATCAGACATTTTGATGATGTATCTTTTTTGAAAAGGGGATACAGCTATCTGAAAAAAGCATGGATTACTACATTTAAAGAAAGCTTACAGTTGTTCAACTTGTTCATATAAAACAGAATCTTTTAGATACCAGCTGACATACATGTATGTGGTACCCATATGTTTGCATAATTATGAAAATCTATACGAGGTCCAAACACATACAATAACAAGAAAGGTAACTCTTATTGCTACAACTATTATACACTGCACATACTGTACATCCAGAAATATATATACAGCAGAAAATATTCAGTTTGTAATCAATGATCAAACTTCTACAGTGTCTTACTGCAAGTTAAAGACACCTTGAAACAATTTAGCTTCCAGAAGCAATTGAAACTGACCTTACAACACTAAATTACATCAAAACTTCAATTAAATGGAACATTGATTACTCAAACTCCATGGTAACTGCCTCTCATTTTTGTGTCTGAATAATTTTTATTATTATTTAAATTTAAAATTCTGAATTCCTGGATCAATAAGTGTTTACTTGGTATTGTTCTCAATTCAAAAACTCAAACTCATAGATATCTATAGCTCAAAGTCTAACTTGAGTTCCATGCACTCTGAGTTACTGAAGTTTCACTGTATGTTTACAGAGTCTCCTTAATTTCAGAGACACAGGAAGTCATATTCAAGTAACCTTTGACCTATACAAACATGAATATTTATTTTTCTGATTCTATTTCTGGTTATACAACAATGAATTGTATGTTTGCTTAGCCTGACTATTTTAATGACCACAAGATTCTAAATCCTCAAGCAAACTAGTCCTACCTTAGTATGTTCAGCAAAGTTATCCATGGTACCTGCTGGTATAAATGAACCACGGCGACCTTGACCATGCTGACTAAGTTCAGTTATGCCACTGGTGGCCGACTGTTGTTGCTGTTGAGCTTTATTGAGTGTATTAACCATAAGCTGCATTACTGTTTCATGAACACAGAGAGCTCTCATCAAATCTGGATGCTGGAAGAACACCTTGTTATCCATAAGTTCCCTGAAAACAGAAGAAAATAACACAATGAAATTTAAAAATCAAGTAAAAAATTTGAAAACAAATGCTGAAAGCAGGGCAAATAACTAAACGTCAGCCATTTCAATAAAAGCACAAACAGTACAGAATTGCTTAGATGAGTGTTGTTTTTTCTGAAATACTAGATTAATTGTTGTAATGTTGATAAATGGATAAATTACTTTTGGAATTTTGAACCACAAAAAAAAAGGTTATGTAACAATTTTATATGGAGGTGCCAATCAATTTTTGAAAAAGGACAAAAAGTCTTCCAAAAAAGGAAACATTTATGTATTTTCTTTTTTAACACTACTATCCTGCGAAAATTTTATAAAAGCACATGAAAGAGGTCAGATATCATACTTTAGGCTATTCTTCATGAGTTCTTCTTCATCTGGTCCTGCTTGTACAAGAAGAAGAGATCTTATGTTTCCTAAAGCTCTCAATAATAAGTTGATATCTTCTTTACTGGCACTGCTAATAACATAGGCTTTATCCAAGGCTTGCAAAAGCTGTAAAAATGAAATGAAGAAAATAGAAACCCTATGTAAACATTTTTTCTATTACAAAGACTTATATACATATTTAATCAAGGAACCTATTCATATTTGTGAATGCATACAATGACCAATAAATATAAGTCATTCTATGTGGTTCTATTCCCATCATGCTAGTGAGATAATATCAGAAATTTGATGCTACAATATACAATTGCCATCTAGGTATATTAACATCCAGAAATGTCACCCTTCAGAAGTGTTGTCACAAGAAGGCAACACCCAAGGGTAACAAACTTTCTGAAACTGTGACAATTCTGGATGTTCACATATGTTAAACATAGCTCTAACCAAGTCTTGATTGTGATGTAGTGGGTGAATCATGTGATTTAACGGATAAACTACCTAGTAATGTTCATTCACTGTTACAGAGATAAGAGAAAACACTCAGAACTTACCGCACCAATGCCATCATACTGTCTATGTAGTAGGTTAAACATAGCTCTAACCAGGTCTTGATTGTGATATTGTGGGTGAATCATGTGATTTAGCGGATAAACTACCTAGCGATGTTCTTTCACTATTACAGAGATAAGAGAAAACACTCAGAACTTACCGCACCAATACCATCATAATGTCTATGTAGTAAGTTAAACATAGCTCTAACCAAGTCTTGATTGTGATGTAGAGGGTGAATCATGTGATTTAATGGATAAACTACCTAGCGATGTTCTTTCACTATTACAGAGATAAGAGAAAACACTCAGAACTTACCGCACCAATACCATCATAATGTCTATGTAGTAAGTTAAACATAGCTCTAACCAAGTCTTGATTGTGATGTAGAGGGTGAATCATGTGATTTAATGGATAAACTACCTAGCGATGTTCTTTCACTATTACAGAGATAAGAAAAAACACTCAGAACTTAACGCACCAATACCATCATACTGTCTATGTAGTAAGTTAAACATAGCTCTAACCAAGTCTTGATTGTGATGTTGAGGGTGAATCATGTGATTTAATGGATAAACTACCTAGCGATGTTCTTTCACTGTTACCGAGATAAAACACTCAGAACTTACCGCACCAATACCATCATATTGTCTATGTAGTAGGTTAAACATTGCTCTAACCAAGTTCTGATTGTTTATAAAATCTTCTTCTGCCCATCTGATCATAGTCTTCTGTATCAACTTCTGAAGATTGTCTATAAACAATAAACATATTTGACATAGTTTTGCATATTTTCATAGTAAAATTACATATCTGACAAAATAGTGTCTAGTTACAGAGAGTATTTGTTTCTTTATGTCATTTTTCTACTCTAGTACAGCATAATATTCAATAAGAGATTTCTATTCCTTATTCTTTCCTGCTATTTATAATTTATTATTTATTTAGAAAAACTATACTGATTTCGATCGGATCCAACAACGAAGTCCATTGAAAGGAATCTAAGATTGGATGTTAGCAACCAGGGTGTTGGTTCACTTTATTATTTGTTAATCCCTATTACAAATTATAATCACTCTGTCACTAGCGTGAGCTGAATAACCCTACCTGGCTTAGTCTCTGTTTCTTTGACATGTTCTTGTTTTTCTTCCTCTTTAGCTTTCCAGACCAACTGCAGTAATTTTTCACTGACAGAGGGAGATGTTGGTTCTTCTTTGACTTCTTTCTCTCGTGTAACAGCATCCTCTTCGGCTAGTTGACTTGGCATGGCACAATGTGTAAGTAGTGAGTTGTGGAAATTCCATAAACGTTCTTTAATGTGGTCTACACATGGACAATTTGCTGCTAGCTCATCATCACTGTTTTTAAATGCTAGAAGGTTTCGCATCTGCCAAAAGAATTTTAATTATTTCTTTAAAAAAATCTTATTTGACTTGGTAAAAAAAATAAAATAGAAATGAGGATTTTTGACACGAAACATATCAATTTTGCATGCAAAAATTCTGTACAGTGTCCCATAAATGTTGAAAACCTCAGTAGTTGGGTGACCTAATGTGCAAGCTTATGGATGACAGCAATTTATTTCTTACATTTAAATGACACTCGGGAAGATCCATGTGTTAGAAAATTTGTCAGTTTCTCTGGGAACTCTTACTTCCTCCACTAACCTAAAACTAACCTGATGCGAGTGAAAGAATCTTGACTGAGGTGAAAAAAAAAACCTTAACTATTCCTCTTTTTAATTATTGGATCATATAAATATGGTAATTTAATACTCTACATTTTTATATTACAGTTAAACCTGTTTATTAGCATTTAACTTTGACAGGTCATGCTTTACAAGAACTGCAAAAATAAAAAAAAAAATAAAAGAAAAGAAAAGAAAGAAAAAGATAAATGTAACAGTTATGAAACTAACACATTTTTATCTCAAAAGAAGAGATGTAAAAGTGAGAAAGTAAGAGTTTATAAAGAAAGTTACCTGTTCTTGTGGAGGACATCGGAACTCTCTAGTCATTCTAGCTGTAACTGCTGAAGGTAAGTTGGCTGCTTTAATATCATTGTATCTTTTTAGTTGATCCTGTTATTTGAAATAAAACAATTAAAGTATTTAAATGTAACAGCATCTTTAAGTAAAACAATTTATTTTCAAAGATTAACTCACATCAATAACAGTAAAAACTAGAATGAAGAAGTAGGACTAATAATACAGACCCTGTCACTGTAATCCCCAAATCCCACATACCTTAATAAATCTCAATAACCCTGTAACTGTAATCCCCAAATCCCACATACCTTAACCAATCTCAATAACCCTGTAACTGTAATCCCCAAATCCCACATACCTTAACCAACCTCAATGACTTTACAGACCCTGTAACTGTAATCCCCAAATCCCACATACCTTAACCAACCTCAATGAATTTACAGACCCTGTAACTGTAATCCCCAAATCCCACATACCTTAACCAATCTCAATGACTTTGACCCCTATATGACTTTGTACATGGCTGTGGCATACCATTGTTTATGTGTATTTTCATGAAAATCCATCAAAGCGTTATGATCTACATTCAAATTCATAACAGACTGATCATGTATTATAAAACACTTTTGGTAACATTTTAGTTTTTATTTAACTACTCACACTTTGACAAGCTCCAACAAAGTTATCTGAGAATGCTGCAATAGATTCTACTCTGTGTCGTAGCTGTTCGTCACATAGATGTTCTAATATATGGCAAACCTGTAACAAGAAAAATACGATGTAAAATGCTATATACTGTCAAACTCACAAGCTCAAATTAAAAATATTTTATGTGCATTTTAAAATTCTTTGAAATCTTATTTATGAATACTGAAGAGAAAAATTAGGATTTATAACTGCTGAAATTTCTAAATAAACTTGCATTCAAAGTGAAAAAAAAATTTAAGATTGAAAAATATATTGTTTTAGAGTGAAATTATTTTGATAAAATGTTTGATTTACTCCCCTTACCATATAACCATTATTCATATGATTATAACCTACCTCTAACTTTACTGGCTCAGCTAACTTCATATTTAAAAGTCCCTTTGACTCTCCATCTGAAATTAGGATTTGACATTACTTAATTAGAACTGTGATCATAAGTACATAGGACAGACCCAATCCCCAAAACATGCACAAAAGCCCTAAAATAAACAATGAGGTTTTGGCAAATTTGAACATAAAAAGTCCTTAAAATGCAAGAAATAAAATAACTATTAAGTTTAGTATATAAGATATGCATTAAAAAAAATGGTACCATTTAAAAACTCTCCTTAAATTTCGAAATATTTGCATCTATGTATTTTATACAAATAAGCATTGGTGATGTAAAGGGAGACAACTGTGCAGTGTGATATAAATACCTGCTGTAACGTCAAACATTGATGGATCTATTAGACACAGAAGTTTCATCAAATCTTCATCATTAAGTCTTCCCATCACCAGTAAATTATCAATCACTTTCAGCAAAGGCCTGTAATATATTAGGAAAAAAATGAACATGTACACAATCTGTAAATTTCAAAAACTGGTCATTTTGGCAAGACACTGATGTCCTTTTATCTCATATGTCATAGGTCATAAAATATCCAAAAATGACATGGTCATTAGTTGATTAGAAACATATACATTTATTCAATCCTGTGTAGCTGGTAATGTCTTGATATAAATGAAATAATCTTGGAATTTAAAACCACAATTAACTATCAATATAGAAACACATTAATTTTACAATTTATCAATTATTTACTGCTTTAGAATAAACAATCAAAAATGTGATCAATTTCTTTTAAAACCATAAACATGTACATGATGCAAATAATTCATCATATGATCATCACAGAAATACAATTTAACACTTTATGTAAAATGCCATCACTTGTTTCTTTACAAGTGTAAAACTAGTAATACTTGTATTACATGTACTTGTTTCGATAAAATATCCGAACCTGTTCTCCACCCCCAAATTATATAATGGATATAAATTTAGACAAATTATGCATAATACTAGTTTCAAAATAATATATACATACACAAATAGATTAGCATTAGATCCACCAATGGGATCCCGGATGTGAGAAGCACCCTTGACAACGGCATCCTTTAATGCTCCCATCGTGTATGACTTTAACTGCTCTACTGGGAAGTATGGTGCAGTCGAGTCTCTTCCACCTGTTTTCATTCTAAAAAAATGTACAACAAAACAAGGTTAACACTTTTCACAGATAATTGTTCAGGTTTCAATTTCTCAAATAATTTGCAGATGTAAATCTATTTTTGTAGTAAAGTATCAAAAATAAATCTCTTCTTTCCTACAAATATTTAGAAACTTTTAAATATTTTTTTCTCAGTTTAAAAAAAATCATTTATTTTTTCTTTATGTGCAACTACACTGAAAAATAAAATGTGTTAGCTGAAAGAAAAAACAGAGATTTATACGTTTTTAAACTTTTTTAAATTCAATTTTTGATCAATTTTATATTTTCCATACCTAGTGTCAATTTCTTTTTCTGATATTGCTAATTGTGGCCTGATAGAGACACTGTCATCCATATTTGGCACTGTATGTTTAACACTGTACATTTCTCGATCAGCACTGAGTTTGCGGTAAAGACTTAGCTTTTTAGTATCAGGTGTTAAAGGAATGATAAATTCACTCTGTGTCATAATTCTGTAAAACAAAATGTAAAAATAATATTGATAATACAAACATGATGCAACATTTAATGGGAAGACATGGCCAAGTGGAACTGTTGCTGGCTTTTAAAGCCAAGGGTTTTGGGTTCAAACCTTACTCTGAAACCTGGAAATTTTCTGAGAAGATTTTCAGCCCTTGCTCATTATGGAGCTGTTCAAACCTCATAACTCAACAATGAAGTCCTATGTCTCAGAGCACTCTTTTTAGTGTTTGAAAAAGAGTAGGTCACCTATGACCACTTAATAGGGGACACTAGAAGTAATTGAGACGGACTTAGCAAGATATTATGAAATTAATTTTATTCTAATTTTAACATACTGTTTCTATAAAAAAGATAAAAGTGTAAAGTTGTTAACAGATTTCATCATATTCTTTATATGACAGCAATATTTCTCCAAAAAATGTCAAAACAAACAAATTTAATACCATCAAAAATGTTACTCTACACTCAAGAAATTGTTATTTCAAGGAACCTTAATTTTAATATTTGGAATTTCAAACATTTTTTAAAATAAAAAAATATTTTTCATGTATCTCTGGAATAGCCTATAAAGTTCACTTACCGTGCTCTTGAATGTGATTCCAGGTGCATAGATATCAGTAAGTTGTGGAATCCATTCCTGAGAGGTCCTGACAAATCTGAAAAATAATTCAAACAATTTTTCTATATATTTACATGTCTTGTTATTTATCAAACAATTTTTCTTTATATTTACATGTCTTGTTATTTATCAAACAATCTTTCTATATATTTACATGTCTTGTTATTTATCAAACAATCTTTCTATATATTTACATGTCTTGTTATTTATCAAACAATCTTTCTTTATATTTACATAACAATCTTTCTTTATATTTACATGTCTTGTTATTTATCAAACAATCTTTCTATATATTTACATGTCTTGTTATTTATCAAACAATCTTTCTATATATTTACATGTCTTGTTATTTATCAAACAATCATTCTATATATTTACATGTCTTGTTATTAATCAAACAATCTTTCTTTATATTTACATAACAATCTCTCTTTATATTTACATGTCTTGTTATTTATCAAACAATCTTTCTATATATTTACATGTCTTGTTACTTATCAAACAATCTTTCTATATATTTACATGTCTTGTTATTTATCAAACAATCTTTCTATATATTTACATGTCTTGTTATTAATCAAACAATCTTTCTTTATATTTATCAAACAATCTTTCTATATATTTACATGTCTTGTTATTTATCAAACAATCTTTCTATATATTTACATGTCTTGTTATTTATCAAACAATCTTTCTATATATTTACATGTCTTGTTATTTATCAAACAATCTTTCTTTATATTTACATGTCTTGTTATTTATCAAACAATCTTTCTTTATATTTACATGTCTTGTTATTTATCAAACAATCTTTCTTTATATTTACATGTCTTGTTATTTATCAAACAATCTTTTATATATTTACATGTCTTGTTATTTATCAAACAATCTTTCTATATATTTACATGTCTTGTTATTTATCAAACAATCTTTCTTTATATTTACATGTCTTGTTATTTATCCTGACTGTGAAATAAGAATACAGAAAATACGAAAATAAATGGGCCGTGACATTACCAATGATTCTGAAATTCCAGAATGTAGCCTAATTTCATGCTTATGTTCTTTCTAAATTGGAGCTAAAAAATCAATGTTCTGATTTATTCAATCATTTTATAAATAAATAACATCAATATATGTTAATTACATTTTACATGATAAGATACTTCCTTGCTTTATTTAAATTCAATTTCTGTGTTTAATGAGTACCAATTCCTGTGTTTAATAAGACCCAAATCCTGTGTTTAATAAGTACAGTGCAACTTCCGAATACCGGCCTCGTATGGGACCGAGGAATTTGGCTGGTTTTCAGAGGGGCCGGTATTTAGAGGGCCTTATAAATCCGGTAGTCCGATCCGGTCCGAATCTCTTCCATTTCAGAAATTTATCAAACGGTGTATTGACAAAATACGTAAATGTCAATACATTCTCATAAGCATTGATCGTACCTGTAATTCTTGAACTTAACAAGTACCTAGTAAATAAACCCCAAAAAGCTTACAAACTGGCAGATTATTACTAACAACTGTACGATATCCAAAACGGATACACGTGTGCTGCTTGTGTTAGTCAGGCATACAAGTTACTGTTTCCGGTTGAAAATGAAACAATTTATTTTTCAAAATATTTTTTTATTAATTGTTCAGGCTAGTTACAACATATGAAGCAAAAATATTATCCAAATCACTTAAAACGAGGACCGATTGGTGAATTACAAGCCTGTCCTGTATCTCTAGTGACCGGTTTCCGGGTCGTGGTGACTGGAATGTTTTAATATTAAATAGTAATAGTATTGTTTAAAAAGTGTGTAAATAATAATAAAAAAAAAACAACAGAAAATAATGATGTTTTAAATAAAAAAAAATATTTCTTAATATATTTTGCATTGCGCGGGTGATATAAACATTATAATAAAACGTTTTCATCATATTCAAGTGAGGGGTACTTGACTGGTAAAAACCTCGAAATAAAGAAATTAAAACCATCAGAAAGACAATAATTGCAATAATTAGATTATCGCACAATAAAAGAAACAGATTAAAATTAATTCAATTATTTATTCAAGTATATCTGAACAGGTAATCCTGTCTACCAGTACAATGATGAGCGCATTACAATACCGTTGTTTTTTCAGTAATCGGATTAGCAGCTGTCCGTTACGGTTCATTGATGCATTGCGACTCCCAAAGGCCGGTTTTCGGAAGTAAATTATTAAGATGTTACATGATTTCGGCACTTAAAAAAGGCCGGTATTCGGAATTCAGAGGGACCGGTTTATGGAAGTTTATTTTAATATAAACAAAGAAGGATAAATTCGGGACCGGTCTGGCGTGTTCGGTATGTGGAGGTGATCGGTTTTTAGAAGGGCCGGTTTTCGGAAGTTGCACTGTACCAATTTCTGTGTTTAATAAGTACCAATTTATGTGTTTAATAGGTACCAATTTCTGTGTTTAATAAGACCCAGTTCCTGTGTTTAATGAGTACCAATTTCTGTGTTTAATAAGACCCAGTTCCTGTGTTTAATGAGTACCAATTCCTGTGTTTAATAAGTACCAATTCCTGTGTTTAATAAGACCCAAATCCTGTGTTTAATGAGTACCAATTTCTTGTTTTTATGGAGACCATATAATCCTCCATTATATTCCTCAACAAGAAGTTAATAAACTGATTACTCACATTCACTTTTGATACAATACATTAACTGCAATATATCAACATGGTTGATCAATGCATTGGCTACTCTGTGGTTTCCATGGGAACATACAGCCTGGTATAATTCCAATGTCAATGCATGGAAACTAAAAAAAAATATAGTACATTTGTATATTATGTAAAGTAAAGGAATATTATTTTAGTGGAGGTTTAATTGTTTAATTTTTTGACGGAAATGATATTTTTATTACATTCACTATGAACATATTTAAATGTTCACAATATTTTCTCACATTGTATTTCCATGATATCTTGAAGAAAAAACTTAAAATTTTCTTATCTGTAAAATTCAAATAACAGGATTAAATCCACAAAATTTAACACAACTACTGTAAAGTACGGTACGAAATTTAGCATTTATGTATTTTAGAGCAATTTACATTTTCGACTGATTTGTGTGGATTTAAATTAGAATAAAAAGACTATAAGTCAAACATGTATTTTAGCGGTCTATCCTAGCATGAAAATCGCTATTACTAATACCCCGCTAAAATTAGTACAATGTATATGCTAATTAACACCTGAACCATTACCCAAACTATTGGATGTATATATAATCATATAGAGATCAAAATGTATTTTTTTATCAAATATAGAGCATGATGACAGTATATTTTTAATCAAATATATAATAAAATGACTGTATATTATTTATCATTGACTTACTCTAGTAAATGTGGATACTCAATAAGTTCTAAAACGTCCAAACATCTGTCTTCTTCTGGTACGTATAGTGATAACATTGGAACTGTGGTAAATAGAAGAAGAGGTTATAAATGTTAGTTTAAACAAATTAATAAATAAGACCTTGGAATAGAAGTATACAGAAGAAAAAGTTACAATTAAAACAAATTTATAATGCATTTTATAAACACACGTTGGGCTGAAGTAATTGATGGCAGGTATAGCTTGAGATTAAGATTAACACTGAAGAAAAGTTTTTATTGGGGAAAATTACTAATGGTGATTTTTCGTTCAAATAAGAATTTTTTGCCTAAAAGCTGCTGTTTCTGAACCCCTGATCCCATCAATTAAACAGAGGAAAATACATTCCCATTCATGATATTGAATTTATTAAATGAATTGAATACATTGTTATGCAATGAGTCATGATCAAGTTGCATAGTTATAAATTCAACATGGTTTGTATAATATCACAAAAACATGAATGTATGGTTCTATTTTGGTATAACCACAGAAAAATTAATGTAATGATGTATACTAAATAGAAAGAATGCTTCTAATTGTAGGACTAACAGTCAAATGCTGGCAAATATGCTAATGTGACACCACCCAAAAGATAACTTCTTTCATTGTTACAGAATTTCTCATATCATGCAAACCTTCATAAAGATGTGACTCAAATTTATAAAATAACCTCGTAAACTTTGTCAGAACTACAACTACAGTTGTATTTTTAAATAAAACCATCTGCATTTCAATAAAATCAAATAGGTTGATGGCGATTAGAAATTTAATATTCCAAAACATGAAGTTCTTTATATTTGCTACACTTACCGGGAGTATCACACAGCATACTCCAGCCCTTGACGTCGGACATCTTTATAGTGTGTATTTTCAATACATCATTTGGCACTCGTGACCATGAACTGGGCCGTAATACTTGTACATCTAACCTCGGAGGACAAGCTGGAATCACCTGTTTAGGTCCTCTAAATACTGCTGCTGATAGTGGTAAAGTCGTCTACAAACAATTGCAAAATGACATCATTCATTGAATACTTTTTTTTTTCTTAAAAAAGTCCATTATAAAAATGAAAACTTTAAAAAAAAATATTCAACTGATTCTAAATGGAACAAAGCCAAATGATGCAGTTCAGAGCAAATAAATGTACCGGGACAATTTAAAAGAACAATAAGATTTTTCTGCATCCATCTGCCTGATAATCTGTGAACTTTGAACCTAAAATCTATTATTGAACTTTGAACCTAAAATCTATTATCAATGTTAACCTGTCATTCCATTTGAACCTCTAATCTATCATCCAATGATTATCTGTTATTTAGAGGCATAAAAATAATTTACCTTTGTATGTCCAAGTTCAAACTGAAGCATCTCCTTTATTGTTGGTTCACAAATTACAGCTGGAAACAATCTAGTTCCTGGTTCAACCTGAAAATTATTTGATAAAGTAAAATTAAGTTTAACCTGAAAAGTGATAAAGCAAAATTGTTTCAACCTAAAAGTTAATTAATAAAACAAAATTAAATATCATTTCAGCTCCTAAATTCAATGTTTTTTCTTTTTTAATGTTATGGTCTTACTATTTTAAGCCAGACAGAAAAAAATCATTACTGAACCATAATGTAAATTTATCCTTCCAGATATTACATGAAGTAGATACTTCTTAATCTGACTATAGTTTCCAGATGACTAAAACAACTTCAGAGTGAGATACAAAGGCTTTAGACCTACAGTTTTTTATTTATTTATTTATTTATCATTTTTTTAAATTTTAAAACTGAAATTGTAACTAAGCACATTTTATTTCAAAAATGCAATTTTTTATATTACCTGGAATTTGTTAGCTACTTCTTTACCATTCACTGTAAAACTGAGAACACCTGTTGATGTATCTATAGAACAACCAATCACAAGTCCTGGTGACTGACGTTTGGAAGACATTTCAAGACCAGCACCACCATAACGCTGCTGTAGGTCCCCAGCACAGACCATGTAACAGTTTTTACGACTAACACTACAAAAATATAAAAATTTGTAAGAATAATAATTTGTAAAAACATGTAAATAATTAAAAATCAAGTACAGGTGTGTTTGTTATCAAGTAAAATTTTATCTTTAGTGTCTGATTTCAACAATTTGTTAGAACTGCAAGAAAATAAAACAAAAAGACAAAAAAAACAAAAAATAAAACAAAACAAAAATTAATCTTCAACTTAATAATAGTTCTAATTGAACACCTTTATTATATCTCCAAACAAAATTTGTTTGAGTCTAATTTTGATTCTAATACTGTTATCAATCATCTAGAATTGTAATGAATACATACACACATTTACATGTATATACACTGTATATGCTAAAATACCTTTGTTTTATCCTGTACTCTGAGTCAAGGCTTGAGACAACAACATGTCTTGTCTTTTTCATATCAAACACTTGTTCATTGAAATGAAAACCAGGGACAACCCATCCAACAAAAACCTGGAAAGGATCCTGGCCTGGGAAAATCCTTACTGCATAGTGGTATTCATCTATAGTGTCTGCTAAAGCACTTAGTTCACTAAGATCGATATCGGATACATCTGGGTCACTTCCTTCAGTACTGAATTCCCTACCATATGGTTGTCTCCTTCCCATGGCATCTTGAAATTCATAAGGAATGAGCCCTCTGGGAGCCTCAATATTGATAACTGGTCCCCCAGTATGAGGGCTAGTGTTACCGCTCACTGCATCTGTGACTCTAGATGGTGGAAGTGTCTGAGAACGGTTTGCAATATTTTTCTGCTTGCTATGTTTCTGGTTCTTAAAAGAACCTTGTTTACGATCAAGGCTACCGTATTCTACACTTCTTGTCCGTTTTCCTTCATTGGGTGAGGGATCTCTGGATTTTCCCTTTTTGAAGAATGAGGTGATAGATGATCTTGGTTTTTGTTTGCCCTTTTCACCAAATGTCCTGGCAGATTCAATAAGTTTGTCTCCTAACAATGAGAGTTTCGATGACGTGTGTTTGTCACTTGGGAGTTTAAGCACGTTCTTATCCTGACTAAGTTGAGATTCACTGACCGCTGTTTTAAGACCAGTGGTTGACCCATCATCAGTCATATTGTCATCAAGAGAATGACCTCGCTCAAGAGAATGACCTCGGCCATCTTGCTTGTACTTGTATTGTTTACGACGATCATCAAGACTGGCATCACTATCATCTGCATAACTTCTGTGCATTGCTTAAATGATATTAAAGATAAATGTAATGGTTAGTCTCTTATTATTGCAAGGCTAAAATATTCAAAACTCAAACATTTTTATAGACCATGCTTATGTAAGTCCTTAAAAATATTATACACCACTCAAAACATTGAGTTATTTTTTTAATGTTATCACTAAACAAACTATATAAATGTACAAATAATATCAGGCATCGTATATAATATAAAACAACTGTTCAAAAATAGCCTTGTAAATTCTCTATAACTACAACATGTAAATCAGTTTTTGAGGATTTTTGTTTCTCTGTCATGTGACTAACTCTAAATGTTATTTCTTTCTGAAGGGTCTGAAATACCTGTCACATGACAAGTCATGTGACCAGCATAAATTTTCAACTTTAGGAACCTAAAAAATAGCCATGATTAGTGACTGCATGAAATAAACAACTGCCAACACCAATGTTTCCTTTCTGATGTCATATTGCATGAAATATGTTCATATCTGGTTAGAAAATCAGATTTCAAACAAGATTAAAGTCATATCATCTTTAACACAATAGCTATCCAAACTTAATAGTACATGTAATACCTTTTCTGAGTGATAAATCAGGACCACCATTAATCATACCAGCTGGTGTGAAATCATCATCATCCTCATCTAATTATAAAAATAAAGTCATACTAAGTGTCTCGTTAGAGCATGGAAAGAACAAATTGGCAAAAATTGGAATACAAAAATTCAAATCTATGATTCTAATTTAATATCAAAAATAAACAAAAAATAAAATTATGAGCATAATCATAATGATAATAACAAATCAATCTATTGAAAAATCATCCAATAATTATCTGTCATTTCTTAAATTCAACAATTTGATTCTTTTAACTTTTAACTTTTAATATAAAAACATCAAACCTTTTTCATATGAAAAAACTATTATAATGATAAAACATTAAAAGCCACTGAACTAATCATAACTATTGTTGCCTGACAAAATATGTGGAATACAATTTATTTATTTATTTATTTATTTTTATTTAATGCAAAATCTGGATGTTTAGATCTTGACAACATATAAGTGTACATACTCGGAAATAGAATCCATAACTTACAAATAAAATTAATAAAAAATTGAACTTAATTTACATAAAAATAAATCAACAAACACAACATAATGAATTATTCATCATTTTTTAAATTTGTCTTGTGATTTCTCCTAACATACATCTCCATCCCCAAATTGCTCAGACTATGTAAAGTGCACAGAAAAAAAAACAACAACACATTTTTAAGAGCAATGCATATACATGTACTACATATGTATTAACTAGAGTTTTATTTCCTATAAATTAGTAAAACAGCAAGCAGTAGATGCAATACACATAATTTCTGTAAGTAGTAAGTGTCCAATCAGAATACTACATTTTGTCTCATACAATTACTACATTATCCAATCATTCTTCTTCTTATTAGTCCTTAGAGAAATGACATTATATTTCACATAAATGTCACATCATTTAGCACATCGAGTTGAGTTGAGTCAGTTGAGTAATGATGTTTAACGTCCCATTCAAGAATATTTCACTTATATCGAGACGTCGCCAGCTATAGGCGAAAGGGCAGAAATTTTGCCTGTGTGTTGCGCTGATGGCATTATACAGCAGGGTTCTTTATCGTGCCATGCCTGCCATGACAAGTTCCCATCTGAACTGTGATTTTCATTTAGTAATGCCGAGTGCTTGGCGAAAGAACAGTCACTAACCACTTTCAAGTCTTGGGTCAGACCCGGCCAGGGTTTGAACCCACGACCTTCCGCTTACAGAGCAAGCACTCTACCAACTGAGCTACCGCAGTGGCATTTAATACATGGAAGTAAAACTAAAAGACAAACTGTTGCTTAGAATTTGTGCCTTTCTAGTGATAATATCAAGACACTAAAATCAGATTAAATGACATATTGTCAATATAGAAACTTAAGTGTGTGAAAAAGTAATGTAAGCACAATAAATTGATAATGAAAATTAAATGTTTGGAAAATTTACCAGGTCAAATAATAAATAAGAGGATGGTACCGAATCGAGGTATATGGGAAGTGAAGAAGAACAACAACAAAAAGAAAAAAAATAATAATAACAATATCTTTTTGGACATAGAAAAAACAACAAGGGAAAAATAGACAAAATTATAAACAAGGAAATAAATAACCAGAAAAGGGTCTTAGTTTATAAAGGGAGATAACTTACTAGTAGTTGCTGGTGATTGAGATTCACCCAGTTTTGAAGGGGATGTGGGCTTTGTAGGTGTAACCTTTGGCCCTGAATCTACATCTTTGGAACTACTCTGGGGGGTCTGTAACCCTTCACCAGTACTGCTAGAAGGACTGCTACTATCTACAACAGCTTTCCGTGCATCTGTGTATATGATACAAGAAAATACTAATTCTCTATACATGCAAAATATATATACAAATATTTGTGCCACATTTATAAGTTTTGTAAAAAAAAAAAAAGTTGATTTTTTACTAAAAACAACAAGCATGTGTATGTATACACATAACTGCTGGTAAGTAAGTTACACACTGTTACAAGTATATGCTACATGTTTGTTTAGTTGATTTTTACTCCATGCATTAATCTAGTGCCCTATCGCAACTTTCAACACACTATCTAATTTCTTAGCTGTTATTTTATTAGTAACACACAGATCACTAAAACTTCTAACTAACGCCTAAATAACACAATGATAAACTATCAGTTACCAAATCTCGACTCCATTTAATAAAACAAGTATTCCTCTGTCATTCATTCATTTAGCTTCATATGTAATAGTATGCAGAATCGAAGCAAATCCACAAAATAAGTGCATTGAGGTATAGACTTTAAAAGATTCAGATAGATGTAAGATGGATCATAAAGTGGAGACATCACAGAGATAAGATAAATCAAGAATCAAAATAGATCACAGTTAACAGTTTTTAAGATATATTGACAAATATATAATTTTTAGCAATTTCTCGACTAAGTGCCTTGCCATTTAACCCCATCGCTACCATTTGTGCAAATTTGAAACTAGATGTGCAAAGAATATTACACATGAAATAACTAAGGTATATCTCTTGTACATTCTGAGTAGAAGATTTTTAAAGTTTTCACTATTTCCCCCTTACTGTGTCCCAAGGGGTCATAACTCCTTCATTTGTGCAAATCAGAAAGGCCGTCACCCAGGCATGGTGGTAACCAAGTTTCATTAAACTTGGCCCAGTGTTTTGGAGGATAGGATAAAAATGTTAAAAGTTTATGCACGACACAGGATGCACAATAGACAATGGACAACAGATCTACACAATTATTAACCTGTATTTTATTTTGCATTTGCATACTTTGATAATGAAGAATAGAAGGAAATGAAGACACACCCATTTCTGAAAGACTAAAAATAACAATACCCCTGAAACAAGTCTGCTTTTTTCGCTTCATATTACATACACTAGTTTCTGTATCTGCTCATTAGTAAAGTATGTTAGATAAAGATTAGTGATCAAAGCATTACAGCATACCAGTTACTAGATTGGTACCTCTGTCTAATGATACATCACTCATGTCTGCTCCACTGTCATGTGCCATAAAATCAACATGATCTTCTTCTTCAATGTCCATTTCATGACGACGTATATTCTCTAGATTCATTCTTCTCTCAAAAGCTGAAGAACCTCTGCAAAAAAATAAATGAATACAGTGCAAATTAAATAATCAAAAACCAGTCTTAACTATTTCATTTATTTATATTGTTGGCTAAAATAACCTTTGCAAACCAAATAGATTGCACCTGCTTAATTTGAACCAAATCTTCACTTCAATTGGCATTCAGTTTACAAGGTACATTTAATATATGGTAGAATATGTAAGAGTATGTTAAACTTTTATCAAATAATAATTAAAAATAAAATGTCTTGCACCTACCTTGGATAAAACTCATCTTTACACCTGACTGGCAGAGACAGTCTCAGATATTCTAATCTCACTTTTTCAAGGGTTCCAAATGATTTAGAGTAAACCTTCAAACATGGTGTTACATTTGCCCTGTAAGTATAAATGAATACTACAAGTACCCTGTATTGACTGATGATAAAAATATAAATCAATAAAAAATGCAATTAAAAACACAGAATTATCTAGACGGGTCTTAACTTCCAATTCTAAATAAAATGAAAAGAAAAAAAAAGTATAAGTATATTCTTTACACATATACACATATTTCATAAAAACATCAAAAACTATTACTACCATTTTACCCAGATCATTGCTGTACCGATTCAAAACTAGCAATTACTTTTTAAGTGGCATCTATACAACACTTCTATTTTACAATAAATATATGTACAAATATGAAACTATGAATGGATAAAACAAGTAAAATAATCATTAGAACAAAGAACAGGGTTATAATAATGTTTTATCCCTTGTCAATAGTATTTCAATTATCAAGGTGGTCACTGCAGGAACAATGGAGGTAACAGGAATGTCTGAAAAAAAAAACAACAGATTTTGGCAAGTAAACATTCTCACACAATAATCTGCGAGAGTGGAAGGATCTGAAAATAGGCAGTGAGTGGCACCGTGATCGATAAGCCAGCACTTTAGACCACTAATCCACAGAGAGCCAACCATGATAATAAGAATAGATAACAGGTGAGAAATAATCCATTGTCAGTACATCTCATAGCTTTAAGTTACTTTCTAATCACAGTACTTACCCTCCTGGTATTCTTTGGACTTGTAATCTTGGATTGGATTCTGTTACTTTCTCAAAATACGGTAGTTCTTTTCCATACCATAATGTCATCTGTCTCTTCATGTTTCTGTAATGTACAAAGTGATGATTTCTATAAATACCGGTATGTTGTAATGTTCTAAAATAATTCTAACAAATCAAAGAGTTAACTATCCAAAAGATAATCAGATGGCTCAAGTTGATATTTATAAGAAACACATATACTTACACACAAAATGGCTCATATGCTTCTTGTAGTCCACAAACAGTAAAATACTTCAGAAGATTTACATCCTATTGAGAAACAAAAAAATGTATTTAGCTATCCTCATAAAAAGAGAAAATTAAAGAACTGTATTTGATATAACTGTAGATCATGTTACAATATTTCTGTGGATTTAATTACTGTAAATTATTTTATAAGAAAATACACATGTACAGAAGTGTAAGAAAAATAAAATAAAGATTATAAATATGTAGGGTCTTTGGGATGAGACCCTAAAAAACGATGCCCTGTGTCACTGTAGGTGTTGCATGTTAAAGAACCTTCCCTGCATATTGTCCTAAGTGCAATGCAAAGGTCAAAATTTCTGTCACTTCACCTATAGCTGGCAACGTCTTGATATAAGTGAAATATTCTTGACTGGGATGTAAAACCCCATTAAAAAAAATATAAATATGTATATGAAACTGTAAAATTATCGATCAGAAATCAAAAATCAAAATTATTGATATACACAGACAATAAAAACCAAATTCTTTTGATTTTAATTACCTGTCCAAAATTTAACTTTGCTTTCTGATAAGCACCAAGTGTCATGGCTGGAATATATCCATCACCTACATCAATACCTCTAAATGCTATCTCTTGTCCTAATGAATCCATCATCAATTCACCATTCAAAGAAAATGCTAAAAAAAAACAAACAAAAAATTGATTTTTTTTTAAATAATTCCAACACTAAATCTTTTTAAAAATGTCTTTTTTTAATAATTTGGTGTGAAACATCAAATTTGATAAGTTATGTAGAATTCAAGCTAAATTCTGTAAAATACCCTCTTCCATTTAAAATCCAAAATCTATGCATTATGATTTACCAAACATATAAATTTCATTCTACATATGCATAATTCACTGTTCTTATTAGTCCTGGTGTGTTAAATCCTTTACATTTCTAGATTTCAGGTAATATGTACATAGTTAATGACTTACTAGTGACCTTGAGTAACATACTTACTTATAGTTCTGTCATGTAGATCTAACATGCAGCCTACAACATCACCTTTCTTCCACACTTTACCATACTGTTCTGGTCCATGGTGCCATTTTCTTCCCTGAAGTAACAATATTTTAGTATAATTTTAATATGAAATTATCATATATTATATCCAAAATAAAACATTTAGAAACAAATAATCAACATTATCTAGACATACTGGTACTTTTTATTTTTAAAAGCAGTTTTCATAAGTATAGTAAAGTACAAAATAATTTTGAATTAAATCAAGGTTTTATACTTATTTGTCCTGTGTACCATGGTTTCTCATCTACTACAAATTTAAGAATCCTAAATAAAGAAAATGGAAATAAAAAAATGATGACATAAAGAAGAAAGGATAATGTCTGTATAGGTACATTTAACATGCAAGGGTTTCAATGATGACATAAAGAAGAAAGGATAATGTCTGTATAGGTACATTTAACATGCAAGGGTTTCAATGATGACATAAAGAAGAAAGGATAATGTCTGTATAGGTACATTTAACATGCAAGGGTTTCAATGATGACATAAAGAAGAAAGGATAATGTCTGTATAGGTACATTTATCATGCAAGGGTTTCAATGATGACATAAAGAAGAAAGGATAATGTCTGTATAGGTATATTTAACATGCAAGGGTTTCAATGGATTACAAAACAGAATATTCATGTATTTACTTACACTCAAAACTCAAGACATCTGAATTATTTTTACAATAAAAATCTCACTCTCAAAATCAAACATTCTGAATCAATTTCTTCAAATAAGTTTTGTTTTTAAGTCATAATTAACTCACTGCAAGTCCATCAAAAGCAAATGATCTGCCATCTGTACCAAGTTCTACATTAGGTATAGAAGAAACCTTTGCCCATCCTACTTTCATATAGCCAGGTGTTATAACTTCAAACTCATAATACCTATAAAAAAAATTGTAGATTTTTAATATAAAAGTAACAATGCAGAACAGGTGCCCTTTGATTTTACACGGAAACATAAATCATTTCCAGTATTTGTCCTAGTGAGTTCTAAAAAGAAATCTGTTAGGACATCACAGCCTTATCAAAATTTGCACCAGAGTTAGTTTCATGATGCTGTTAAAACAAAGGATATTGGGTGCTGTTTGAACATGTTCATTAGCATGTTCATGCATTTGTTCCCTCCATTTTTCTACACACAAGTATATTTTAACACTTTTTAGTAATGTATAGCTGCAATAATGCTGATGCAACATTAAACAATAACTCACTTACTCTATTTTTCAGTTTATCTTCTGAAACACATGCATGTATGATAACAAGTGGGAAAAGGAGAGCAATTAGAATATCTGTAGGTAGTCCCAACCTATTTTTTCTCATTTTTTACATTATATGTTACTAGCAAAAATATTTATAAAGCTTTTAGTACTGTCTAATCTAACCTTGGGTTCTAAAAAAATTTCTGAACATCTTACTGAGATAAAAAACCCTCATGGAAAAATATTGAATACATACCATTTCCCTGATGTAACAGCATATGTCACTTCTGCTCTGTATGTTCTTGTTTTGACCTGGATCTCTGTTACATCTCTTGATAAAGCTGACAAATATATATATATAAAACATTGTAAAAAAAATTATATTTCTACATTCAACTGACTTAAGTTAAAAACCACAGTACTTTTAAGTGATTCCTGATTGCTGAGCAGTGAGTGTTAAAATTAATCAGGCGATTTATTCTGAAATTTAATTAATTTGTGTGTTTTAAATAATTGCATATATATGTAAGTGAGTTAGTAAATAGGGATTAACATCCTTATCAAGATGTTTTTTCACTTTGTATGTGCATGAAGATGTTTTATTTTTATATAAGATGACTGCATTACCTGCCATGCTGTCGCCTAGTTCACTGGTAGGTGGTTCTAACTCATATCCATAGGCTAATAGTGTTCTAACTACATCATTTCCTGTCTCCCTGTAAATTATAAATTAAAAATTAACAATATTATAATAAAACAATATTTAAAATATTGATTTTTATAAATTAAATACAGTTAATTTAATAAATAAGAACAACATTATAATGATAAAAATATTTAAAATATAGATTTTTATACATTAAATACTATCAATTTTAATAGAACAATATTATAATAATACAATATTTATAATTTTATACACATATAAAGCATACAACGAGTAACAACTTTTATTAATCATGACAAAATCTCCCTTTTTGGTCTGGTTTAATTAGGTTAATACTGACCTGTTACGTTTCTTGATATGTGGGTCGACTTTTTCATAAGGCACAAGATGTGGACTTCTTTTACTTGATGGATCCTAAAAATAAAGGTGTCAGAGTCATGATACAAAATAAAAACAAAACAGATATAGGTTATGAACAGAAACAGCATGTTTTGGAATTTGATTTAAGATGGTTTATTTCTTTTATAAGAATTACATTAAAACCTCAAATGTGGGATGTCCCTTTACAATTTTTGTCAATGTTTATGACAATACTCCACAGGGAAAAAATTCCATACTCATAAAATAGGAACCATACACATTAAACAAAACAGTATTATATGATGAAATTATGATCATTCAACCAAACATCCATCACAGTTGGGTGCCCTGTGTAAATCAGGTATGAAAACGGAGGAGGAAACAGGAGGGTATGAGTAAAGCTTTAGGTATGTTATTTATTATTGTTTTGGGTTTTGATTATACATGGTTTATTTCTTTCAAAAGAATTTTATTCAAATTTTAAACATGGAATTTCCCTTTGCAATTTTTTGCTAAATGTTTAATACATCAAAACGAAAAATTCCCTGTACATAAAACACATACCATACATACAAACAAAACAGTATTTATGATAAAATTATTATCATTCTATCCATCAGACCATCAGAGTTGGTTGCTTTATGTAAATCAAGTAACATGAAACAGGAGCGGAAAACAGGAGGGTATTGGTGGGAGTACAGCTTTAGGCATGTTATTTATTATTGTAAAACATACTTCAAATAAGCCATAAGTCCATCCATGTTTAATCCTGTCTTTGGCCCAAACATTATGTGTATTTTCAGCTAATATGTCGACCAATTCCTCCATCTTGCTATTCATCTGGACAGCATTCAGATCTAATGGTGCTGGCTTATATCCATTACTCTGAAGATAGCTGTTGTACAAAAAACAAAAAAAAGAATAAACATTTTTTTCAAATTTTAATCTCAAAACCTTTAAAACATTCTAAATAATAATAAAGTAATAATGATCCAATTTCTTTTCTCTTGTTACTCTCCAAAACAACTTACAACAATAAAATTAATGACAAAATTTTAAAATTTGAGGTATAACAATATACATGTTAAGTGTTTATCTTCATAATGCATCATTTTCTTTTTCAAAAATCTGTTATGTTTATGTTCATGATAAAAAAAAAAAAGACAAAAACACTTACTTATTTCCAAGTTTGATTGTTTTAAGTCTGTTGTCCTCTTGTTTTTGGTTATCTACTGATATGTGATAGCCCAATGCCAGCAGCGTCCTAAAATAAATAAAAACAAAATACCTGTACAAATCTACAACATACATGTAATAATAATAATAATAATAATAATAATAATACATGTTGTTATTATTATTATTATTATTATTATTATTATTGTTGTTGTTGTTGTTGTTATTATTATTATTATTATTATTATTATTATTACATGTATAATAATAATAATAATAATAATAATAATAATAATAATAATAATAATAAATGTAATAATAATAATAATAATAATAATAATAATACATGTAATAATAATAATAATAATTATTATTATACATGTAATAATAATAATAACAACAACAACAATAATACATGTAATAATAATAATAATAATAATAATATTTAAGTGTCACATATGAAAACTCAATATTTTTATACAAATATTATAAATTTCCTACTAAAACTTTTATATCCAACCACATATGGACTATAGGATGCCACTTAAAATAACAAAATTTTATAAACATATATTTTGTTAATAAGACTGCACAAGATTATTACGGTACTTAATGTCTTAAATACAATGTATCAAGGCATGGTCAGTGGCCTCCCTACAAAAGTATGACTACACTTAACCAAAAGTGTACATCACTTAGGTAACACTTACTTAAGCTAATTGCATTTTTTTGTTTCATTGTAAACTATGGTTTTGGCATAAAATTATTTCTGCATGTTTATTTTCCAAAACATTTTTTGTCTATTTTATTTATGAAGCAGAGTACTGATTTGGTTCATCCATCTGATACTCAGCTGTAAATTTCTATACATTTTTTTCCCTAGAATTCATGGAAATGCATGCTCATCCAGATCACTTAGTCTCACCTCTACAAATGGAGCTAATTACAATATACTTGAGCTATTTCCTTGCCATACAGTTTGTTTAATGATTTTAGTGTACAAATTGCTACTTTTTTGTTAGTTCAGTAATATACAAACCTCAAGGTCTCAAAAGCTACAGTAATGACATATTTCTTCTCAGACATTGGAACTTTTTCAAACGAGGTTAATGATGGATTCTGTTTTCTCTGATTATCTCTCACCTGTAAACAATATTAGATATAATGTGATAGAATCAAACCAAAGTTATCTCCCTTTAAATAAAATTGAAACAAACCTATCATCTGTTAACATTGGTAGAACATTGTAATACTAAGTGGTTTAATTGTCATATAATCACATAATCAGGTAATTAAGAAAAAATTTTATATTTTAGATTCCACAAATCTCAGAAGAAATTATTCAAATTTTTCTTTCTTTCTTTTTTCATTTTCAAATTATTCAACATCTAATCAGCCCCAATCAGTGATAACTTGTAAAAGCCGCTTTATGTATTTGATAATAATATATGTACATGTATATATATAATATCTATACCTCTCCGTAGGACCAGCCCTGTTCCATCTTGCCCATGGCCCACATTTCATGCATATTTTCTGCTAACCTGTCTCTGATAACTTCAATATATGCTGGCAACTGGATCTGTAAAAAAAACCATTAAAAATTCATGTGAAATGACAAAATTATAACACTTTGGGTTTTGTTACAACCCAGAATAAAATTTAGAATTAATGAATGTGTCTGAGACCTACTGGTATTTGTGTAACAGAGTAATTTTTACTGTAATGAGAAGAAAAAACCAATGGCAATATTTTTTTTCCTGGTTGATTAGTTCCAAGTTTTATATATTTAGAAATGTTTATATTTATACAATGACAGATAACATGTCAACTGTTAACATGATTTGATTTCAGACTTAAAATCAAATATTTTTTTTCAATAAATCAATTTAGGAAATATCTACAAGAGCAGATGGCAAATCACTAATCACTTTATTCTAAAGTTCAAAACAAAATATTAACAAACTTCGGGTCTTAACTGAAGAGTCAAATTTAAACAATTAAACCATATATTTTACAATATTCATGAATTGAAGACTCACAATATAACCGTATATTTCATGATATTCATAAATTGAAGACTCACTGCCACAGTTGAAGGACTACTATTTCTCACCTGCACTTTTTAGACAAGACAATAAAATTTCATTAAACTTTATACTTACGTGTGATGTAGATATTGCTTTTGGCACAAATGGTATATAATCTTGATTTTCTGTCGGTCCACTGTAAATATTTTTATTTATTTCACCAAAGTAAAAACATGGTTCAAATTTCACTTTTTCTTTTGGTAATAAAGATTCTGAAATTGGTGAATGACCCTCTGGAGGTCCATATCTTAGTTTTCCATTTTCTCCACCAAGTCCAAATCGACAACTGAAAGATGAATTATAAGACATGAATTATGTCCAATCTGACACAGATTTTATTAATGTATATTGATTCTGTGATATCAAGCAACTGGATCATGCAATATGACAATTCTGGAATTAAGCAAGGAGTTATCTTTCCTTGCATCAAGGTTGGGCATCTTAGAACAGTAAAGTAACGTGTCCATATAAATGTATAATGTCAATCCTAACAAATAATGAATGCAGTATGACAATGAAAATTGGTGTTTTTTAGATTTCCTTGCATCAAGGTTGGTCATCTCAAAATAGTAGAGTAGTGTGTCTGGAGAAGTTGAACGATCAAAAATTCAAGGGGTAAACTGCAGATGTAATGAACTTTTGAATTCTGATCAGAATGAAAATAATATTTAAGCTTAAGAACATTTAGCAAAAAACCTATTAAGATATGGAATATAATAAAGAGGACTGCAAGGAACTGAGATATGTTTCACATTACAATCCATCAACTTCAAGCCACACCTACCTAACTTTTGCCGACATTGTTACTACTGGAAAGAATAATCCATCTAAATTAAAATCTTTGAAATTTCCTAATACTTTAACACCATTTATAGAGAAGGTTATTTGAGCGATCTCTAAATCCAGGCTACACCCGATGATATCTCCTTTCTGTAACACTTTGTTACTGCTACATATCTGCTTGGGTTTTCCTCCTGAAATGACCATGAACACATAGGAAGTACATGAATTATACCAAAAAATTCTACAAGTATTGTCAATTTAATGTCAAATTATGAAAAGTACACATATTATTCACCTTCATGTACTGGTCCAAAGTAAAGTCACATATAACTGTTTTTTACGTAAATCTAAAATATAGCATTGTAATTTTATTTGAAAGCATAAAAAAATTTCTTTTTTTTTCTTTTTCTTTCTTTCTTCCTTTTTTTTTTCTTTTTCTTTCTTTCTTCCTTTTTTTTCTTTTTCTTTCTTCCTTTTTTTTTCTTTTTCTTTCTTTCTTCCTTTTTTTTTCTTTCTTTCTTTTTTGTTTCTTTTTCTTTCTTTCTTTCCTTTTTCTTTCTTTCTTTCTTTTTTTTTTGTAATTACAATTTGATATGTCATACCTGTCCAGAGATTAATTCCATCAAAGGCATAGGAATACAAATTATCTCCAATACCATTTCCACCCCACATTTCTCCACCACCTGGGTAAGGGACAAAGCCTTTGGAATTAGCCCATCCCACTCTCAGCACTGGAGGTAAGTGGGTACCAGACTCAAATTCATCCACCACAAGTTCAAAGTACCATTTCTTGTACATAGCAGAGCCTTCTAATACACCAACATTTATATTTGGCCTCAAACTGAAACAAAGTTTGTTATAAAAATAAAGTGATATAATTTTACAAATAATCTAAATAGTTATAAATTTTTCATACTAAATTATAGAACATTTAATCTTTAAAATTTATCTTTTATGAAACTGAAATAAAATTAAATGTGAACAGAGAGACTTTGTTTTCTCTTAAATGTCTCTGATATTTTAAAATATAAATGATTCTTGCTGCAGTTAAATTTGTGTTTGTATTTACAATTAAATCATTGATCTATCGTATAATTACCACAAAAAGGGGGAAATCACAGTTCTATAATTATATATTGATCAACTACATGCTTAGTTTACAATCAAAACTGTCAAAATATGCATATAAAAATGCAGCACAAATAAATTAAAAACTTTTTTTGATCAAACAACAGATATCAAAATTTGTTTTTCTTAAGAGTTGAGATGAGTAATGGTATTTAACGTCCCAGTCAAGAATATTTCACTTATATCGAGATGTCGCCAGCTATAGGCGAAAGTGCAGAAAATTTGCCCGTGCGTTGCGCTGATGGCAGCAGGGTTCTTTATTGTGCCATGCCTGCTATGACAAGGGACCTCATTTATTTTAAGTTCCCAACAGAAAGAACCATGACTTTCATTTCGTAATGCCGAGTGCTTGGCGAAAGAACAGTCACTATCCACTTTCAAGTCTTAGGTCAGACCCGGCCGGGGTTCGAACCCACGACCTTCCACTTACGGGTTTTTCTTAAGAGTTTATACTGTTTTTTACATATATTCATTAACTTCCCTAATTCCACTAAAAATATGTGTAGACACTCTTCAGTTCTAATTAGTACATAAGTACCTACCTTGATACTAAATCTACTAGTTTTGTCTGGAGTAAAAGGTCACGACCAGGGAGTAAGTTATCACAGATAAGATTCTGATTGGTTCTAACAGCTACATTGTTACCCACACATAAAGATCTTAATACATCTAGCACCTGCAGAAATAATTAATTAACTGATTAAATTATATAAAAATCATCTCATAAAATTACCACAAATATAATGATGTAATCATTATAAAAAATAAAAGATTATTTGCACAAATGTCTCAGATTCCTTTCTTAATTGCATCAAGAGACTGAGAAATAAAATGAGGTAACATGCTGCTTTTACTCAGATTGGTCATGGCTATCTGTGACATGTTGGTAGTTATAGCTAGCAAAAAGTAGTACCGGTAAATCTTTTTCACACTTCATACACATAGTTTTACATCCAAAATTCTTTATCTTGACCTTGGTGCAAGAAAATTTTGTTTGCACATCTAAGGTCAGATTTTCCCCCTTTTTCTAGACATTCCCATCTCTATTACTTTCTGTGACTGGCTCAACATAAATAAGTGCAAGAATCTTGACATGATTAAATTATACCACTACTCTGGAATATGTACCCCCAATATTGAAGTTTTCTGAAGTATACTTTGCTTCTCTTGCTATAAATTTGGTACAGGTCACTGATATTTTGTTTTGTTGTCTAAAATGAATCTTTTATAATCTCAAATTAGTATATAAAATTGAAAATCAATAAACTTTCCTAAATGTTTTTAAACAGTAAAATCGAGAGAGAGAGAGAGAGAGAGAGAGAGAGAGAGAGAGAGAGAGAGAGAGAGAGAGAGAGCAAAATGTATGGGAAGTAAGATTGGTAATACACTTTTGGTTCTTACTATCAGTTAATAGATAAACACCTTCGGACCTAAGAAAATATCATAATACAGCTTCTTACCAACCTTCACATGAAACTGTGACCAAGTGTATGTAAATTACTTTTCAAGAATTCTTGAAAAGTCCCTCAAGGGATGAAAGCACTAGCTTAAATGCAAAATGTTTAAATGTTTATCCTGGTTACAGTTTTTTAATATTTTAGAGAGAGAGAGAGAGAGAGAGAGAGAGAGAGAGAGAGAAACTGGATGTAGATAGACATGAATTTCATATAACTGTCTGATTGGACCAGTCCAATATTTATCATAGAACACAAACCTTTGGATCACGACCATGCCTATCTATAAGTGATATGATAGTTATAATGTGTTTTTCTTTAATCATATTCAAAGCTTCAGGACTGTCAATCAGCACACAATGTAATACATCTAAAACTCCTACAATGTAAAGAGAATAATTATTGAAACTTTGATCAACACAAGTAAACCTTTAACATATCCTACACAATATAATAAATACATCTGAAACTCTTTTAATATAATGTAGCAGACAGAGGGCTTGAAAGGTGGCTAAGTTGGCAGAGATTTCCACTAGTATTGGGAAGGTCCCGGGTTTGAGTTCATGCATTTTTTGCTTTTCCTGTTACAATTAAACACAAAAATAACCTAATTTTGAACATAGTAACTCTATGCTATTTTTTGTGTTTGTGCTTGAAGTTACATACTCTATATTAGACAGGAACATAATGATTTATTTTTTTATTCAAACTTGACTCTGAGATCTATTGAAAACCATAAAGAATTTTTAAGAGATTACAGAACCCCTTCACTTCTGTACCAAATTCAGTAGAACTACCATTTCAATCGGATATGGAATTCTTATTTTCAATACATGTTTTTTTTGTTATTCGAAACATTTTTGGCTCAAACGGTAAGAGGTGTTACATTATAAATGAATCAATCTAACTAAAACAGTACTTGAAATTTCCTAGAATAAAAATGTTATTACTTCGGAAACTACCTTTTCATGTTTGAAAAAATAATGCAATTATTCTCACCTTTTGATGACTGTTGACTCTCTAATCTGTTGACTAACCAATCCAACCTGTATGACTGAGCAAATTGAGCACAGTTGGCACGGTTACCACGGATCATTGCAGCTGTTAAATAAACAAACCAAGTTTAAAAAATACTAAAGATGTTCAGTAGACAGTAATTAATAAATATATTTCCAGGGCAATACTGTACATTAGTTGGTAAAGTGTGTAGCATTAAAACTGAGAAGTTGCAGATCTGACCAAAAAAACTGAAAATTCTTCCAACATGCAATTTGTATTAGGATAAGATAAAAATATTGACTTTTGATAAAAGTTTGAAAAATTTCAGGGTAGGCATACTAAACAACTATCAATACATATTACCATGAGAGCACTGAATATATTCATATTGTTTCTGTAAGCAAACTGTTTTATTCAATACAAGTAATTGATAAGTAAATAATCTTGATCAATAATCAATCAATCAAACAGTCAAAAACTGCCCATTCCTGTCATTACAAACATTCAACAGATTTTTAAGTGCAAGGATTGGGTTATCATTTTTTGTATTTGTTAAGGACAATGATTTTTTAAATTTTTTTATTCATTTACTTATTTTTTAAATTTTTGCGACAATAAGTGACAATCCTAGCATTTCCTTTAGACCAAAATTTTTTTCTTACCTAGCAGTAAGTACAGATAATTTGATATGTCATCCCAGCAATCGGCGGCATCCTCTCCAGCATAATGAGCGAAATGTCGCTTACTTTTGTATTGGCTAAATTTGTCTATTGTCTCCAAAATAAGGGCTATCATACCCTGAAAATTGAAATAGAGATTATAAATAGGGATTCAAAGCAGGTGGATAGATAGAAGTGGGGACAAAAGGACCAAGACAGACAGAAATAAAGAACTAATATTTTGTTTAATTTTATGGTTTTCTATCAAAATAAGTACACTTACTGTGAAAATTTACTACATTGTACAGATAATTTTTCAACAAAAACTATTTTAAAATACATGCAATATACATGTATTTGATTTTTTTGTACATTTTAATTACAAGCTTAAGTGTGACATTTTTAAATCTAAAAGGTGCATTTACTGAAAATAAATAAATTCAACAAATTTTACATGTGCCTTTTATTTTCTCCTAATCTTAGGCAATGTTTTAAAGTTCTTATTACAATGTCTAGATAATTTGTAAATACAACTAACCTCTTCCTGAAATAGATCTTGTCTATTTCTTAATGCTCTAAGTTTATTTTGTTTCTCTTCATGCTCTGAAACAAAACACAGAAAATGATAAAACCATGTCATATTTAAAACTGACCCTACATACATTAAATGTTCATAAACACAGTAAAAATAGTAAAAGTAAAAAGCTTCGTAACTACAGGTTCATGATAACTTAAACATCGGTCATTTTTGATATATTTACTATCAAATTTCAGTTTGACATTCATGAAAAAATAGTAAAACTGAGTTAAACTCACAAGATGTTTTAACAGCCAAATTTTGCTGTTATAAAATGCTCCGACAATGAATACACAGAAAATTTTCAAAGAATTTTCAAAAGAAAAAACAGAAAAAATAAACACTTTTTTTTTGGTGATGAGCAACGTGACAAAGGGGCATTACAACTGTTATATTGTGTTGAATTATTTACCTTCATCCTCATCTGGTTGAGCAAAGTAGTCAATAAGATCCTCTAGGCACTTAACAACTTCTGATAGTGTGAGTCTACTCCAACTATGACCTGAACGCCCTTCTGTCTTCAACGAATCTAATGCTCTGTAATACATTATGTATATATATATATATATATATGTAATCTAAAATAAACTATAATAAGGATGACAGTGATCTAAAAATTTATATGTACATGTATATTACTTTACGATATTAGCAGAAAATTTTAATCATAAAGATTTGTTCATTTAGGATAAAATCTCTTTTCTATTCTGTATTCAAATAAAGTTCATGTAAACCCTGGTGCTCTAGTCTCTAGGTGGTCTACAGCACTGACTATAGGTCACACTGCCTCTCATTGTTTTGGTTAAAATATCACTCGAAAGATTCTAGTGTGATCAAGTTTCAGTCAGTTGGCTTGCCAAAAGCTTGTGGTTTTCTCGAGGCACTCTGGTTTCCTCCACCATCCAAGAACTTAACACCATGATATAAGTAAAATATTATTGATAGGGATGTAAAACATCATTACTCAACACTACTCATTTTTAAATTCCTATATAAGTTTATGTTATTTTAACTATTATGAGTCAATTTTACCGGAAAACAATAATTTTATTGAAACAATTTGCTACCTAAAAGGAGGTTATAGAATTCTAAAATCAATACACATAACAACATGTCTTACTTGTTAAATCTATTATACACAGACTGACATTTCCTGATGACACGAGCTGATCTAGATTCTTCATCCTGAGCTCTGGTAAAGGTAAAACCATCATCCATATGTCCCTCTACCAACATCACAGCCTATAGTATAACAAGTATACATGTGTTGAAATTAATTTAATTTGGCAAAAGTCAGAAAAATTTTTAAAAACAGCAATTCGAATATAGCATTGTTTATTTTGGGGTGGGGGTTTTGTCCAGGCACTGGTTTCATAATCATTTCTTGACTAAGATTTTCCTTAATTTGAATCTGGCAAATATAAATTTTTAATTATAATTTGGTTAATTGTTTAGATATTCAGAAATTTAAGATTGTCATTTTGAAGATCACTTCAAACTTTTAACATCTATATTTAGTTTTATCAAATATTTATTTGTATTTTAAGAAGTAATTGCCAATATTTGCTAAATTCAAGTTAAAAAAATCTTAATTAAAGAATGATCAGGAAGCTGGGGCCAGTTTGTTTCTCTGAAAAATTTTTTTGTTTCATGTTCTTGGTTATATTAGCTATATATAATGGTTTACCTTTTTCTCTTCCACTCTTCCTACTCCTCTTTTCTTTGTTTCAAATGACTGATACGACAACCAGAGTCCTGAGTCACAATGCTGTATAAATACCATGGTATCACCATACTTGATGTCACATTTACCCATACCTTCATCTTCTCTGGGTTCTGCTTGCTTCTTGTCATCCTGAACAAATAAATCTGTTTATTTAATATTATTTTACAACAATACAAAAACATATCTAAAGAAAGATGAGGGGTGGTTTGAATGTGTTTTTATTGGAGCAGTCAGTTCTGGAAAGAAAGAGGAAACTGAAGTAAACAAATTACCAAACTTTCTCTTGTGAGGGATTGTGGTCCATAAGCATATGCTTTAGATCATTCTGCTATTGGGGCCCCCTTATGACAAATATGTATATGTGACTTATTGGAATTTATTTTAATTTTTTTTTACGTGTCTCAATAAAGAATTTAATACATGTATACATAAACCTAACTGAAATGTTCCTTTTTATAATGCGTCACTTTTTATTATTTTTGAAGATAAACCACAGAAAATATTATGCCATCCGATCAACATAATCGATAAAACTTCTTATCTTTATGTAAAAAAGGCTATGTTATAGTGAGGAAAGTATAAATAAACTAAGATACAGTGAAGCAATACAGTAAAACCTGTATATAAGAACAGTTCACAGGACCTAAGGAACACAGACTTAATAGACAGGTCGTGATTATATAGAGGTTTTTTTGTGCTGAAATATGAGGCAAGGAGCCTTAAAAATTCCAGTCATAATGGTCATGTGGTCTCAATATAGAGGTGGTCTCTATAATAGGTTTTTATTGTAAATGCATACTATTTTCAATATAAAACAAACCTTTGATTGGTAAAGAAAGAATGCTACACTTCTTTCATCAGCTTTTTGTCGATGTACAGTAATGACTTGGTGTTCATGAGTAACAGCCAGATATCTGCCTGATGTTACATGTCGTAACCTACACTGCTGTCCCCATCCCATGAATCCACCTGCCCATCTAAAATGACAAAATCAGCAAGGTTTAAAATACTCTCTCAAATCAATATAAAAAAAATAATATCAAATGCAGCACAAGGAATTTTTTTTAAATTTCTAAAAACATATAATTAAAAGAACTAGTGTAAATAATTCCTAAATCATACAAAATTAAGATCCCTTCCTACAAACATCTTAAAAGAAACTAACAAACAGTGTGTAAAAATCATTTACACTGCATTTAGTACAGTTACTTTCATAAATTTGTTTACTCTCAAATTTTTGTAATCTGTTATTAAAAATTGCTTCTAGTATATATTCATAAAACTTACTTTGTCCTAATGAGTTCTAATCTCCATAGTGATCTAGCATGACTACATACAGAACCCGTCTCATACATAACGGCACTGCAACAAAAATATTACAAAATAAAATTAATAAAATAAATATTTTAATTATTTATGACATACAAGTTTGATAAAAAATGAAGATGCATATTTACATACAAGTTTAATTAAAATGGAGATGCACATTTGTTATACTTTGTCAAATATTGTATGTGGCATGTTTAAAATTTGAAAAATTTTGCCAAAACATATGTCAGCTAAAAGTTTTAGCAATTTTGGTAATTGAAAATATTGTTTTTATTTTTATTTTTATTTTATTTTTAAATTTTTATCTACAAAAGCAATATTTTAATTATAAGGAAAACTTTTGATAATTCTAATTCTAATTTGATAATTCTAGGTGCAAGGGAATTAAATTTCAAATTTAAGCAACATACTTGACATCATCTTGACACCAAAGTAGTGTCACTATATACACAGCCAGATTGAAATAGTAGTCACCTCAAAGGCATAATAAAGCACAACCATATATATTTGTTAAAATCACAGTTTAATTTTTTCTTTAAATAAATGAAGTAAATTATACCTAAATTCATTTTCACTTCCAGCTTCTGGAATAGCCAAACATTCATCCATGTGACCATGAAACAATCGCAGAACATCTCCACCAAAGACAAAACCTACAATTACAAACTTATAGTTCTTGATTTTGCCCATGAAAAATTGATGGCAGTAAAAATCTGTTCTAAATTAGCCAACATACATCAAATATTTTTCAATTTTTATCTTATTTACTGCAATTTTGAATGTATGACTTTATCACTTTCAGTTTTATGCAACTGAATATCAGGGGCCAAGCTAACATGGTTTTCCGATTAACTTAAATCAAATTCAAAATGTAACAATGTTTAGCAAGAAAATCTGGTAAAACAATTCTTCTTTTCAAGTAAACTTTCATAATTCAAAGTTAAAAAAATTTATGCCTGAAGACAAGTGCATGTGTGATCTAAAGGAAAACAAGTGCATGTATACCCTCAATAAACAAACAAGTGCATTTGTACCCCAAATGGAAAACAAGTGCATGTGTGCCCCTAATAAAAAAAAACAACAAGTGCATGTATACCCCTATAAATTCCATGTATGACCCAGCTGCACCAAAACTAACATGACAAGATTTCTATACAACAGGGAGTTGTAAAACTAAATTTTTCTTTAGAACAACACATTGGAAGACAATTTGAAATAACCATACAAAACAAGATTGACATGTCAACGACACAGACTGTTCTTAATACTAATTACTTACTGATTGATTTCTGTCTTATAGCACCTGAACACATGGGTAAAACTGTCCATAATGTCTGCTGAAAGGAAGCTGTCACAACCGAACCACTCCCTATGTGCTACAAGATACATGAAAATAATTAATACTAGTATGATAACAATACACAAACCTACAGTTACAGCTTGAACAAAAGATCACTGCGAAAAACCTTAAAAACCATCAGAATGTTATAACAGATATAGATATGGTAACTTTAATATCAAAATCCTATGGTTTCAAATATTGGGTATGGGACAATACGATGTTTTGATAGATATTTCATTTTGACTCTGGCAAATTTAAGTTAAAAGGAAGAAAATGATAGAACTGTCATTGTGATTTGGCAGAGGTAACCAATATTTTGCAAAAGATACTTTGGAAACTTTCCCACAACATAAGTTGCTTTATTAGGCCTGTAAAGTATCAATATTTTTCAAAGTAATATTTATTCTTGAATGCTTACTAAATATCGTTCTGAAGATACACTGACCAATATAAGGTCATCTCCTACTCTGACCTTTTCACCTTCTGACCTCTGTTTTGATGCTGGGTGGATTGTCCACCAGCATGATTCTCCTGCAAAGAGAACATTAATATTTTGTATCACTTTTTGTCATGTACTGCATGTCAAAGTTTGCCAGATTAGGTACACAAAGAGTTAGTCATTATTATTCAAAACTTAAATGGAAAAAAAAAACTTAATGCTTGTGAGCTTGCTCATATAAATTGAGATTAACTTAAGCTTGCTGTAGAAAAAAAAACCTCTTTAAAGGTCATCTAACACATCCACCAGAATCCAATGCCCAAATGCATAAATAGAAACAGTTATTACTTTTATCATATATTAGTATAAACAAAACAGTAACATTTTATTTTTTTGCTGAACACTATTATACTGTAAATCAGGAAATTTTCATGAGAATCATCATTCAGTGATTTTGCTATGGTTTTTAAAAACTACCTCCCGCCTTTCAGATTGGGAAAATTTGGAGCCTTTTTATGTCACATATTACGCTCAGACATTTGAAATTCATTGCAAAGATTTTATATTGTGACAATATCTAACATTTTTTGTCTGTCAGAACAGTTTTGGACAACTGATTTAACTTAAACTATTTCATTGTGTGTCACTGTTGCCTTTTGGGGAATTTTAGTTTTCAAATTGGGAAAATTTAGTCTAATTTCTCAAGGGGAAACTACCTTTATTCGGTAGTAATTTTAGGCAAACAAAACCACTGTCATTTCATGATATCTGTTTACTTTTTATTTTATTTTTTATTTTCATGTGCAAACGTAAGTAAATCTAAAAAAAAAATTAATAAATAAATAAAATACTGGTAAAAATTTCATTGTTGTATGAACTTGTATCTCATTTTACTCTCACGAATTTATTCAAAAATAAATCAAACATTTCACAATTTATAGTATATAAACAAAGCTTCACTTATTATTGTTTTACTATGTAGAACTGCCTCAAGTACAACACAATGGATTTTTTATCACTTGATGTGTTATCATCATAAATAAAACAGTTGGAAAGAAAGATGAAAATTCTTAAGCGCCAAGACTTGATATCTCGGCAAATTAAACTGCATTTTTTTCTTAGGAAAATGTCAGTAAACAGCAATGACATCCTTCATGAGGATTGCCTAGAAAAACACACACACACACACAAACCCATCCTTCCCCCTCCCAAACACCTAATACATCAAGTTAAATAAAATAACATTTAATATGTGATTACCTTGACAACATATTGTCAATATGATAAAACAAAATCAAGCATCATAATGTATGCTTAATATTGCCATAAGCCATTTAGTATATCAAGCTACATCAGCTTTTTATTATAGCTTTCCACAGTTAACACACTTAATACGCTAATGTGGGTAACTGATAGTAACAAAGTACTGCACAAAATAGGCACATTGTTTAAATGACGATGTTACATAATTCACATCAATAACAAGCAACAGGAAGAATATTTCTGTATAAATCAGCTGTACTGTTTATCTGTGTGACTCGTTATGTATTACTTAAACAAATACCAAATGTATAAAACTTCCTTATTACCTTGAGCACTCTCTTTAAGTCCAACATCAAAGGCTAACTTGTCATTAGAGGAACTGGTTGAAAGACAGGATAAATACTTCAAAAATAAAGAAAAAATGAAAATCAATATAAAATATAAAATAAAGTAAAATTGTTATATGCAGATATGATATACATGTACATATAGATGTTTGCTGCTGGCGCTGAGATAACAAATAATAAACTAGAGAATTGGTCTAATAAGATAAACATCTTTGGTCCTTGTCTTAAAATAAGTGGGGTGGTTAAGTCTCCAAATAGATACTAAAAAACCATGCAACTTTATATCAATTTAACTATATATATATATATATATATATATATATATATATATATATATATATATATATATATATATATATATATGTAACAGGAGGGAGAAAACACATCCTCACCCAATGCCCCAGCTGAGGATTGAACACTACACTGCCCTTCCAGGTGATAAGCAAGCGCTCTACCACAAGGCAAAAAAGTCCGGACCAGAAAGTCTGGCAGTTAATCACTCTATAATATCTACTATATACAACATCTACACCACAACTTACTCAGCCCTGCTATAGATATATACATGTATATAATGTGTGTGTCCAGAGTCATGACTTTTATTCCCAATGGTCAATCTTTATACAGATTACTTATTGAAATCTTTGTTGTGAGAATTACTTTGGTTTATAATTGTACTCATTGTTATCACTAAAAAAGCACATTCTATTTTATCAGCAATTAAATAACATACCATGTTACTATGGAGATGTCTAAGTAATACTGCATGGCCATATAATAAAGTTCTGTGACCTGATTGTGCTGCCTGCAACAAAAATTATAAATTAACACACGTTTTATACACATGCAAACTAATATGATAAAATATCAAAAATGAAACAATGATTTTAACACAAGTACATATGGCGGTGTCATAAATCCGTAAAATAAAACAGATAAAACACATAAATATGAAGTACCAATATCTTCTATCTGTTGGTTTTCATGAAGAACAATATTTTTGTTTATGAATACAAGTCCTAAACTATTTTTCTATTTAGAAATTAACCTTATGTTGTAAACTAGGAAACCTGTTTTCTATCATTAGATTTTAAACTTTTAAAAAATCAAATTCAAATCTTGAAAAAATTGTTCTTTAAAAGTTTTTTACTGGTAAATCTGGATTAGTGATTTTATTGAAAAATGTTTAATTTTCATGTTATTTCTTTTATCAATTTTGATACATTGCCTGCTAGATATGCCTGCAGACATATTTTTCAAGGGTGACTGTCATGGATTTAAGTATGTACATGTACTTGGGTATTTTATTTTACATTCCTTCGGTCCACTTGGCTGCTAAATAAATGAGTTCTAGTGAAAATAATGCAGATTAATGTTGCAAAAGACAGGTACTCTATCCAAAATTAGCAATGATCTAAGAGGGTGCCTCTGAACCTAATGCAATAGACTGGCAACCTATCCAAGATTAGGAGTGGACTGAGATGGACTTTCTGGACCATGCAATAGACTTGTATCCTATCCAAAATCAGCAATGGTCTGAGATGGAGCCTCCTAATCTTGCAACAGACTGGCATCCCATACTTAACTGACAATAGACAGACATCCCATTCAGATGGGTAATTGCCTGATAAGGAACCTCTTCAACTTGCAACAAGCTGACATCATTTCGAGGTGGGCACCAGTACCAGGAGTTTAGGATGGTCTTAATCTTTTAAACTTTTTATCTTTAACAGGCTGTTTATGCAAACCAGAAGTAGATATTTCACAAAAAAAAAAAAAATCTTTGCTTCACAGGAAAAAAACTTCCTATTTTAATTGATTGTAATAATTTACATAACAGACAAATTTATCAATGTATTGCATTTAATAATAAACCAATCAGACACTGAAAAATCAATGATATTGACAAATTATTAAGATAAATGATCATCCTATCATCTCTTGTCACTTCAAATCTACAATCCATTATGGATTATTAGATAGAAAAAATTAGCCCCTATCTGACCATCTGGCCATCTTTGATTTTTGTTTCGTCTAAATTCTCGATTCCTATGCATTTGTCATTAATCATGTCATGATTGGTTTCGTAATCAACTTACTTGGTTTTGGTTTTTATTTTTAAAAAGCATTAATTTCTCTAAAACTGAAATTGATAAAAAATGAAGCCTATAGGATTCAAATAAACAAATATTTTGCAACTGCAGTAAAAGTTTGATAGTTTGAATGTGGCTTTACCTGTTTTATCAAATACTTTTGGATTAAATGAAATCATTATTTTGTCCAAATGAATTTAACTTCTAGATAACTTAAAGACAAAAATGGAGGTCATAGACATGCTTGCAAACTAGACTCTTTTAGTCTCAATGCAGCAATATGTTTTGATACAAAATAAAAAGACAAGTTTACCTTGACATTGAATAAAGGTCAGAAATTATCTTGAACATAAATAAAAATAATCATTTAGGATATTACGTTTTTGGTTTGAATAATCAAATATTTTCAAATGTTTTCTAAGTGGGGGTCAGATCAAGGTCATCCTCTCAAGAAAGCTCTATACAAGTAAGGGTATTTTTAACAGAGAAAACAAAATGTCATTTTTCAGGCTAGAATTGCAATTTATATATTTGTCATTTATAAGAAATGCATTTTACTAGCCAATTTGTTTTTAATGTTACAGTTTGTACCATATGAGTACTCAGTAAGTAGTTCCCTAATTTTGACAATATTTACAGATAAAACTGCATGGATCCGGTCATTTAAATAGCACCAACCTAAATGTGTACTTACTGAACAGATCTCTCTTCTACAGATACAAGCTGCCTTACTTGACATAAATGGATGTGTTTTACAATACACCCTGTCTTCTTTAGATAAGCAAACAGTAAAACAGTCAATTATCAAAGAATCCCATAAGGTATTGAGTAGATGAAATTACAGACGAATAGACATTAAAATGGAATGTGTTTCTCATATGAGGTTTGCGGTGACATAAAAACTTTTCTTTCTAGCTCCTTGAGATCGATCAATAGTGATTCTAAATCATATTAATATAACAAAATTTACCAAAAAAATTGATCAACAAAATGAACTGTATATTTGAAATGAGTTTACACAGAAGTATAAATTTCCTTTTATATACACCCAAGGAATTTTTATTGAATACCAAGAATCAATTCATTTAGACTTGCTAATAAAACAAATTACATATTTAATCTCCAAGGTACATGCCATTTCAAGTAGAACTTCTACTGGGATTTCTCGGTAAGAATTATTAAATCAACATTTCTAAAACACACAGAAAATGTTGACGCTGTTCTATAAAACAGTGAGAGCAGGTCTGCAGATTTTTGATATATATCTTTATTATTGAATCGATATGAAAATCCTCTAATTTTGACAATTTATCACTAAGTATATCAAATAAGGAATAAGCTTAAAATGCTTCTATAGAAAAAACCTATTATTTTGTTGAGTCACTGAGTGTATAATATAATAAATAATTTATAATACAGGCCAGCAAATAAAAAAATATTATTTTTTGAAAATCAAATTTTTGAATGTTGCATGAAAGCTTAAGCATTTGTTATTATCTCAGAAAATTGAGCTGTTTTTACATCATAATAAAAAACTATTATTTTGTTGAGTCACTGAGTGTATAATATAATAAATATAATAGAAGCAAGCAAAAATTTTTATTTTTATTTTTTGAAAATCAAATTTTTGAGGATTATTACTCCAACTATCATATAGTAGTCATATAGAAGTCTGATAGGATATGTTTCACCTCAACATCATCCAATCACATGGAAGACAAAAAAAAATTCTAGCTGAAAATAAAATATTTATTAAGAAAACAGTTTAAAAAGAAATATTTGCAACTTAAGATATCTACATGGCTAAAACAAGATCAGTTATTTTAAATGCACCATGAAAGCTAAAGCATTTGTTATTACGTCAGAAAATTTAGCTGTTTTACATTGTAATATCTTCAATTATTTATACATCAATGTGTGGAAAAAAAATCCAAATTTGATAAAAAAAAATTCTTAACAAAAACTTAAAGAAGACTTTTTTCTATAAATAATGTTGAAATATTTTTTCTTTTAATAATATTTCAAAAGTTAGTGAAATATCATTTCAATTTTATTTAAAAACATATTAATGATCTTACTGAAAGTATCCAGTAAAAAATCATCTTCTTAAAGAACATCCCTATTTGCTGCCTAAATATAATTCCTACTCACAGTAGATCTATCTAAATGCAAGAATTTTTGTCAGGGTCACCTGAAGGTTAGTTTTCTGAGGATGGTGAAAAATCCTTTAGAAGAAGTCTAAACCCTATAGTAGATTATCCCCCTTTAAGATTTGTATAAATACGTACTGTGGATTCTTGGGATGATGATGTGACCATTTCCTGCAGAGCTCTCACCGAAAGCGCTTGCTCCAATACAAATGCACATACTGAAATGTCTGGTGGTATGTCCTAGAAGTACAAAAAGAAAAAAAATCAAACTAATGACTAATATTTTAAGGTCTATCTTTTTTATATTTCAACTCAATAGACCCTCTTTATAAAGACAGCAAGACCTATTATAGTGACCACTTTTGCAAAGCCAATATGTCCATTAAGACAGTCTGTTTTAAAGGTCTATTTTCTTTATATTTCAACTAAAAAGACCCTCTATGTAGACAACAAGATATTCTTTAGTGACCACCTCTATATGGTCAACATGTCCATTAAGACAGTCTATTTTAAAGGTATATTTGGTTTATATTTCAACTAAAAAAACCCATATATAGAGAGGTGACAAGACCTTCTTAAGTGACCATCTCTGTATGGTCAAAATGTTCATTAAGGTTACTGTTATAAGGTCCATTTTCTTCATGTTTCAACTAAAAAGACGCTATATTTAGAGGTGGCAAGACCATCTTTAGTGACCACCTCTATATGGTCAACATGTCCATTAAGAGACCAGTGTTCTAAGGTCTATTTTCTTTATATTTCAACTCTAAAGAACCTCTATAAAGGGACCAATTGTCTATAAAGTCTATGTCCCATAGAAAGACTTGATATACATGTTTTACTGTAATTTAAACAGACAAATGTTAACAAAACGCCAATTAGACAGCAATGCAACATTATAGAATGGGTTCCTTCAGGTTCAAAAGTAAACTTAGTGCCAGTTTGTGCCAAGAAATCCATCAAGGTCAACAGTTTATTTATATCATGTACACCTGTTCACAATTCGTTGATGAGGTTATAGGGATATACTACTTATAAGTGTTACAATCTGATGAAGAATCTTTATTTTTTTATGAGGTTAATTATAACAGACATATAAAATTATTTAATTTTCTTTATTTATACTTATTAATAAACTTTGTAGATTCTTTTTGTGTATTGGTGTAGTTTTGAAGTCTAACGGATACCTCAGTATTATAACTGCATCATACTTTATTCTGACCCCTACAACTGCAGCAGCATCAGCAGCAGTGTATGGGGGAGTAAGTACAATGTATTATGACTCTGGATAAAGCCCAAAACACCAGGTATAAATATAGATAGAGGTTTTACAAGGGATATCTATAAAAATCCTACCTTGTATTTTACTACATTTGCACCATTTCAAGATAAATCAAGTTATTCTGACAAGATGGTGAATAGATAGCATGGAGGACAGTGTCTATCAAAAAACTTTCATATTGGAAATCTTTAACTTTTTTAATCACAAAATAAAATTCAATATTTAACACCAAATAGTGAAGCGCAATATTTTGTTCACCTTTAGTTAAAAACACCATCTAACTTTAAGTGTTACAATAAGATACATAGATGAATGATTGATGAGATAAACTATATATATATATACATGTAGTGTCAAATTCCCTTATCCATAACTTAAAGGGTCCTTTGGATGAGACCTTAAAAACCGATGCCCCATGTCACAGCAGGCACGTTAAAGAACCCTCTATTCCAAATGCCCTTAGCATACTGCAAAAGTCAAAATCTCGTCACTACACCTATAGCTGGTGACGACTTGATATATGTGAATTATTCTTGAATGGGACATAAAACCCCCTTAAATCAAACAACCAATACTTAAATGTCTCTTTCAAATTAGGGAAAAAGCCATTAATTACAGTCTCTATCCTTTATCGGTAACTTCCAAATTCATTAAGTCATTCTGCAGTTTATAGAACAGAATGTATCATGTTTATAATGCCTTAATGTTGTAATCCAGTTGTGTTGACAACTTGTAAATTCCTATAGATCCCTTTTCTTCTCATCTAACTTATCCCTTTATTACAAAATCCCTTCAATGTATCTAATACTTAACTACATTCCCTACAAATTCTGTTTCAATATTCTCATTACCAAATAGTCTTGTATTTTTTCAGGACTATCTCTGCAAAATTTGGATATTTTATGATGGTACATTGATTTTTCATATAAACGTCAACATTGATTTTGTTAATTGTTACACCTTCTAGAAGAAATGCCATCTCCAACTAAATTCCCTTTCAAGTACCTCATGCCAAATCTGAGTATCATTCCCTTCAAGGTACCTCCTACTCATTCCTAACATATACAATGATATCATTAACAGATGCCTGTTTCTTATTTCCTCCAAGGAACCTCATCTTTCACCTGAGACATACTATCCCCTGTCAGGTACCTTGGTGAATCCTCAGTCCAGGATATCCTGGAAAATGTTCCAATGGATGGAATCTATCCTAGATATTCTAGGGAATCATCAATCTAAGATCACAACATAAGCATATTTATAATTCCCTTTAAGGTACCCCATCCTTGATCCTTACAATCAACAGATGTAGCTACCTTTATTTAGATGATATCTTAGTTAATCATCTTTTACAGGTCGTTAATCCTTGTATACAAAACAGATAACTCATTCCTTTACTTTACTTTATTTTTCAATGTTTAGGAGTACAAATCTGTCTTATGAATTATTTTAGCAATAATAAATTGAACTGTCTGGGGTTTTTATCTAAGAAATTATAGATTTTTTTATCTCAACTTTAACAGTCTGGCTCTTAATAAGTAAAGTTATTATATACAGAACGGTCAATATGACTTACGAAAAATATACTAGTAGACTGTAGAAAGATGATAAGTGTTCTTCATTTGGTAAAAGAAAAGGAATGTAATACAGGATGGAAACCAGGACCTCTCACACTATGGATGAGTGCTATACGACTCAGCTACCCTGACTGCAACAGTTAGTTCACCACAGCAGTGTCCTGATAAATTTTGAAAACCATTCCAACTACTGGTATCATTAATAACTGGACATATGACACCTTTACCTCTCTCCACTCCACTGAAATTTGCTAAAAATACTTTAATCTGTCCAAAAATCAACTCTCTACAAAGAAATCTGTATATCAAAAAGCCACAGAAATTCTGAAGCTTACAACTGAACCATCGTTTTCAAGCTTAACAATTGAATCATTGTATAGAAACTAACCTCTATATTAAAAACCAACCAGAAATTTTGACTTTGATTCTTGACAATTATCTCGGTCATCGTTCATATATGATGGATTGACCTTGATTGGTGCAAATTTATAATGAATTACGATAGTCTAAAACACAAGCCACTTAATTACAGAGTGCTTCTTGTAATTATAGTTCTAATAAAGATACATGTATTTACTGTAACTCTATGCATGCATGAAAGTATAAACATTCTCGAACATCCACTTACACCTTCCACTAATTAAAGCACCTGAGAGCATTTAGGATAATTTATTTTATGCTAAAGCTCCATTACAAAAATGGAAACACTTTTTCAATGTCAATATTTATTAATAAAATTTCAACTGGATGTGATATATTTTTATTACAAATCAATAGAAATACCATTAGGAAAGTCTTATGGTCAATGAAAAAATAGAAATAATCTACTTTCAAAATTCAGAATGTCACTTACCTAAACAAGAAAGCCAGAGGCATGACATAATATGGTGTGCATAATTTGTTCATGCTCTTTCTCTCTCACCACTGCGGTAGCTTAGTTGGTAGAGTGCTCACTACGTAAGTGGAAGGTCGTGGGTTCGAAACCCGGCCAGATATGACCCAAGCCTTAAAAATGTGGGCAGTGATTGTTCTTTCGCAAAGCACTCGGCATTACAAAATGAAAGTCACGGTTCTTTCAGATGGGAACTTAAAATAAATTAGGTCCTGTGTCACAGCAGGTGTGGCACGATAAAGAACCCTGCTGTATAATGCCATCAGCGCAAGGCACAGGCAAAATTTCTGCACTTTGGCCTATAGCTCGATATAAGTGAAATATTCTTGAATGGGACTTTGAACACTATTACTCAACTCAACTCAACTCTCTCTCTCTATCTCTCTCTCTCTCTCTCTTCTATCTATTAAAGTATGAATCATAAGTGAATTCATTTTGACATGTGTATGTTTCATTAAAACACCTGCAAAAGAAAATCTTTCCAGTACTCCTGAACTTGGCAATACCAATTACTCCTAAATATAACATCTATGATATAAGTAATAATGGTAAATTAATACTTATCTTATATCATATTATAAATATCAATAAATAAAGTCATGAGAAATCTTCAAATTTTACAGCCAACTGACCAACTGATTACAGTAGATTGAATACCTTAAAAAAAGGATTTCAAACATTTTATCTATAAAAACTAATGATAAAAAACAAATAAATTGTACTAGCAAGTGATAGAGTAAGAAAACTGGGTGATTTTCTCCTATGCAGTCCATACTACATCCATTTTTATTTTATCAATATGTCAGGTACGACTACAGTAGCACAGTTGATAGAGTGCTTTCTTCATATAAGGGAGGTCAGGGTTTGAACCCCGCCGGGTCTAACCAAGACTTGAAAATTGGTAGTGACTGCTTTTTCGCCAAGCGATCTGCATTCTGAAATAAAAGTCACTGGGTCTTTTAGAGAAGACCTGAAAACCAATACCCTGTGCTACAGCAGGCGTGGCTCCTTTAAGAACCCTCCACACGAATTGCTCTTAGCAAACTTCAAAGGTAAAAATTTCAGCCACGTCACCTATAGATGGCGATGTCTTGATATAAGTGAAATATTCCTGACAAGGACGTAAAGCCCCATTAAATCAAATTAAATCAAATCAATATTTCACCAGCGTTAGGTGGAAATTGAAGATATTTATATTCTCTAGCTATGCAACATGCTTATTTATGGCAATGAATGAACACTCTTTTTATATGTGCCCATTTACTGTGACCAGATGTATCTTTTCTTTTCTTTAATTTTTTTAAATTTTATTTTATTTTATTTTATTTTTATTTATTTTTTTTTTTTTTTTGTGGTTGGTTTGATGTCTCATTAATTTTCATCAAAAAATTGAAATAGTAGAAGAAAAATCCTAGTAGAAATAACTGTTTGATTGAATTTGTGGAAAAGTAATTCCCAATTCATTTGTCTATATTATTCATTCATTCCAATTGACAACAACAGTCTATGAATGGTCCCTAAAGACTCCATGAATAAGTGCTATAAAATCAATACCTTTTCCCTCTTGGTCCCACAGGGAGTCCAGAGTTGATATACTGTCAACCTGGATAAGTTATATCACAGGAAATTCCATGTCAGCTGTGGGATATACAGTACAAGGAGTGTAAAATCAGCCAGCATTGTAGAGGTATAACTTAGACAGAAATAACAGTCATTCTTAATATCAATAGGTTTTATACTGATCTTATATTTAATATTTATATTATAATTGTGGAATTTTCTAAAATTGCTTTAGTAAAAAAAAAAAAAAAAAAACAGAAAAGTTTGCATATGACTAAAATTGCAAAGTTTGGTTTGAAGACATTGTTTTGACATTTAATGCAAAACAGAAAATTCTGATGAAAATTAAGCTAGCAAAGGGGATAAAATTTTGGCAGGATATTTTCTTGTTTAACCAACCTCCAAAAAAACAAAATTTAAAAAATATAATATGACTGTTTGATAGACAAGCATGCAGATATAAAATTGTCAATACCAAAACAATTTGCGTACTAAACCATAATCTAGTTTAATCTACCGGTACATCTCACACTAAAGATTTGGTAATGATTAAGACATTTTGTTTGTGACAATGTTTTTTGGAAAAGATTCATAGAAAATTTTATGATATTGTTCTGTGGAAATCAAATATATGCATAGGCTCAAGTTAAAAAAAAACTCAGAAACATTCTGTTTCATTAGATTTTCTATAAAACAATTTAAAAATACATTGTTAAAAACACAATGCTGATGACAGTGAATCAAAATCTGCAATAAAACTAGAATTTTACAGGTCTCTGGGGAGTTTTAATAAGCTTTGAATCCATATCATTTATTCCTCTGTATTAATATCTGTCTGTGTAACATTATCAACACACAATTTAATGGGCCTAAACGGCAGATTCAAAATCATCTGATAACAAATATGTTTAAGCAATTATAAGCATTTATATACTTGGTAAGTCTTCCTAATGCATTGATAATATATAAGAACTTCCTTGGCTTCTTCTTTGAGGAAAAGCTCTTCAAATGTTATACTTTGTTTCGAATTGAAGGCCAAAGACAACCAACTTCGTAAATAAATATGAACTGATGCTACTGCAAGGTTCAAGGTTAACAATCATATTGGTTATATATGAAATTGCAAGGTTCTAAACCTTTTTGGATGATGACAGAATTATGGTAGATAAGGTTATACTAGAGAAAGTCATTATGACCTTGAATAAAAAAGACAAAACCAACTTCACAAATCTGGTAGCTTTTCAAACACTAATGATATATATTAAAATATTTCTATGTCTTTTGGATTATTAAAAATTGTTTTAAAGAATTTACTAGGTACTTTAGGTCACTATGACCTTGATTTAGGTTTAAGGTCAGCCACCTTTACAGTCTTGGTAGATTTTTATGCCTTGATGCAATATATGAAGTTAAAAGATCTAGGATTGGTTCATGAGGTTTAAAGGTTTTACTACTTAAGGTTAGAATTAATGAGCAAAGTAAGTAAAGCTTTATGCCCTGATGCTTTACATAAAGTGTCAAATTTCTAGGTCTTTTGGTACATGATAGGAAGATGTTTAAAGGTTTTACTACTTAAGGTCACTGTGACCTTTAATTTAGACTAAAATTAGCTTGCAAGGGCTTTATCTAAGGAACATTCATGTCAAGTTTCTCTATCACTAGCTCAATAGTTCTGAAGAAGTAGAAAATGTGTAAACAACCCACAATTGTAGAGACAAGAAAATGATCATAACAGAATTTTTATGACCTTGACAGTTCTTCTTTGATTTCATAAGGACACAAACATGTTTATTTAGTTTTTGTTTGTCAAGGTCAAGGAAAATGCATGAAGTCTATCAAATAATGTTTTTTTTTATTAGCAAACGTGACAACAATCATATTTCAAAGTGTTGGCCACAGACAAAGCAAAACTTTGGGAAAAATTGACAGGAGGATAAATGCAAATATATAAGACTCTCAATCTGACACAGAAACTGGTAAAAATTGATGAGAATTTGAAAGCTATCTCGAGTTTCTCATTAAGATGTTTATTAACTAGAATGAATCAATAAGGCCTAGTGACATTAAGTGATTTAACTTCTCACCTCCCTATCGCTAGAAATAGAAAGTCTGTTAACTGACCCACTTCATCAACTTCTACTCATTCTCCTCTGTAGTTTCTTCAGACAAATCAATATCCCACTATTATCATGTAATATCATATTCCAGTCATAATATTTTGTCTAAACATTAACTAAGTACTATGTAATCAGTGACTGTTCAATTATCAACTCTCTAAGATAGAAAATATTGTTCATCATCTGCATATCATCTCAGATAAAATATCTGCTTAGTAACAGCACACTTTAATGCTACTTTAAAGTGGCAAGTAAACATTTAAAAGGCGCTTCACTGTTCTAAAGGCTAGAAATTTGATACCATTTTAGGATTAAATTTAAGTGAGCAAACTTAGAATGTCCATAGCAACCAACAACAATTTAAAGTTGACTTTTAAAAGTTGCAAAAAGAAAAACATATGCAAAGTAGTGTTTAGACAGGTTCAATGGCGTTAGTAACTTTATAAATTACTTTACCAGAAAGAGTAAATGAAAAGCATATTTTGAAATTTTGTTTCTAGAAAAAACAAATGAAAAGCATATTTTTACTTTTGTTTCTAGAAGAAGTACCCATAATTAAAAAGCATTTTTTATAATTTTGATTTTTCAAGAAAGTACTGTACTGTTACAACGATCATACTGTGCCTCATTAAAATTCAAATGATTCATGATTTCCATTTCTAAATGCCAAATGGTACTGTCTAAACTGACAAATTTTAAGGTCTAAGAAATGAAGCCAGATTGCCAACTGACTTACAGACAGTGCACCAATATACCAAAAATACCATAGTGGCATGTAAATTATACTGTGCCCTGTAATATGCCCAACTTGTCTAGACATAACAATGTTTTATATACCCTTGGTAATACATTGTAGCTAAAAAGAAAATATTTATACAAAAATTCCTTAAAAATTGTTTAAGTTTGCCAAAAATATTCTAACATTTTCAGTAAAAGAACATTTCTAAAGCAAAGGAATATTACTAGGAAATAGGTGATGAAACTGAGATATTGAAAGTCAATTCTCCTCTCATTATAAAAAGTATAAAATTTAATTATAACTTGTTTACAAGTATAAGTCATTTAAAGTGATACAGCAACAAGAGATTGGATTGGATTAATGTTGTTTTATTCCCTAGCCATGAAACGTTTCACTTATATTGAGGTGGTCAGTTCCAGAATGATGACAAAACCAGAGTGCCTGGAGAAAACCACAAACCTTTGACAAACTATCTGATATACTTTCTCACACTAGGATCTGTCCATGTGGGATTTGAACCTAGGTGGTGAGAGGTGCTGTGATCTGTAAGCATGTGTATTAGACCACTTGGCCACTGAGACCCCAAGAGGAAAAGAGACAACTTATTAAAGGCCATAGCTTAGTATTTTGCAGATCAAATTGTTCTTTGCACCAACTGCGCAAAATATAAAAATAATATCATATTTACAGAATATCTACCAAAAATTATAAAGATTATTGTCATCCTTATTTCTGGTATGTCTGATTCATTATATAAAACTGTTCATTTTTCTTTTGCAGTAAGATGTGTATCATTCTGATTGGATGTTATATACGCAGCAGATGTATTTAATTACAAATTATGATTATCCCTGCCAAATACCTGGCCTGTATGAATCTATAAATGATTTCTTGAGACAAGCATGAGAGTCTGGAAAAAATATAATAACAGCCTTAATGAAAAACATGTTATTTTGATAATTGGCAAGAAAAAAAACTAAATCATTTATCAATAAAACAATTTGTTCTTCTCAAAGCCATAATTCATCATTACATCAAGTGGCCATTTTTATGGAATTTCTTTTCCTGTTGGCTATATAATTTAGACTGAGATGCCATGGAAATGTCATGTTTAACCCAAAATCCAGTGTAATTTCAATAGCCAAAAGGACAAATTTATTTATTTCAGTTTATAAATGAATGCCACAAAAATGATTTGTCTAATAGTAAAATAATATAAAATTTCTTCATACCTGATTATTTAAAACTTAAACATATGTTTCAAAATTATTAAAAGAACTGGAAAATCAATAAAATGAGACATGTGAAAAATGCTACCTAACAACATGTCAAAGCTTTAGATATCAGCAGCAATGAACTAAACAGTAATCAATCTTTGTTAACATTAAGAAGTTCCAGTAATCAAAAATGGAAGGGAAAAAAAACCATCAATCTCACCAATTTGAAAATGATTTAAATGAACCAAATTCATCACAATAAAATCATTGGAATATTTTGTTCCAAACTACATCTATAAAAGAACAAGGAACATCGTCCGGGGCATTAATTTATCCAAATAGTTTTAGGATATTTTGTTGTGAATATTTTTCTTAGCTACTAAAAAAACCTCCAAGCACTTTTACAAATAAAGCATGCATATGCCACACAGACACATCAGGATAGCCTGTATAGTGTGGTCTTACTTGCACCAGCAACACTGAGGGAAGTAAAAATAAGGACTGCTACAAGAAGCCTATAACTTAAGACTTACTCGGTCTTTGACTTTAATACTGTAACTTACTACACTCAAGCAAAGACTATGGAGATGAGTTTGTCTTGTTCTCGGATTCATTTCACATTTTATATGTATGTTATTGTAACAATGATATTTTGATTTTCTTTTGTAAATAAAATATTGTTTATATAAGTCCTTGACTATAATGTAGCAGAAAATTATATATTTTCTCTGTCCCAACAGAGTGTTTTATATAAGCTCAAAATCCAGGACATTCCGGACACCTCTGACAATCCAGGACAAGATTATATATGTATAATATACTTTATTTATAATGCAAAGGAAAAAACAACACAGTATTTAAAGATTAACTGTATAAGTATTTGTTGTAGTATATAGGGTGCATTTATATATATATATTCTGTTATGTAAGTACAAATCATTAAATACTTCGAAACAAAACATAATGTAAATAACACTTGCTATAATGTTATATATTCCTTAATGCCAAGTTATATTCTCAACACCTAAATATTCCTCATGTACTGCCTGGGATGATTTTTCAGGTATAAAGTAAAAACAAACAGAAAACATTTTAGTTTGCTGACAAACCATAACAATTTATTTTATTTATCACAAAAATTCTGCTTTAATTGTCCATGTTAAATCTAATATTAAAACTTTGGGCAAGTTACTCATCTAAACAAAATAAAATAAACAAACAAATTATGAATCTGAATTAGAAATATGGTCAATGAATTAGAAAACATTTTAGTTAAAAAAAACAATGTTGTTTATTTATCACTGACATTGCTTGATGAACGCATCTCTGACAATATGACGTTACAGCTAAAGGCTTCATCTATAATAGAAGTAGGCAATGTATATGCTCATGTTCATGCTTCAAGGTGCATACTAAAATATTCAGTGTGCTGCTTTAATTAGAAACGGCAATATCAACTTGGCCTTTATGAATTTTCTGTTGACTTTGTCTCAAATTTGAGACATTACAGTGTAAAAATTTCCCTGATTGGTTAACTGAATGGCATTTTATATCCAAGTTAATATTAAGATAAGAATTAGCAATGAAGATTCATCATGTCACACCAATACCATGATTATATAAATCAGTTTTTGCTGTCTCATACAGGAAAAACATATAGCAAACATTTATTTATGCAAGAACCCCTTCTTTACTGAACAAACACTACAATAACCAAGATTTTTTCAGGAAGTTGTCTAAAGTGTCAGCAAACACAACACAGTACATTTTCTTGGGCTAGGTTTGAATTCCGCTCAGACAAATCCAAGTGTGTAAAATGTCATTTCTGCACTCCTTTTTATATTCAGCGTATTCTAAAGGTAACCAAAATAATACACACACTTGTGAAATACATTAGAAGAATATACAGCTAGGTATCACATGATTTATTTTAGGAATTCTGGGTAAACAGTAAACACCAAATAAAGTCACCTTTGAGACAATAATCAAACAGATGAAAAGAGAAAAACAGATATCAGAGAAGAAGCATTGAAAATAAATCAAGGACTGTTAGAATTGTCTGCTATGAAAGAGATGATTATTTTTGAAGTGTTTTAAAGAAATATGGATGGAAAATCCTTCAACAGACAGAAGGAACAATTTATCATGAAAATAACTTATAAAATGAATTTGTATGGAATTGCGACCAATTGAATTTTATTGCTTTAAAAGCTGCTTAAACCAAAACCTATGGTGAAAAATGAAAATCCAGGATACAATTTACATAGAACATAGTCTCTATACAATTTCAAATTATATACTGATAATTTTACAGAATCCTGTATCTGATTCTCCATCTTTCATACATCATAGTACACACAGAAAGGAGTTGGTTAGTTAGTATTTATTGAAATACTTTTCAGTCTATGGCAAAAATAAAGTCAAATCTGATGACAATTTAAGAGCTAATACAATGTATCTCCATATGCAAGGACTCGAGCAGACACATCACACCCCTTCTACAGGATATCAAGTCAAGAAAATTAATCCCCCACACAATACAACAGATTATCTGACACTGGTCATTTTTTATCTTCTCTATGGCTATATGCAATTGTTTTAATATAATTGATTTCAAATTTTCATTATTAATGCTTTAGGTTTTCCAAGTTTCTTATTACATAAATAATAACTTTATCTTATTGTATTATCATTCTGCATCCATCTGTTACCAATTAGATATATAGAACTTATAATAAAATATCACAATCATTATCATCATCAGCAGCAGCATCTTTATCTTCCATGTGTATAATGATGATGATCAATATCACATCATATGATATGATACTCAACAATGGCCTGGTCCGAATATCAAATACTCTCACCATTTGTGTGTTGTCAGAAAATTTAATTGTTTTTTTTTTTTTTTCTTTTTTCTTTTTCTTTTTACTTAAATTATGATTGATAACACACATATTAAAGTCTTTGTGCTTTTAATTTTTTTTAATTGATAAAATAAATAATCCTTTTTTTTTAAATTTATAATGCTAAGATTGTTTTTTTTTTTTTTTTTTTTTTTTTTTTTTTTTTTTTTTTTTTTTTTTTTTTTTTTGGAGGGGGGGGGGGGGGGGACTTTGGCATCTTAGATTAACAGTTTTCAAGTTTTATAGTGTAAAACTTCATGGCCTTAATATTTGAGTTTCCAGTTAAACTTTTTGTGTTTTGGGAAAACAAAAAGTAAATACATGTAAATGATAACAAGAAATAAGACAACAGCCGGCAGCAGGAAAAAATCACCAAGGCAAAAAAAGTATAAACAAAAACCCATGTACCCTGAAAGGCCAAGACTAAAAGAACCAAGTATAAGAAAAGCATTTGTCAGTTGTGCACATAGGAATATTCAGACCAATCCAATTACATGTGAAAAACCTAGCAAATGAAATAGAAATAAAGATCATCAAAAGTAGAATGAAACCATAAGAAAACATAAGATCTATGTATACCTACCTAAAAACATTACAGACCCACCTAAATGCAACAAATCAACAAATCAACATCCTTATTCAAGAAAAAACAAAAACAAAAATTTAGACCCACCCTTTTGCAAGAAAATAGCAAAAAGTATTTCAGACCCATCCAAGTGCAAGAAAGATATGAAAAACATTCTATACCCATTCAAATGCAAGGAAAAATATAATAAAAAATTTAAAACCACCAAAATTAAGAAAAATAGCAAAAATATTCTAGACCCACCAAAATGCAAGAAAAACAACTATAATTGTAACATACCAATAAATCATCCTTGGAAATTAACTGTACAGACAAGACATAATCAAGTACCGTAATAAATTATGAATTTAATCGGCATAAAAAGCTTTTATATCACGAATTCGAAAAGAAAAATAAATGCTTTTACTCTTAGTTCTAAAAATATTTTGTAAAACATAGAAGCAGCTAGATCCAAATACAATAAATATACTGTATATAAAATGTCATTGACTCTGCAAATATATCAGGTAAGCAATGACTCGTTTCAAAAGCAATATATTTTAACAAATACATGTAGATTATTAACACATGTACTATTACAATTTTATAGGACTAACGGGAAATCAAACACAGATAAGCAACTAATCAATTTGTCTGCAAAATTCATTATTTTTTTCTTGTTTTTATAATTGTGTCAGCTAAAAGAGTCAATCTAGCATATCACAACTATTGCAATGCACACTGGAGATAAACAAGGCCAAATGAATTTAATTTCTATACAGTCAAAATATCACATCTTTCACAACTCATTAGGGAGATTATTACAGCCAACTTAATTTAATTTTTTAGCTAAAAAAGACAGTCTAGTTGCCACAACTTATGAGGGTGATGAATAAAGCCAAATATATCTATTTGTTTTAGCCATAAAAGACAACTTAGCTATTAAAACATTTACAACAACTCACAAAGAAGGTGATGAATAGAGCCCAAGAATCTCTCCTTTTCAGCTAAAAATGACAAGCTAGCCAGCACACTTTTCACAATGTAAAAAGGAGACAGATAAGGACAAATAAATCTATTTTTTTGTCTATAAATCAGTCTAGCTATCAAAACATTTTGAACTCACACTGGAAATGAAAAAGGCTGAATGAATCTTTTCTTCAGCAATAGAAGCCAGACTAACTAACAAACAAGATCAATAAGGCCAAATGAATTTAATTTTCCAGATTGACAAATACAGGAGCTGGTGAAGTATAGTTCAGATGAAAGATAACAAATGCTACACAAATGTAATATCTAAGTTTGTTATGTTTGATATTTTCTAAGAATGATGGAAAATAGAAATGATTGGGGGGAAAAGTAATAAAATGGTTAAAAAAAAATACATCACTTTATTAAAATATTCAGGAAGTTAGAATAAGTTACATGTATAAATATCTTTTGTAAAATGTCTGAAGAGTCATTAGAAGCAGACGGAAGTTAACAGCTTTGATGTCAAAAATCCTGTTAGTAAATGTGGAAACAAGATTTTGTAACAGTCCTACAGTTCAAACTGAACCAGAAGTATCTGAAAACTTGTTCAAATTAAGCTTTTTCAATAAGAACATACAAATGTATCATTCATGCTGATTGGTAAATCAACCCCTTTAAATCAAAGCCTTTCTAATTGGAATAAAATCTTCAGCCCCTATGATGTCAGATTAAGTCGGTTTTGCTGTTATCTATAATACTTGATAGAAAAAGATGAAATGTCAAGTGTCTTAAGAATCATGACTTCTGTCAACAAGAATTATATTGAATTCGAATCATTAAAGATAATGACTTACTCTGCTGGATATGTCTTCCAGGAAACACATACGATTTCCAAACCCTTCTGCTGCTAAGCATACTCTGTCTGTAGTACTACTTTCACGAGATGATGTCACGCAACTAAGACAGACAGTATCATCCTGAAACAGAAAAAACAAGGAAATTAACACATCTGTGATTATCTTGAACACTTTTAAGGAAAAATAGATTTTTACTTTTGTGAAGTTAGGATATACATGTATGCACATCTGGAAAATTCATCCATTTAATTTTCAAAAACACACACTCTCTCTCTCTCTCTCTCTCTCTCTCTCTCTCTCTCTCCCTCTCTCTCTCTCTTGCTCTCTCTATCTCTTGCTCTCTCTCTCTCATACACAAACATTCACACACATTCATATAATTTAATTTAATACATGGAAGTAATCTACATTATTGAAATATAAAGGTAATGAATATTAAATGCATTTTCACATTTAAATGCAATTTGTTGTATTAGCTCAAAAATGGAAAAAAATTAAATTATTCTATGTGTTAATTCACACAATAAACTAAACAAGAGATCAATAATTTTTTAATAATTTTCAAAATTTTAAGTGTTAAGTCAATTTTTTCTTATATCTGTAATGATGGTCCTACAGATGCATAGGTGCTTTAACATAAACACAATTACAGCTAGTAGTATTAGTACCAGTTAGGACAAAGCAAAGTCAGAGCTTTTCCAAGAAATCCAATAAAATACAGTACTATACGTCTGACAGAGAATTACCAACAAAATCTTGCACAGAGACTTAATAATAAACAAGTTATGTCAATTCTAAACTAATGAGAAATATCTTCTGACCATTTCTAAGATGTCTAGCGTATTTTATTGAGTTAATAACAATGTCAATCTAGACAATAGCAATGCTAATTTATTTTTCAACCTAACACTTTATAACCTTCACTGATCAAATCAATAATTACTATAGAACTACCACAGCTAGCTCAATGTAAAAATTATGTATAATCATTCACACTGGTTAACTGTTTCTTCAATAAACGAAACAATGAAAATACAAAATTACCTGACATAAAACATGCACATTTCAATATGTCTGAAGTAGCTGATAGATACTTAAATACAGACAGAAATATAAAGTCAAAGTATGTTTGAATAATAATTGCCTTGTCAGCAAAAATGGTGGCTTATTTACGTTGACCAGACTATTGTTGCAGAGAGTGTTCAACATTTATTGGTTTTTACTTAGAACAATGTCAATCTAGACAATAGCAATGCTAATTTATTTTTTAACCTAACACTTTACAACCTTCACTGATCAAATCAATAATTACTATAGAACTACCACAGCTAGCTCAATGTAAAAATTATGTATAATCATTCACACTGGTTAACTGTTTCTTCAATAAACGGAACAATGAAAATACAAAATTACCTGACATAAAACATGCACATTTCAATATGTCTGAAGTAGCTGATAGATACTTAAATACAGACAGAAATATAAAGTCAAAGTATGTTTGAATAATAATTGCCTTGTCAGCAAAAATGGTGGCTTATTTACGTTGACCAGACTATTGTTGCAGAGAGTGTTCAACATTTATTGGATTTTACTTAGAACAATGTCAATTTCATTTTTATTTTCACCATACTTATCGATGGGTGGTTTACTGGTACTTGGGATTTTAACCACGGTCAAGATTATTTCAATTTTTTTCAAAAATACCATAAACTGGCAAAGTGGCACAAATTTATGCCTATGGTAATATGCATCAAGGTTGCAACATCTTCAATGAAACCAAAGTAAGATCTATAGAATCCCTGCTGATGTGTCTGGTAACTTTCGGTAAGACCAGGCCAGGGACTGAACACACACCCTTCAATTTACAATTTGACCACTATATTAAATAGTTCACTATAGACACTGCAAAGCAGTAATGACTTTTACTTTGGAATCTGAGAAAAACATATTTATGTTAACCTAAGCTCTTATGAAAAATTGTTTCATTAAGTTTGAAGCTACATAAAAACTATCCTGAAAAGAATGAAACTAATATGGCGAATTACAACATTAACACCTTCACCTCTACAAGAGACTTAATTGTTGTGGAATATTGCCATGGTTTTCCCTCAGTAGACCTAAAGTTCATGGCCCTGTTAATAGCTTTTTATATCTGTAATGAACATAAAGATCTGTTTTTCAAAAAAAAAAAATAAAAAAAAATACATGGATGAAATTGATGATGTTAAACTGACTTTTGTTTTTGAATTGCCAAATAACAAAATAAATGCAATCTTCTCACAAAATATTTCTTGTGAAATGAATAATACTATTCTGATTTTACAAGTAAGTTGTTTTTATGGTACAAGGTTCATAGTTAAATCTACGAATTATTCAAAAATGTTGATTTAAGTTTCTTTACAGAAATGGATGGGATGGACAAATACTTGTGTTATAATGTGGGTTTAGAGAAGGGACTAAAAAGTAGCCAATCTATCAAAAAATTTCAAACTGAATTTTAACTTCTTTTTTTTATGTAATTAATATAAAGAGAATGATATGAATAAAGTAAGAATTTGGTCTGGAGTTTCAGTACATGCATAAATTCATCTCTGAAAATAATGATAAAAATTTCTTATGATCATCTTAACAATTTTTATACATAAACTTGTTGCTGTTTATTAATTATTATGTAAAAAAAAAATAACAAATTCCTCTGAAAATATAAACCTACATATACACTGCATACTGTATACACAAAATTTTGTTAACATATGAAGGCTACCACTACTTCTGTTATTCTATTATTATTCATTACTAATAATAAAATTTTTATTAAATTTATTGCACGAATTTGTGTCAACTGATATTTTATTATCTGAATTAAAATAATGTATTATTTATTGTGTTTTAATGTACTCACACAACGAATAATTGACACAGATTCTTCCTCATATTCCTCTGCTTCGTCCTTATACATCCTCCCGTGATATTTTAATAATTAATAAAACTCATTAAATAACTGCTAATATCCACTAATATAGGAATGTAAAATCAATCCAAATTTTATTTTACGAACACCACTAAAAGCTGTGTATATATTACATCAGTTTTCTTGTTTTCACTGCAACCACTAACGACTTTTACCTATCCTGGCAGAGGCAAATTAAGATATATATACACTCTTTACCTAACCAAACTCCCAGAGGAAGATAACACACAAAAGCAATTTAAAGATGTAGTGGAAAAAATACTTTAACTTGTTGAATTTACAATTTGCCAAATTACTGTTAGCATTGTAAATATTCCTCGAGGATCACAGAGCTAGAAAAATGGTGTCAAGACCAAACCCATTAAGGATTCGTGTTATTACGGATCAATTTTGGCACGCAATATTCAAGATGTTCAAAAAGCACAGCAAATTACGAGTTTACACTCAAGTATACCAAATCAATGATTACACTTCAGAAAACTTGATTTTTTTTCCAACTGTCATCCGAGATTAATGTGTTTATTTGATTCCGGTAAATTGAAACCTTTTAAACATAAGAGAAACTATCAATTATGTAGAAACTGCAAGAAACTGAATTATCTCTCTAAAATAATTTCAAGGCTAAAATAATCCATTTAAACAATTTATAATCATCAGGAGTTCTAAAGATGAATAAACAACAAAATCAATTATGGTATGCTATAAAAATTAAATTAAGAAAAAGCAAAAACAAAGATAAATTGTCCTGTAAATCTCCAAAACTAGATTTTCCAGTCAGCAAAGAAAACGAATGTGGTGTGTGTTTATCATACAACGATAAAACTAATATCAAGAAAAGCCGTCTGTCAACAATTATTAATTATCTAAAATATCAATCCAATGAACGGCAGTATGGCACAATCAAGGCCGGGGATCTTAGATTCCAGATGAACAATATAATTTATCCAACAAAACAATTAGTCCGTCTCCAGAGACTATACTACTACTAAGCCAAAATACAAATGACTGCAGATCAAACCATCAGTGACTTGGATTAAAAAGCAACTTGTTGGAGACAATGCACTCTTGCATCTGCAAGGAATACATATATCTTCTAATGTTTTATAGAGGCAAATAGGCAAATTAAAAAAAAGATAAATTGCGTGGTAACTTGAAGGAAATACCAGAATATGAGAACATGATTGGAGGCATCATAAATAACCATATGTTGATATACAGTTGTAACTGACAAAAGCCATCTCATCTCATTATAGAGAACAAAATTTATACATCAGTATCATAAACACAGACAAGATATTTGAGCACGTATATCAGATAGATAAATGTATCATTATATATCAAATAAATCACAAGAAGCACAATGACTCCATTGATATGTTCAAAATAAGGACAACCATACTGCAGGTGCCCCTTTCATATCGCCAAAAATACTTGATGTGCTTCTGATCATCAGCTACTCATCTTCATTCATATTTTATGATATAAGAACAAGATGGTGAGTAGGTGGTAAGCAGAATAATAATTTATAGAAAACTGATTAATGACAATTTTTTAATGGTAAGAATTTTTTTGTCAATTTTTTTATCTTGTTTTACATTCAGGGATGTATTTTATCATTTTCAACAAATTAATGGTGCATGAATTATCTGTCTGCGTACAAAACTTTACGTAGAGTCAAAACATTTTTATGATTTATTTTACTGACAAAGCTATCAATCTGGTCCGAGATAAACAGTGATACTGAAATGGTGATTAACACCCATAAATCTGGTCTGAATTGGTGGTTGTGGTGGTGGTAATGGTGGTGACAGAATTTTTTTAATCTGGTCTGAAAATGATGGTGGAATTTTTTACACTGTGATACTGAAATGGCATCTGTGGCAGAGATGTCTAAATTGCACTTTTACCTCTTGCTGTCTAGGTTTGAAAGCCCACTCGAGCTAATTCTAGTGTGGGAAAATGTTCAGTTTGCTTGATATAGGCACTGCAGTTTCCTCCACCATCCCAGAAATCAGTTCAATATAAGTGAAAGAAACTTGATTTGGGCATAAAACACCATTACTCAACTCTGAAACCTATCCATCTGGTTAGGGAATAGAAGTGGTGGTAAAATGGTGTCTTACACACATTAGCTGGTCCAAGATTGGCATTGATAGTGGAATAGTGTTTTACACCCGACAATCTGGTCTAGAAATGAAAGTAATGGTAGAATGCTTCACACCTATCAATCTTGTCTGAGATTGGTAGTGATGGTTCAAATGAAGTTTTAATTTCCATCAAACTAGTCTGGGAATGGAAGTGATGGTTTGAATGGTGTTGTTATGTTTATCAATATAGTCTGGGAATGGAAGTGATGGTTTGAATGACGTTTTTACATTCATCATTCTAGTCTGGGAATGGAAGTGATGGTTTAAATGACGTTGTTATGTTCATCAATCTAGTCTGGGAATGGAAGTGATGGTTTGAATGACGTTGTTATGTTCATCATTCTAGTCTGGGAATGGAAGTGATGGTTTAAATGGCATTGTTATGTTCATCAATCTATTCTTGGATTAGAAGTACCAGTCAAATGGTATTTTACATCCATCCAAATCTTCTCCGAGTTTGGTAGTGTTGGTGGTATGGTATTTTATGCCAATCAATCTGATTTGAGATTGGTTGTGTTTGTTGACTGGTAAACTTTGTGCCAGGCAAACCAGTTTTTTCCATTTATAACATAAGTACCCAGTGAATATCACAAAGACTGTCCCCCATGTGGCAACAAATTTACCTAGGAAATGTGTTAGCAGGTTCTTTAGAATATATGCAAGATACTATAGATCTGAGATAACTTATATCCTCACATATACCACTAACCAGGTAAACTCCACTAACTCTAACTAAATGAAAATATTGTTTTGGTATAAAGAAAATGAATTACTGAGTCAAAAGCACAACAAAAATTTTGAACTATGATATTCTTCAAGGACAGACAGGCAGACATGTATCGATTAATGTGTGATTAAATCAACCGGGAACTAAAAGTGTGTAAAAAATAGTATTTAAATAGGCAATATCGTATAGTGTATTTCATAGTAATGGTCAATCCTATTGAGAATTATTCAGAACTTTACTGTGTTTTATGTACTGGCCATAATATTAGGTACACATGCACTTTTTGGTATATAAAGGTGTAACCTAACAGCTGTAAAGTATTTTATGATCACTGATATCCTATATTAACATCAGATACATACAGTAAAGGCTAAACAAATGTTTTATAATAGTGTTGTAATAAACTCTCTTTCTCTCTCAGGGGCCTTGGTGGCCGAGTGGTCTAAAGTGCACTTATGGATCACAGCGCCTCTTACCGCCTGGGTTCGAATCCCACTCGGGACAGATCTTAGTGTGAGAAAGTTTGTCAGTTTGCTTGCCGAAGATTTGTGGTTTTCTCTGGGCACTCCGGTTTCCTCCACCATCCCAGAACTGACCACCTCAAATTAAGTGAAAGAGTCTTGACATGGGCGTAAAACACCATTACTTCACTCCACTCCACTCTCTCTCTCTCAGCAGCAGCAGCACATGACAGTGTTGAACTCTATTTTGTACAAATGCAAGTGTGTGTGCTCTCTCTCCCCCCGACAACCACAGTAGCTAGGTTGATAGAGAGCTCGCTTCATATGTGGGAGTTCAGGGCGTGAACAAGACTTGATAATTGGTAGTGACTGTTCTTTTGCCAAGTACTTGGTATTTAGAAATAAAACTTGTGGGGTCTTTTTGAGAAGACCTTAAAAACTGATGCCCCATGTCATAACAGGCATGGCACATTAAAAAACCTTCCCTGTACATTGTCCTAAGTGCACCGCAAAGGTAAAAATCTCTGCTACTTCACTTATAGCTGGTGACGTCTCAATATAAGTGAAACATTATTGACTGGGACATTAAACTCCATTAAATCAAATCAAATTAAATTTCTCTCCTCTCTCATTATAAATTGTAAGGGAAAAAAAGAAGAAAACCATCTTCTATTGTAGATTTACCAGAATGAGAGCTTTATTTATTTAGTGGTATAACTATGAGAATGAATTTTCTGATTAGATGGAAACCACAATGCTACTTAATTATTTATAATTGATCCTAAATAATTAATATACAGGAATTATACAAAAATAATAATTATCTACTTGAATTATCAGTATACAAAAACAGTTAATTAAAAATTTACAAGTCAAACTTTTGATGATAAATAATCCGTTAAAAACTTTCAGATAAGAAAAACGAAACAATAAAGAATGCATGTGATATGAAAACTAAAGCGATTAAGTAATAATCGGGAATGTGTATGTAGAAAACACCTGAGTATATCTTTTATTCTATCTATCGATGTCTACTGTAGTCTACATGTATCTGTGTGTGTATAGAGGAAACAACTATGACTAAATATTACCAAAGAAAAACCTGTAATTAATAAATAAAATAATGGATATGATCAGCCATAGAACATTCCCTGAAGAGCATTTATCTGTTAATGCCAGCATCCATCTATAAAAATTCTATTGTCCTGTTTTCATAATCTCTCCATTAGGTACAAAGGATTTTAAAGTATGCATTGTTACTGCACGGTAAAATAATTGTAACAATTTACTTTAAATCATCAACAACTCATCAAACATTAGACAAACAGGTAGGTGATCTCATGACAACATGTAGGGTTAATTTTCTATTTGAATCGGTTAATATGGAGAGAAAGGGAGTGTTGTAAGCATTATAAGGATTTTTAATTGAATTTTTGACGAAAAAAAAATAATAATGTTCAAACAATATACAGTGTACCTTTCTTTTTGATAGATAATAAAATCAGCTAGAATCTTATTTGAATATCATTTTAAATTTATAACTTAGCACACACAAGAACCACATAGGCATACAAACTCATTCTATGAGTCAGGATTCAAACTGGAATCTATCACACTATGGGCAAAGCTGGACTAATTTACAAATAGTATAAGCTGACATAGAAATCACATTGCCTTTCAACACCAGGTTACAATACAACTCTGGATACATCCTAGAATAAATAAGTTTGTCATTTCATTTACTGAAGGTCAATAGCTTTCTGGGCACTACAGTTTCCTATGCCATCATTGAACTGATTTCCTCAACATATGTGAAAAAAACACCATCACTCCACTTCAATCTAACAATGGACTTAATTCCAGATCCCTATATAATCTTAATTAAGCAATTTTACAGTGTGGTAGTTAATTGCATTTTAAGAACAAGAATGGGAACCTAACGAGGAATGTTCACTTTCAAAGGATGGATAATTTTCTAATATACATGTAATTCATTTTGTATTTAATACAAAAAGATAAGCCATTAAACCAGACATTAACTGGATGATAAAATGTAGCATCCAGTAACATAAATCCACGACATCATCATGCAGTACACACATACTCTTTTGACTACAGCAGAGTACAAGATACCTGTAATACATACAGTACATCCTCTCTAGTACAAGTTGTAGATTACATGTATGGTATACAGTATACCATAATCATTCTGTTGAGAAGTAAACTTTATGACTTGGCAGGTAATAGTTACCCCTGAGCATATTCCATGTCTGTTTTATTTGTAATCATAATGCTTTGTAAATCTTCTGTGTTCATGTTAAAAAATCAATCAAATTTCTATAGAAGTAATAATTACTGGTATGTAAAGTCACACTAACAAAAAATAAAACAGAAAATACATATCATTTACATTACTCTAAATTATTGATTTTTTTTTTTTTCACTTTTTTGAAAGAAATATAGTGTTAGCAAATATAGATATTATGCCATAGATATAATGCCATGCAAGGCAAGGGAGATAATCACGGTTATCACACATCCTTTTATACTTCACTTTTAAACAAATCGTAATATAAATAATATTTGTGAATTTCGCACTTGAAACAGAATTTTTAACAGACGTCTTCAAAATTGTTATATGGCAAAAAAAAAATTTAGTCTGTTTCATAATCAAAATGTGGTTTATTCTACATGGAATTGTTTGCATAAATTCTGTATTCTAAAAATTAACATATTCAGTTGTTTCAAAGCTGCCTCTAAATTACTAAATTATTCATTTTGTTTTAAAAAATTACCATATGATATGGAAATTTTATATAATTTGTAATCATTTCAGTTGTTTCCAGACTTAAAGGGCATTTTTAGCATTACTTAATGAAACCCTTCAAAATAAACAGTTGTACATGTATTATGCTTTAATTTTCTAATTATTTCATAAAAACTAAATCAAATCAGATTTTTGTCTATTTTTATTTTATTTTTTTTTAAATAAATAAACCTTCCTGAGCTATGGACAAAATTATTTTTTTCTGGACATTTATTTTTTTATCAGAAAAATAATCTTCTGTTTTTTGTATATAAAATACATGTTTTTAAAATTTATCAAAATACAAAAAAAGTACAATTCATAAAAAAATATTCAACACATTACCCAACCAAGACCTGCTTGACTGTGTAAGGGATCTATAATGTCCTTCCCATCCATTTTTCTTTTCTAGAAAAAAATATTTTTTTCTATCCCCAAAATATTAAAATTCCAGCTTGACCCATCATATCCACATCCAAACAAATACAGAAATGAATCAAACTTGAATGGGACACTTCCCTTGTAAAATTATATTCAGATGAATAAAAAGGATTAGTTATGCAACCAAAAGAACTCTCTTATATACATATTTACATGTAAAACCTATTAAATAAATGGAACCTGATCTTAGTCAATATAGAGACACTACTTAAAACACTAATCCATTCTCATTAAGTGACCACTGACTGACCAGCAGGTTTTAAAGTTTTAATGCTGTAATGTTGTCTAAAGTCTACCACCAGTGGTTAAATAAGTACATGTAATGATGTAATAATATTCCATATTTCACAAATATGTGTAAAATATTAATTCCTTGTATTCAAAATGGCAGAAATTAAACAACAAAAGTACTTACCAGTAATAGAAAATGTAAACTATTTTAAGAAAGTGTCAGATTTTTTTTTTTCAAAGAAGAATCAGATTTAGCATTAAATAATTTTTTCTATTGTCAAATATACTGACCTCATGCTTCTACAATCATATTTTTGGTAGGGGTCCATTTGCACATTGACTATTTAATTCTATGTTAATTTTATGTTAATTCTGAATTTTTCAAGATTTTTTTATTCTGGTTATTTTAAGGCTTATTGAGTAAGACATTCAAAATCAAATTTAAGGGAGAGAGGAGCAGAGAACTCATTCCCTATACATGTACTTTATAGCAATTGACTTGTACCAGTAATAATATGATTTTTTAAACAACAGATTATTAAATTTACTTAATGTTAAAATGCCTGAAAACAACTAAAATCCTGATTTAATTACATAGATTAATTGTATGTCATTTTTAAGTCAAATAAGCTATTTTTCATGAAAAAATTTTTTTTCTTTCAATCTCAAAGATTAATCTAAACACAACACCATGCAGTGTGTGTGTGTTTGGGTAAGTGTTTTTTTTTTTTTTTTTTTTTTTTTTTTTTTTTTTTTTTTTTTTTTTTTTTTTAAATATATGTATAATCTTATTTGTATTAGTGTGCACTTAAGGAAAGCTTAGTGTGCTGTATAATTGCGCCACAAATGGCAAAGATAAACACTGCAGTCAACTTACTTTATTATACTGATAGGGAGCTAACCAGTACAGGTCTACAACAAGTAAAACCCCCCTTCACCTGAGGTCAACAAGGGTCAAACCAAGATTGGTGAGGTGACTTGGGTTTAATGGGTTAAGCCATCTCATCCTCTTGGTTCAAAAATGCTAATTCTTCAAAGGGGGGGGGGGGTTCTTTTAATCACAAACTCCTTACAGCACATATCTGTAAAAGGGTTATGTTCGAGTTGTGGCTATAGCTATTACCAGTAAATCAAAATGTATTGGTTGAGTAATTATAATACTTGACATAGACTCCCAGGCTCACTAAACACAATGTTAAACATAATCTGGTCCCTAAATAGTCTAGCTTATCAGCCCACCAAACCCTCCATTCTAATGTACAAAAAAAGACATTACCTGTAGTCAGAGTAGAGTGGAGTAACGGTGTTTTAGGCCCCAGTCAAGATTTTTTCACTTATAATGAGGCAGTCAGTTCTGGAATAGAGGAGAAACCTGAGTGCATAGGGAGAAATACTGACTCTGGGCAAATGAACTAACAAACTTTCTCACACTTTGATCTGCCTGAGCAGGATTATGAACACAGGCAGTGTTATCTGTAGCTAATTAGTCAGACAAATGCAAACCGGACTGAAAATACAGGTATAGCAGTCTGTGTTAGGCAATAAGAGGAGGTTAAATTCATAAATCCATAGAGTCTTTCATTAAGAAAATAGTTAAGCTTGTATCACATTCACTTTCATATTTTGACAGAAAAATGTAAAAAGATGCCATTTTCCTGCAGTTTTTAGTCATGGAAGTGAAAATTTCTGGAGAAAAAACATTTGTGATAGATCATGTATACTAAATTTAGGGTTACTCATCTTAACAAAGCAACATTATATCAATATTTATTTATTTATTTATCAATGATGTATATCCCCGGTAAAAAAGAAATTGTAGTACAAGCAGCAACTATACAAACACCTCTCTCTATTATTTTTTTTCAGCCCTTGCTAAGTGCACATGCTTTGTTTATTTGCTGCAACTAAGGGAGATAATCAGATTGAAGTAGCCTGGAGCAATGGTGTTTTATGCCCTTGTCAAGATTCTTATATCTATGTAGTCAGGTTTGAGATGGTGAAGGTAACTAAAGAAAACCACCAACAATAAACAAACTGACACACTTTCTCACACTGAGATCTGCCTTAGTGTGATCTGAACCTAGGTAGTGAGAGGCACCTTGATATGTAAGTACTCCTCTGTGTTGCTTTAGACCACTAGGCCATCGAGGTATGGGATATAATATTTGACTCCTTTTAAACTTAAGATCTAAATGGATATAACTTATTTTCAAAGTCTACAATGTTTTATGTCATTAATTATACATCATTTTGGATATAAAAAGTAAACTAAATTGCCTTCATAGTCAAGAACCCTTCTTTGCAAAAAGTTCTGTTTCTTGGGTAAATTAGAACTTATACAGTTCATAAATGGCTGAGTTTTTTCAGTCATCATTTTAAAGTTATGTTAATTTGACATGACAAATACACCAAAATGATAATTTCATGAACTATTTGTAAAATGTCATATAATTTTAATTTATATACTGTAAATGTACTAATCTTAATTTATATACTGTAAATGTACTAATCTTAATTTATATACTGTAAATGTACTTATCTTAATTTATATATTGTAAATGTACTTATTTTAAGCGTGTACATGTTTTACTGCAATTTACATTCTCAACTAATTTGTGTGGATTTAAGTTATTGCAAAACAACATTTGAGAAACAGACCTACCTTACATATTTATTTTAACTAGAGCTTATGTCCTAGCATGAAAATCGCTAAAATTAATACACTCCTAAAATTAGTATGTTTACAGTATACATACTTCCTTTTGAAAACAACTTATTTCAATTAAATTTTATTACCATTAATCATTTTAAATATGATTCTTAAAAAAACAGTTTTATTTAATTAGAATTTTTGTATAGTAATAAAAATGATAAAATTAGATGCAAAGAATATTTCTTATTTAAAACACTAAGGTTACCACATGTTCCATTTAATTTATTTTACTTTGTATTTGAAAGTAAAAGAGAGAGAGAGCAAGAGAGAGAGAGAGGGGGGAAGTAAAAGAGAGAGAGTATTTCAATTATATGTATTTGAAACAATGCAGTTACCGAATGTTCTATTTGATGTTTTTTAGTTTTTAATTTGAAAGTAAGAGAGAGAGAGAGAGAGAGAGAGAGAAAGAGAGAGAGAATATTTTTTATTATTTGAAACACTGAGGTTACAATATGTTCCATTTGATTTTTTTTAGTTTTTAATTTACAAGTGCAATAAAAGAAGAGAGAGAGAGAGAGAGAGAGAGAGAGAGAGAGAGAGAGAGAATTATTTTACAAATGTTGCAGAAAATGGAAAATAAGGATGTATCATACTTATAAACAATATCTACATTTTAAACCTTATGTATCATCAACAGAGTCATTGTTAAGTTTCAGTACCATTTCATGCAGGCAGATACAGCTAGGCACTATGCCAAACAAAAAGTACTGTAATACCATTATCATGTGACACAGATGGTACGGTGGTACATATAGCCTCTCTGTTTTCGAAGATGAACTCGTTTTTTTCTTGAATGTAACCTTTATTATACAACGAGTCTCACACTTTTTAATGAAGTTTTTTTTTACTAAAGTATTTGTTTAAAATATATTTGTAACCATGATAAGTTGATTTTTTTAATGAAATATCAAAGTCAACAGATGGGTTTATTATTTCATTTTTAAATAGAATGCCATTCAGAAGAGTTATTTTATGTTGTGTAACATTCTTTGACAATTTAACATATCTATTTTCAAAATTTATATTAACATTGATCTGTTTTAGGCATCTCATAAGCCATTTGTAACTGTGTGTTAATTGAATTTTTTATGTATTTTCTTTAAAAAAATATAAAACTCTATATTTAATGTAAATTGTTAAGTAACACAGTGACAAAATATTTTGGTAGAAGTTTTTAATATTTTGGATATTTTTGTATATCTTATATTTTAATTTTGTATTTGTTGATAGTAGAAATTATAAACATTGGACATTTTATCACAGATTGAAATAAAATTACCGGTGAAACATTTTTTCACTTCAAAAGAATATTAGCGAAAATATTAATATATGAATTAAAAATTAATAACAATATTCGTTATCCATTAAAGGTAAACCTTTTTAAATGAGTAAGCCAGACAGACATATAGAATAACAAGCAAGCACCTGTCAGAAGTGAAATAAAACCACAAAATCAATCAAGCCTTTATTATTCACAGTAAAATACAAAATATCGATCAAGAACATTTCCCTGATCAATGTTAAAAAAAAATGGTCTGAGAAAGATGCTTACCGTCCTAAGAAACGAAACATCGTCCTGTTCTGAACCCCCTCCTTCAGATGAATCGGCCATATTTGATCAGAGATCGTTGTACTGATGATGATAACTGCTTCAAAAATCTACCTGGAGCAATACACAGTTAATTAAATGATACATTCGTTACCTTGAAAATATCAAAACGAAAAAATGTTGAAGTTCCGAGGGGGTCACGGTGAACAGCAGTGTTTAAACCCCATTTTGTAAACGATAAACCTTGGTTGATCTACCTTTCAGTAGGGGTTTTCCTCTCGTGCTGTAGTACAGTCGTATAGCATACAGCATCTGTAGTTGATTACACGGGTCTATAAATAGAACGGCGATATTCGATCCGAACCAGCAGCAGTAGCAAGGTAGATATCTACAATGTACACATAACATACTGGCGTTATAACATATGGAATTTGTTCGATTTTGTAATGTTTACACATATATACATAACGGATTATCAACTTTGTTTGCATGTCAAAGAATTATTTGCACATTTCACGAATTTATTAATGAGTTTCAACTTCGTCTTTGTTAATTATTATTCGTTCAGTGTTATTGATATTTGTTAACTTAATTATACATGTAATGAAATGTATCACAGTGCATGGTTTTATCGATACAACATATTTATTCAAAAAAGTAATATATCCAGTTTAATATTAATTAATTACTTTATTGTATATAAACTTAATACATACATAGTTTTTTACAATTTAAGTATGAAGTACATGATACTATAGTCATCATTAAATACAATATATGAATGATTAATATATATAAAGGGACATGCTATTTATAAGACATTTTTAATATCCTTAACACCCAATAAGCCCACTTTCCACAGTTTAAATGACTGCCTAGTTGGGGAGGTTGAACTTTAAATTTTATATTTTAATCATTGTTGAAAACTTATTTCCATCAATTTTACAAATCAAAGAAGTTCCAAGCGACTTTAAAAAGTCCCTACGGAGTTCCTTGTTGTTTGAACAATTAGACTGAATAATTAAATAGAACTAGCAAAACTAATTAATTAACAAAATTTATGAAAAACGGCAGAATTTAAGAATTTTTATTTTTTACCGGAACAAAACCGACGTATTCAGAACTGAATAAAATATTTTAATTTTATATATATATATTTTTTTTATTGGGGTGGGGGGTGGTGGTTGTCGCTAGTAAAAACGAATGCCAAATAAAATTATATGATCACTTTTACTATTACACTTGATTTGAATGCAAGAGACGCTGATTTAACTGATAAGATGTAAATTAGTCTATACAGAGCCATAGGTTGAAACATGAGTAGAAATAATGACAAGATAATATCGGTACCAATAAACAAAACTAGACGGTATCATGTATCGTAGATCCCATCACTGTCTGTTACATTTATCTAGTCGGCATATATTATATATTGTTACCAAAATCGGATGCTTCGGTTAATTAGTGGTTTGATAGCGCCTACTCGCCCCCTTAGGTCCAGAAACCTTTCGGAACTGATTCTGGTGTGAGAACCGTTGTTCTACGCTTGCCGAAGGTCGATTAAGTTTTCTCGAGACTCTGGTTTCCTCCCCAAACTGTCTCCTTCGGTACAAGTGAAAGAATCTTACTTGGGCGTAAAAATTACGCCACTCTGTTCTGTCTGATATTAAACCGTTGCGAAAGTTGTGTTTGAACATTCCCGCCAGGCTTTTTGTAACTTAACGTCTTGGCATAGTTTGACGTGAATTATAATCAAAATGAAATTGCAGTCAAATCCCCTCATCATATCATGTGCAGTCTTAAGAATTTTTACCAAAAGAAATATTCAAAATTCTGCACATCACGGTTTCGCTCATTGATCAAAATGGAGAGATCAAAGATTTTGGTAGTCTGGCTTAAAACGCCATCATGCTACTTTAGTTCCAACCCCAACGGTTATGTTATGTTATGTTATTTGAATATAATGTTTTAGACACATAACATAACATAACATAACATAACATAACATAACATAACATAACATAACATAACATAACATAACATGACATGACATGACATGACAGGAAATGACATGACACGACACGACACAACATAACATAACATATATTTTATTAGAGTCTCAATGATTTTTAAAAGAAGTTATTGAATAATACGGTTATCATAATTTTGATGATTGATAGCGAAGAATCGGAAATGATTAGCGAGAAAACGATCATGTATTATTTTATTTTATTTTATTTTTATTTTATTTATTTTATTTTGTTTTATTTTATTTTATTTTATTTATTTATTTATTTATTTATTTATTTATTCTCTACAGCATATTTTCATTAAACTGTTTCCCTCCATATAACTTCTGTATTTTTTTATGAACGTTAGAACAGAGAATGATTTCAAGATTTTCAAGATTTAAGCAAAACCTACAAATTGTTCAGTTTCTGTAGCAAACATTTCATCAAAATATGTCAGCAAAAATTTGAAGATACTCAGATTTTGAAAACAAACACAAGCGCCTCTTTCTTTTGAAATTTTGTAGACTTTAACAAAACTATGGTTGTAAAAATTAAGCTACATTCGGCTAGTTTGGAACGTATAACTATCCAACCTACTTTTAAACTTTTAAATAAAATTTTAAACATCGATTGTTTTGTTAGATTTCTCAAAATTGTGTGGTATTTTTTTTTCTTTCTTTTTTTCTGTCTAAAAAATAGTGGTTTTTGTTATCAAAATGATATGAGGTGTTCTATTTTACATCAAAAAATCTTTATTAATTTTTTAATCAGTTTTTTATTCGCGGATTACACAGTTTGCCCAGCCTCCATTGAGAGTATTTTTCATTGACCTGAAAATAAATCCAATTCAATGTTTAAATAATACAGCAAAATTGATACTTACTAATTTCATGTGCAGAATTTTGAATTTTTACAAAAAAAAAAAAAAAAAAAAATTCAAAGTTTTGCACATAACAGAATTTTGAATACTAGTATTTCTTTTTTGTAAAAATTCAAAATTCTGCACATGACACTAATAATCATGACTTTTTTCGCTAAAAATTGTATATAATGATGATGATGATGATGATGATGTATTAGATTCGTTCAGAATGCGCGTCATGTTTCTCGCAAACGTTTCGGTAAATGTTAGTACAAGAAAGATAACTCTTACAGATTTTTCCAACCAACTCTGATAGCTTTCATGCCCTTGATTGAGGTTCGATTGACGAGCGGGTCTAAAACGCTTGCCTACGGATCACAGTGCCTCTCATCGCCCACGTTCAAATCCCACCTGGACACCTCTTGTGTGAGAAAGATGATCAGTTTAGTGTAAACAATATTTTATTAATTGAATTGATACACAAAAACACATATTTATAAAAAAAATTTACATGGTATCAAGACGATAAATGATAAATTAACATTGTTAATAACTGTTTGTAAACTGACTAAATTCTGTTAAAATGGAAGTTAAGTAACTTATTTGAATCTTTTAGTTTCAATTATATATTTTTAAACTTTTAAAAACATTTCTGTATTTCCAACATCAGATAAGTTTGGACTACCGTACAAAATTTAGGAAATTACATAGTTCAGAATTTTGTCGAGTAAAATTTGGGCTATCAAATAGAGTTTGGTGGATTCAGTTTTTCCGCAGAGACAGTGTTGGGGGAATCGATGATCATTTTCTGGAACAGATGACCCATTTAATAAATTGCAATTCATTGTGTGTGTGCGTGTGTGTCTGTCTGTGTGTGTGTGTGTGTGTGTGTGTGTGTGTGTGAAGAAACTCGCTCAAATCGACTGTCTTGAGCAAAAAAAAAAAAAAAAAAAAAAAAAAAAAATAAAGAAAGAAAAGAGAAATAAAACTTTGTAAGATATGATTTCAGATATGATTAAAACCTATATAAAGAAGAGTTTCTTATTTTCTCTTCAATTTCATTTTAATTTCTAACAACAGGAAAATTAGTCGAAATTATGTTTAGGTTTACAAGATATATACATGAGATTGTTCTGCTGTCGTGTATTGTAAGAGTGTGTTTCAGAATTGTGTGGGGGCACTATAGAAAGATAGTCAGGCATCAAATTGTGATACATCTTATAAAATAAAATAAAATAAGTTTGTTTTTTACGCCTGTCTGATTCCCGGCCAGATTCTTCCAAGAGGAATGAAGCACTATTTAGTTGTATGGCATAGGTACAATACGAGCTGCTTCCAAGATGATTTTTTCAAGCGAATTGCTATAAAACAACGTTATATTATCCCATAGAACATCTCCGTATTCCAAAATAGGTTTTTGTTATGTATTTCTATCTAGCTTGGATTTTAGACACAGTAAAGAAAGTCGAGATCGGACTTTCTTAATATAGAGTCTATTTGGTAAACCAAGAGCCATCGGATGAAAATGTTATCCCTAGATGTGTGGGACTTAACATAGTCTGTGTTTCCTTTGATCAGTTTGCTTGCTGTAGGTCGGTGATTTTCTCTGGGTACTCCGTCTCCATCCAAGAACTGACCACCTCGATATAAGTAAAACAATATTGGAAAGTGCATAAAACACCATATGACTCCACACGCCATTCTTTATTGCTTTTGAATCCCATATTGACCTGTCACTGAGTTCCCAGTCCGGATAAGGGGCTTCGGTGGCCGAATGGTCTAAAGCGCGCACTTACGGATCACAGTGCCTCTCACCGCCTGGGTTCGAATCCCACTCGGGACAGATCCTAGTGTGTGAAAGTTTGTCAGTACGCTTGCCGAAGGTCGTTGGTTTTCTCCGGGCACTCCTCCACCATCCCAGAACTGACCGCCTCGAAATAAGTGAAAGAATCTTGACTGGGGCGTAAACACCATTACTCTACTCCACTCCAGTTCGGATAAGTGTATATGTCTGCTCAATAAGTGATGATTTTTTGTTTTGAGTCGCACCAGCATCATTTCAGCTACTCGCGGCTACAAAACTTAATTTAAGATATAACAGCAACATTAGGCCAATGTAAAAACAACAGCAACAACATTGACAACAATAACAACAATAATAATAACAACAATAACAGCAGTAATAATAATAATAATTATAATAATATTAATAATAAATAGATAAATAAATAAAATGTCAAAGTGGTAAAAATCAATACTCTCACAAATAAGTTTAAGTTTTAAATAAGACACTGGTTTAATTAAATTAAAAAAAAAAATTAAAAAAAAAAGGTTTATTCCCAAAAGCAAGTTTAAACTTTTAATCTGTGTGAAATTTTCATTTCTAGCTTGGGAGCTTTTGCATTCATATACTATAGACTATAAATCACAAAAACCACGTGACTTCCGTGTATAAATACATATAAATTGCAATACCCAATCCGGAACTACGTTAAGACGCGTTATTCAGTTTGCTTGAAAAGTTGTTGCATTCATATTGACAATGAACATAATTTTAAATCAGTTCATTGTTAAATACTAAATACATTGTTCGGTCTGGTTTGTTATATGACTACTTTTTGTAGCAATCAAATTAACGCTGCTTGTCCGTTGATAGTTTTCTACTCTTTCTATTCTTTTAACGCTTCCTTGTTTGACAGGGCCCTAAGACTGATGATGCATATACAATACGTACACCACTTTTTGAGTTTTTATAAATAATTTATGACAATATCTGAATTTATTACTGTTGTATTTATAAAAATTCAAAAAGTGGTATATGACACATAGCCAAGTAAATGTCTTATCAGGATAAAGGGACAATGGGCTTGATGTTGACTGACACTTTTGAAGATTCTTGCCTAGGAAGGACAAAAAGTGGGCCTTTTTGACGATTTTGTTGATGTGGCTATTCCGACAAATGTTTTAAAGATGTTTAGTCAAAGATATTTGACTGCATCTACTTTGTCAAGTGGTGATCTTCAGGTAGTGACTTGTTGGGCCTTTCGCTTGTCGAGGTGAAACTCATGTGTCTTCCAATATCTTGATTTTGTAAAGGTAGTTTGATCTTGTGTTGATTCTTCTGTATAGGAAACAATTATCCGCATGCAATCAGATGGTAAATTTCACTGGCAGGTTGTGTATATATATATATAGTAATGAATGACTTTCCTTTTGCATCTTTCTCTTAAACTTTAATTTCATCTGAATACAAATGGTGAAATCAAGCCATTTTGAACATTCCTGTGAGAAATATTTTTTAATTTTTTAAAAAGTTTTTGTAGAAATTAATGGTTGTGTGTAAAAAAGGAAGTATTACATATTATGGTAAAATAGTACAGGGATCCATGGTGGTACCCTTATAGGGACTCCGGATAAACTAATCTTGGTAAAGACGACTGCCCCTTTACAGGGCCGGAAACTTGAGGTTCTTTCTACCGTTTGATGTAGTAGTAAAGTTTCAACAATAGTCGATTATCGAGAACTTTGTCAAACGCCTTTGTGAAATCAATCAAATTGGTCGATTTGTTCCTCCCTGGCAAGGTCAGCAATTTTCAGAATAAATTGGGGTTAACATCAACGATTTATTTATCAGGTTAGGAGCTATCTTATTTACTTTGGACCAAATATGTGGAATTTTTGACGGTTTCTGTAATGTTTATTATTGCTCGTTTACTTCTACAGGTGATATAAGACATCTCTTCAGGTGAGCGTTAAGGCCCATGGACCTTTTGTATTTAGATAACTTAGACTTTTTTTTTCAGTCAGGTCGAGAAATATATTCCTCGTCATTACTACCTAGTATAATAATGTAGCTTGTATTTCTAGTTAGTATGTAGCTCTTCTGCAGTCATATCCGAAATTAGATTAACCTTTTCTGATGGGAATATTCCATCACGCTGATCACCTGATCACGAAATTATCAGAAACCAGTCACGTGGGCTTGTAATCATCAGACTTCCGCAAATAAGTTAGTTACAAGTACATAGTATGATTATCAATTATGACGTAAATCTTTAAACTGTTTTATTATGCTTGTTTTAATGAAAAAACGATTACATATTGCCATTGCTATAGTCTTTAACTTATAAATACGGCGACCGACGTGGAAGGGCCAAATGGGAAGAAATTCGTTCCTACCCTAAAACGATAAAAGTTTCGACGTCAAGGGGACCATCTTCCGTGTTTCCTCTTGTTATGCTTAGGGACTTCCTTTTGTAACCCCTACCCTCCACCTTTATTACAATTAACTAAAATCTGAAGTGTTTCTTTTTCACAGAAATGTTCAAAATTGCTTGAATTTTTCGGGAAGATTTTTATTTTTCGGAATTTGCATGTTAAAACAAAACTCAACGAGTGTGAAGAACTTGATTTTTACTTAAAATCGACATGGAGTAAAATGGTATAATAGTTTCGAGTAACAGTAGTAAAGTAGTATGGACAAAATTTTTAAAACATTATGGAACATTGGTAGGACATTATGGAACAACATTGGTTGGTCAGTATGAAACAACATTTATTAAATTGAACAGCACTGGTTAAACATTAGGGAAAAAAATTGGTAAAACAGTATGGAGCAACAGTGTTAAAATAGTATGGAACAACATTGGTAAAACACTATGGAACAGCAGTGGTAAAACAGTATGGAACAACAGTGGTAAAATAGTATGGAACAACATTTGTAAAACACCATGGAACAACATTGGTAAAGCACCACAGAACAACAGTACTTAAACAGTAAGGAACAACATTGGTAAAACAGTATGAAAAAACATCAATTCAACACTATGGAACAACATTGGAAAAACATTATGGAGCAACATTGGTGAAACACTATGGAAAATTATTAGTAAAACAGTATGGAACAACACTGGTAAAACAGAAGGAAAACATTGGTAAAAAAGTATGGAACAATTATGGTAAAACATTATGGAACAACATAAGTAAATCAGCACAGAATAACAATGAAAAACAGTATGAAACAACATTGGTAAAACACTATTAAACAACATTGGTGAAACACTATGGAACATAATTGGTAAAACAGTATGGAACAACACTGGTAAAACAGAAGGAAAACATTGGTAAAACAGTATGGAACAACATGAGTAAATCAGCACAGAATAACAATGGAAAAACAGTACGGAACAACAATGGCAAAACACTATGGAACAACATTGGTGAAACAATATGGAGCAACATTGGTAAAACAGTATGGAACAACACTGGTAAAACAGTATGGAACAACATTGGTAAAACACTATGGAGCAACTTTGGTAAAACAGTAGGAATCAATATTTGTAAAATATTATGGAACAATTATGGTAAAACAGTATAGAACAACATTAGTGAATAAGCAGAGAATAACAATGAAAAACAGTTTGGAACAACATTGGTAAAGCACTATGGAACAACATTGGTGAAACACTATGAAACATTATTGGTAAAACAGTATGGAACAGCACTGGTAAAACAGAAAAAAAACATTGGTAGGACATTATGGAACAACACTGGTAAAACAGTTTGGAACAACATTGGTAAAACACTATGGAACAACAGTGGTAAAACAGTATGGAACAACAGTGGTAAAACACTATAGAACAACATTGGTAAAACACTATGGAACAACAGTGGTTAAACAGTATGGAACAACAGTGGTAAAATAGTATGGAACAACATTGGTAAAACACCACGGAACAACATTGGTGAAATAATATGGAGCAACATTGGTAAAACAGTATGGAACAACACTGGTAAAATAGTATGGAACAACAATGGTAAAACAGTATGGAACAACATTGGTAAAACACTATGGAGCAACATTGGTAAAACAGTAGGAATCAACATTTGTAAAATAGTATGGAACAATTATGGTAAAACAGTATGGAACAACATTAGTGAATAAGCACAGAATAACAATGAAAAACAGTATGGAACAACATTGGTAAAACACTATGAATCAACATTGGTAAAACACTGTGGAACAACATTGGTAAAACAGTATAGAACATTATTGGTAAAACAGTATGGAACAACACTGGTAAAACAGAAGGAAAACATTGGTAAACATTGGTTAAAGAGTAGGAAAAACGTTGGTAAAACACTATGGAACAACTGTGATAAAACATTATAGAACAACATGTTCAAAGTATGTACATGTACATGTAGTTGAAAAACAAAATATGTGTTGTTTTTTTTTTAATACATTTTGAAAAAAATATCAACCAAAACATGTTTTGTAAAAAAAAAAACACTATAAAGAAATAATAAATAAAGGGAAATAAGCATTTGTAATATAGTACTGAGTTGTCTAGAGACAATGCAAGCAAAACAACACATAATAATTAGGGTTAAACAATATAGAATTTTTTTAATACATTAGCAAAAATTAATTAGAACAAATTAAGTAAAACTGGTTGTATAGTTTAATGCCACATTAGCATCCATACAAATCTTCATACGTTATTAATTTTTTTTTCAAGTTAAAGTGCAAATTTTTTCTAATCTTATCTAGTGCACACTACAGTGATTTTAGATTGTTTGTTACATGGGTCACAGTGTCATAATTTTACATTGAAAACCACTTAGCCAATTGTACTGATTGATAGATTTCCTTAAACTCCAACCGGCCAACTTAATCAACAGAAATTCAAAATTTGGCTCATTGTTCCAGTTTAGATAATTTAACTTACATTTAGACATCACCATACCACCATACATAAATTATTTTTACAGATCCACACCTACCATACAGAGCACTTGTCATAGTAAGCAAATTCTACTCATTTGATTACTATGTAGTCAGTGGTAGAGTGTCTGGTTTGGGAGTGGAAGTTGTAGGTTCGAACCATAGTCAGGTCATGCACATGATTTTTAAATTTGAAATACTGGTTCCTCATGCTCAGCATTAGAAGAACTAAGTATCAACTAGTTCACCTGGTTCCAGTAAAATGTAACTGGGGAGAGGTTTTCTTGTCTGTGATACTGACTCAGTGAGCTAGCATATTAAAAAAAACATAGCCCTGAGTGCAAGCTAGAAAAGGACAGAACATAATATACATTCACTGATCAATAAAACCTGTTCTGGATGCCAAAAACTGAAAAATTGCTGATGTGACATTAAACAGCAGGCAACGAATCTCCTCATTTCTCAACATGAGAGATTTTTCGCAAACTTTTCTGTGTAATTGTATATGCATTCTTGTACCTATATAACAGCCTGACACTACAATACATATCATGAAGTAATTAGTGCAACCAAGAATTACAACTAAGAATATTTTCAATTAAACAGCAATTTAAGAATGAGTTTGATCTAGTAACAATATATGGTTGACTGTAACACAATTTGTATATATGAACCTCTTAATTGCTTTTCTTCAAATTCAAAATTTAGATAGCTCATTGGTACAGGTTCTCATTCACCAAATTATTAACTATATGCATGTTGCTTGTCAGCCAATTCTCATTTTTTAAGACTTGATAGTTTTTTTTAAACTAGTTAAAGGACCAATCTATAAACATTGGGTTATGTGACAATAATACAATTTTAGGAAGTGTTTCTTTATATTGTGATGTCATTAAAATTACCAGTGGTGTCATAGGTTACATTCCTAAACTCAAGTGCATTATTCTGTCATCAGGACTAAAGCAAGTTAATTTTTAAACCTTTCTTTCACCTCTTGGTTAACATGGTTTGAACCTAAAGCATCAACATACATGGGTATTGAAGGAGAGTAACTTTTTGTAGACCTGGTCTCAGTTTTACAATCATTCACTCTCAGTTGAGTGTGCACTCAACTCAAATATTCTCATTTTTCCTCCATTAATATTTCAAAACTTTAAAGTTTTATGAGACAATGTTTTGTTTTGTTCAAAAAAGATTTACTAAATTAATTATTTAGTCAATTGTAACTGTGTAATGTTTTAAAACTTGACATTGACATGTTCCCCAATTTGTGTCGAGTGTACACTCATTTGAGTTAATGATTGTGAAACTGGGACCAGACATAACAAAAACCATTTCTTTAACCATTCTTTGTCTCTGACTATGCTGAATTTTCAGGTTGCAGCTCCACATACACTTTCAGAAGAGATTTCAGATATGTCAATAAGTAAGCACTTATTCTATCTTTAAAAAATTCTGGGTTTACTTCAAGACTGATCAAGAATTACAAATAGGAAGCAACTATTCTTCCCCAAGCATGCAGTATATTGAGATGAGTCACATGTCCTTGGTGTGAGGCTTAATTTGATGCACGTGTCATAGATGATGTGGCTTGATGAAGACCCCTTATTTCTTAATCAAAAAGCCTTACAGCCATCAGGACATTGTTTATGTATTACTGACTGTTACACCTAAACTACTGTTAGTTACAGTACATCTTGACATAAGTAAAATAATCCTGACTGTATTACAACAATAAAACTCAATTCTATCATTTGAATGATCAAGTCAACCTACCAAAAAAATTAAAAAAAACTTTCACCTAAAAGCCTGATACTGTAACACAGGAACTGTGGATATTAATTTAAAGATATGAAAATATTTCATCTGCTTAAAATGAATAAAACTGAACACATCATTACAAATATTTTGGCATTTTATTGATTTTTTCATCATATAAATAAAGTTATCAATTCATTACAAATTCATATCTTGATACACAATTTACAGACTCCTGAACACATAAATGTTAATATTCATAAAAGAAACTGGCTTTTTAATTCCAAATATTTACCAAAAAGGCCAATAAAGAGAATAACTATGTTTTTAAGAAATACCAAAATTTTTACCAAAAACTAATGAATACCGACATTTTTAGCAACAAATAATGAAAAACAGACAATTTGCCTTTAATTTCATTACATTTTTCACTGAAGAATTTTCTAAAACAACCAAACCTAATCAATTATGAATTTCATTCAAAATAAAAGTTTTGACTCCCCTTGGACTTGTCATAAAATACAAAACAGCTTTCTGTAGAGACTAATTACATATTAGCCAAAATATAAAAATATTTTGCCTATAAACAATATTTTCTATTTAAAAATACCTATATATTAATATTTATAAGATTTCTTTGTGAAGGAATTCTTGTATATACGATTTAGAAATAAAATCTTAAATAAAAAAATACATACTAGAAGTCAAAAGAATGCTATTTGTTATGCTGTCTGTCAAAATATGGAAGAAATCAGCTGTAACAAGTTTTACATTTAACAAACAAACAATTTTTTATTTCAAAATAATCTTTCTATTTATAGATTAATTATTATTGCAAAATGTACACAAAAAATAACAAATTTTAACAGGCATATATATAAATTTTCAGATAATAAATTAACAAATACAAACAATGAAAATGTGTGACTAGTAATTTGATGTCATGATTTCAGTGCACATGTACTTGTGTTCTTGAGACTGTACAAGGACATCAAAACTAAGAACTATTATTTAAATGTCCCTGGAAAACAAATTTGAAAGAACCAAATGATTATGAAAAGTGAGGTCTAAGGATGGGGAAGCACTTGGTCAATATACATTTTCTCCAGATATTTCAAGAAATTGGTTATTTGTTGAATTTTTTTTTAAAGTCAGCGCTTTCCGAGATTATTCACAAATCATTTGAAAATGATTTACAAATACCCTTACAAAAAAAAAAAAAATATCTATAGAATCACTGAAAAATAGACTTATAATGGATTACTGACATCCTTGCCTAACATAAAAATGAAATAAAGGAATTGATCAAAGAATCTTTTGTGTTAATAAAATGATCAGCAACAAGATGTGAATTACAAATACTATGTGACACACAATACTGGTTACAAATACACGTACTATGTAACACACAATACTAGTAGCTTAAATGTACATGTACATCTTTTGTTCACAGACCAACCATTTGTGTCAAAATTAATTTTCATTTGTAGGCACTTTATATTTTAAAGAGATTCTTCCAATCATTCTTTTTTAAACAATTTACAGATCTACCTATAAATGGGAGAATGATAATACAAAATATTTATAAAGTAATGATTATGAAATGAAACATGTAGTGAAATGTGAAAATCTAAAGATAGTTTAACAATGGTATGATGCCTATGCCTATATATTTTACATTTCTGAAGAAAATGATACAAATATGAATTTTTTTTTTTTTTAATATTATGAATAACTGAAAATTTAACTTTTATCTGTAATCTGTAATATTCAGCCCTAACGTTCAGAGAAAGGTAAAACATGTAGTCTTTAACCAGAGATGGCAAGAGTCTATATCAATATCACAAACACAGATTATAAATGATAAATATCCTAAACATCAAAGTAAAAAACAGCAACGTCAAACTGACTGTGTGATGTTTACAATGATGAACACAAACCTAGGAATGGTTCTGATATAACGTCGTTTTTTTTCCGATTGTGACACTAGTAAATTAAAATTTGATTTTTTTTTTTACAACTGAACACAATAAGAATATATGTAATGTTCATAATATTATGTTTGTATAGTTATTTTTTCAACCTTAAGCTGAATTCTAGTGCAGTGATATGCACTTAAAAAATCTTGATTCTTTTTCTGCTGTAACTCTCAAAAATCAGCCAATACAGTAGGAAATTTTGTGTATATTTTTTTCCAATCAGATGATTTTAAAATTACCGATACTTTCTTTCTCATATAGTACTTTTGAAGGTACATGTACATGCATTTTCATTCTGGACTTGTACTTTGTCATAAATCCCCCAAAGATTTAAAAATCTTTGAAAATCTTTAAAAATCATACATGTTATTTATGTAACCAGACTAGAATCACTGCATGTTGAACCTGTACGTTTAATTACATATATACATTTTCAAGTTAAATGTTCTGATCACCTAACAACTATAAATCCCTTCCTAATCTGTCTATTTCATTTACAACGAAGTCCATATCTTCATGAGTGATTTCTAAATTAGATATGATCATTCTGAAGAAATTAACTCTGTCTCCATCTGGCTGATATCCTACCAACATAGATCCATTCATTGTCATTCTTTCCTTAATCTTTGGAGCAACCTGGAAATGTAAATTTAAATAATCTTTATACCAACTGAGAATATCACAAATTAAATGAATGTTGATAATGTGCTACATATAGTTTTTTTTTGTCCCGACAAAATAATGTGCTACATTTAGGTTTTTTTGTCCAAACAAAATACATGTAGTATTGTTTTATTTTTATGTGTTGTAGATAACAATGGCTGCATTATATGAAGCTAAAAAATCCATTTTTATGACACCCAGTTTTTTTACATAGGATTTAAAATATCAAAGCAAGATAAATACCAATACATTTTTTAATAATTCATTTTTAAGAATTGCTCCCATTAACTCATTTAAATTTCTCACAGTGCCTCGAACGCCTGGGTTCGAATCCCACTCGGGACAGATCCTAGTGTGAGAAAGTTTGTCAGTTTCGCTTACCAAAGGTCGCTGGTTTTCTCCGGGCACTCCGTTTTCCACCACCATCCCAGAACTGACCACCTCAAAATAAGTGAAAGATTCTTGACTGGGGCGTAAAACACCATTATTCCACTCCACTCCACTCATTTAAATTTCGACAAACTCACCTTTCCAAGTTTTTCCCACCATTCTTTTGTTTCTGGTTGATTTCTCATACTTGGTGGTATATACCAAAATGAAACATTTGTACATTCAGGCTAAATAAGAAAAAGAAAAATTTTCATTACTAAAGAGGATGAAAACAAAACCCTTTAATGAGTTATCTGCCCTTACACTGTGGTCATTTTTTGTCATCAGTAACTATTGCAACATGTAGGCAAAATTTACAACAACCATCTTCAAGTTATCCAACAAGTCAAAATATAACTATGTTGGTTGAATATATTTTTATGCAATACAATCTTGTGTTGAAAATACTTATGAGTACAGAACTTCTGCAAAGGGATAATCCTTCTCAGTAATACATCAACAATTGGATTGGCAAAAATTATTCTTGCAAATAAAAATACACCATCTAAAAGCAGAATAATTACCTTAGAATATAAACACTGTATATAGTGAAAAGAGAGAGAAATACTGATACTCATAATATCTGTTTTCATAAACACTGTATGATGAAAAGACCTATAATTCTAGTTGCAAGATACTTTGATTTGGCATCGAGTTGTCAAAGAATTTCAAGTTTTCAAATTTGAGTGATACCAAGAAAAAAAAAAGAAAATCAATGGCTTCCAGTTGTCCAAGGTACAATTAATTGTGGTATTTATAAATCTATGTTTTTCAAAGTTCTATAATTTTATGAAAATTTAAACTTACATTTTCTAGGACTAGTCTGAAACCGTCAGTATCTCTAACTTTCTGTGCTAAATATCTGCAAGAAATATAAAATGTAGGTTTATACAATTATCCAAATAAAAGACACTGAACATGTGTTATTATCTTAAGGCCATGTTTGGGTACATGTACAGCATCCCGAGTCTTGAATGAAGCATTTTCTAAAACATTTTAATTTGAAAATATGTTTGATCATTTGCAATGTTTTTATTTGTTATTTCTAAAATAATAATATTTAAGAAATAAACTTTAATACACAATATTTATAGCAAAATAATAATAATAATAAAATAAATAAATGAATAAGTTTAAAAATCTGTCAGGAACACTTTTATACTCGGCATAAAAAGTCCAATTTTTTCTCAACATAGTACGTTCCGAGACATCATATTTAGTGAGTTGATTAAAATATTTATAAAAAAGATCTTCAAAATAATTACCTGGCACAGTCAAATAAGTTGTCAATATCTTTTTCAAATCCCAAATCACCTCTAGATTTCCACATCATCCAAAGTTTTAAGACATCGACTTTACGACCACACTGTATAGATTTGTCACCAGTGTCGTATGAAACATCGTAAAACTTATCTTGTTGGAACAAGTATGAGGCATTAGCTGAATGGCAAGGGGCTAATAAGTCCTACAAAGTACAAAAAATGTTGTAGAACTCATTAAAACTGTAACATCATTATATGTTTGATTAAAAAACAAAACAAAACAAAGAACTTTGCTTTACTGTGACAACAATAGCTGAGGGACAAAGAAAATCTAGAAACTCTGCTATACTGTAACATCAATAGCTACAGGATAAAAGAAACCTAAGCAAATGCTATGTGAAAATGAGGCAGTGATGTCAGTAACAATAAAAATGTTCACTGTGAAAACAACTTTCAATACCGATACATTTTTAAAATGTGACTGGTCATTTTTTGTGCCATTGATTTATGAGTGGAGTTTGCCAACATATGTACAATACAATAAATCTCATGATGATATACACAGTTAAATAATCTATAAAGTCATCATTTATACTTAAATGATCTGTAATAAATGAACCCACTTTAGTAATAAGAAATTGTCTATCTTACCTTATGTTTTGTCATAAATGCTGCAGCTTGGAGTGGAGCACCCATCATTTTATGTGGATTCCAAGTCAAAGAATCCGCTCTGCAAAAAATAAAATTAAATTGTATTGATCCAAAATGTTTAAAAAGTTATTAGAGAAGCAAACAAAATAAGCATAAGCCAATGTTTCATTTCATGGTTACAGTGATAATCAAGAAGGGAGGTAATTCTTGTCAATAATGTTTTATTAGCTGGAGTACTAGTATTTACAAGACTATGGGCAAAAACATTAAGGTGATTTTTAGCTAAATTTTCCAACTGCTTCACTGTTTATGCACCAAAATAAGAGAAACTATTCCTTTTGTGAAGTAAGGCTTTCATCAAGTGATGTCACCCATATAAGAAAGGAAATAATATAAGGATCTAGAAACTTTTTACCTTTCAATTCCTTTCAACAAGTGTCTTGTTTTTCTGGAGATCAAAGCACCACCTCCCCAAGCACCATCAACATGGAGCCACAAGCCATACTTCTGGCATATATCAGCAATAGGCTCTATAGGATCATAGGCTCCTAGAACTGTGGTACCTGCTGTTACATTTACCAGATAAGGTCTACGTCCCTGAAAAAAAAAATATATATATGTATATTTACACCAGGTTTACATAAAATGGTTGGATAGAAAATGCTTTTGGAAAAACCTTAAATATTGTTTTGGAATTTTATAGAACATGTATTGGTACTTTTTTCTCATATTGGCCAGCAAAAAGAATATGTCTTGTATATTAGAGGTGTCTATAGGAGAAAGATTTCACAGATCACTGATATTTCCTAAATAAGATTTCACTGATTGTTTTAAACAAATTGCAAGACAACTCCATCAAAGTAATAACTGTTTTAAACAAATTGCAAGACAACTCCATCAAAGTAATAACATTCCAACATTTTAAAATTTTTTATAACATTTACTTCACAGAAACAACGTTAAAATTTGATACAATTAATTTTAGATTAACCAGAAAATGGTTAATTAACAGGTAGTTGTTAATGAAGAATCATTTGTACATACCTCACTCTGTAATCTGAGGATGTTGGCTTCTACTTCAGCTGGAATCAATTTGCCAAATTCATCAGCTTTTACTGGAATTACATTATCCATACCGATACCAAGCACAGAGGCTGCTTTTTTAATTGAATAATGACACTAGAAAAACAAAAAAAACATTTGCATAAATACATAGCCAATCAACTTTAGAGGTCTGATTGCTTAAGAAGCCTAATGTACCAGAAAAGTATTACAGAAAATTGTTGTCAAAAAAAAACTTGCATTTATGGGAATTGATTTAGTTTTTGTCATATCTTTATAAAATAAAACTGAAAAATCTCTCTATTACATATGTGAAATTATTGTTTAAATATTCCTTACAACTGGTACATTTTAAAATTTATCATTTTTTAAAATTATTAAATATAAAATGGTATCATTAACCAGATACATATTCTTAAAGAAAATTATAAAAAACACATTTGAAATAATAAATTAAATAATAAATTTAAAAATTATTAAAAAGAACACAGGTTTTAAATTATATCTTTAACAATTAAAAACAACAACTTGAAAATTAAAAATATATATATATAATTCATAGTGAATTTTCTTTCTTGCATTACAAGCAAGTTGCTGTTTTAAAACCTGCATAAAGAAAAGCCATGTATTATAATACATATGACATTTCAATAAAAATATAAATAAATTAAAAGGGGGGGGGTCATGGTTCACCATGAAACAACAACTACCTTCTCAGAAGTAAGAATACATAATTTGGGCAGAGCCTGCATCCCCAGTCTCTTCACGTCTGGGAAAAACTTGTAACGAGCCACATTTAACGCATACATGTTGGCGATAGATCCTCCTGAAAAATTATTTCTTGTATAGAAAAATGGCAGATAGACTCTCCAAGCATGATAAAAAAATTTCTTCTCAAATACCAGATATTAAATATTTCTGTGGCATTTCTTTTTTATTTCTTGAAATCAAGAGTATGCAGTCAATGAAAAAATAAAGATTTCTAAAATAACTTTAGCTTGTTTTAAAATCTATCAAATTTTCATCTTATATAAATTATTTGCTTTTAGATTTTAATTTAATTTTTTTTTCTCAAAATCACAGCAAAACTTCGATTACATACATAAGAATAGTGCAAATTCAGTTTTTCTGCAGAACCAAGTCATGTCTTTAATTATAATTAACATTAATTGAATTTTCTCAAATTTTAAATCTTTTAAAGAACTATCCTCAAACTATTTATCTTTGACAGCGAAAAATGAACATTATCCAAAAAAAATTACTTCATTAACTTATAAATAGGTTTGTTGCAGTCATCAATTATCAATTTATAAGCAAATATTTAAAAATTCTTTTAGTCAACAACTAAACTAATATATTATTTTGTTCTTAATTATAAAAATCCATTAGGTCCAATATGCAAATACTAATGTATATTGTCGAGTTTGAGTGATCGAAGTTTGACTGTTAACTATTAGCTATGATTTATTAACTGATACTATAAGAATAATATTAAAATAAATATTCAGCTGGTAAAATATAGTTTTCCCAACATTACTCAAACTTTTGGCTTTGAATTATCAGTAGCCACACCAAACAGGCTTCAACAAGCACCAAAACAGGTAAACAGGTAAGTCTTTTTCAAATTTTTTTTTATAAATTAATTTTTTTTATTTTATGGTTTTTTTTTTATTTGCTGGTTGCAAGTTTATTTCAATTTCAAGTTAAGTTGTATTTTCTGTTTTTATTTTGTCCCCCAAACAATAATATTTGTGAAATATTTTACTTGCAAGTTATTTATTTAAATAAATTTTATGATGATCCAAAACCAGGAATCGATTTTTTTTTATTTAAGAATATACAAAAATTTAAAAAGCTTTTACGAACCCATTTACCAGTAAAGTACTTATTTGTTTAAAAGCAACTTTGGTGTGGTAAAAAAAATTCCAATATTAAAATTTAATTTTTTATTACTCAATTAATGGTAAATTTTTAAAAACTTTCAATATTTTAAAAAATCTATCCAATTTACCTGCACACTCCTGACACACTTATTAAGAATTATGATTTTAAATTTTAATAGTATTTACTTAAAATAAACAGCAATATTGCTAAGAAAATTTATCTTTATGAAATAAAACATACACTTTTACCGTTAATCATTCTTGAATCTTAAAAACATAACTTAACATTAGATATCAATATTTGATTTATTTTTATATTTATAAGAAACTCTGATTAAAATCTGTGAAAAATTTTTAAAAATATATATGCACTTTTTTAATTCAATATTAAAATGTTATTTAAATTAATTCAAAGAAATGCCACATGATTTTTCAATCACAATACATTGCTTTTTAAAGTTTTAAAAGCTGGGATTGTTTAATTAATGCATTTCTGACAGGTTCCCTCACCCTTGCATAGACAGAAAAACTAGTTCTGGCCTTCTTAATATTTGTACTAAGTACTAACAATTAAGTACAGATTTTAGACAATTTAGAAAGCATTTCTGTAAGTATTTAAGAAAATTCAATTTAAAATGTGAATTCCAAAGAAAAATTTTTCAAAAAATATTCTGGTTTTTTTTTTTTTTTTTTTGTTTATTTTATTTTTCTTTTAAATTTCTTTTTTCTTTCTTTTTTTTTTTTTGAGGGGGGGGGGGGTTAAAAACACACAAATTGAATCAATCACAGCTTTTAATGTCATCTTGTTAAAAGCAACACAACTTTAAAAAGCACTAAAGTCAGTTATGAATAAACTACAGTTCATACTGACAAATTCATCCAAACCACTTTTTAATGAACATAAAAATTATGGTAAAATTTTATTCTTAATTTTTCAATTAAATTTCTATTTATAGTTTCTCTGCATTTGTCGAACAGAAGCTGAATAGACTCTGTAATACACATTTTCAGGTCCTCAATACAGGTAACAAAAAAAAATGGATATGGATTGTTAGATTATATACAAAAAATCACTAACAATAATGCAGTGAAATTAAAGGATTTTAAAATGAAATCTTTCGGCAAAAATTGATCAGAAACTATTCAAACGTTAAAAGTGGTTTGGATTATATTACATAATTAATTTAAACATGACAAAAAAATATTAAACATTTTAAAAACTGATATGCAATAAGATATTTACCTGGACAAAATATAGCATCGCCATCTTTAAATCCAGCATAACCCATCATTTTCGTTAAAATAGCCTTCTCCATCAATGTGAATACTGGTGACACTTCATATGTATATCTAGAAAAAATAATGATAATCATGTTAATAAATATTGGGTAAAAAAGACTTGCATGTACCCTCAAACTACGAGTACTGCAAGTTTCAATGCACCTGTAATACACAGCATCTTGATATAGACAGTGAAATTTAAATTTTTTAAATGTCAATGAAATAGATAAACAGCTGAATATAAAAGAGTTGGCATAATTTAAGTAACTGACCACCAAAAACAAAATAAAGTGAAAATCACATATTAATCTCTAAAATTCTTTACATATAATTTAAATACAAGAACATGAGGAAGTGTTCAACACACAGCCATCAATTTACCAAATAAGTACATGCCTATATACAGAATACCGGTACTAAATGTTGAGCAACTTTATGTGATCAACTATTCCTGAAAGACCTAGGTTCACCCCCCCCCCCCACCCACCCACCCCCCACCCCCACACACACACACACACACACACACACAAGGAATATGTCTATTTTTGAGGAGAAAAAAATTTCTTCCATTTTCAACTACCGGTAATAATTCAAAGATGAGTGAAGTATTATAATACTTACTGGCTTGTATTTAAAGTTTCTGTCAACCATGCTCCCCCAAGACTGTATTGGTCTAAACCACCAAATAACTGGTTGAAAAATCTTGGATGACCTAAAACACACACACAAAATAAAAGAGTTGAATTTACCAGTAAAATGACACCAAAAACTTTACATTTCCTTAAAGTTGTACATTTCATCTTTGTATTAGTGGCATCACTTCATGAAGCATTTCTCTTTTGCTAGTAGTAGTTCAGCACTATATAGTGTGTTTACAGCAAAGCTAGGATATCAATGTGCTTACTTAGAAATGCAGTTGAATGTTCATTGAAGATTTCGTAGTGACTAGAGAGAAATGTCTACCAGACATTCAGAGATAGCGAGCGTTTGAATGGGATAAATGGTTTCAAGCTTCAGACTTTTATTAAGAAGGTCAAGCGATTACAAAATAAGAATTTGTTGGACTGTGTATTACAGATACCATAAGTCTACTAGCACAAACAAACCATTAATCTACACTCGACATTGATTTGTTGGTATGTTGAATGTTGTTTTACATCAAATCAGCAGTTTTGCAGCTGTTAATGACAAGACAATTTTATTTATTACCAGTATAGTCTTAACACAAGTTCATAGTGTACGAGTTTGTGCATATATATTTTTGATACACAAAGTTTATATTCTATATGAAATATAAAATTTCACAGAATACATGTACTTAGTCAATAATATTGGCAACGAGCCAGTAAGGCCCCTATAACAATGAAAAACCATTAAAGTATGTTTAAAATAATTAAATAATGTTCTAGACTAAGTCTGGTCTCAGTTTTATGGATAGAGACCTCAAAGTTAATAACTAGGACAGTTTACAATGCAGTTAAACAAATATACATTTATACAATGCATTAAGGTCAGTGCTTAAATACAAGACATTCAAGACTTGTTGATTAACACAGATGATATTACTGAATAATTAATCATCAAAAAAGACTGGTTATTTTAAAGATCTTTGTTTGTTTGATCTTCATATATATATATATATATATATTTTTCAATGGCTTTTTTCAAAAGTCTTTTTTTTTTATAATACAATCATAAATTTGTACTACATTAAAACTATTATAATGCTGATTGGTGATGCCAGTTCTTTTTAAATTCCTAGAGTCTGATTTCTATTTTCATTTTTCCTTGTAAGTCTCCATCCATTTTTAACAAACCCTATATAATGGTGATTCCAACATCTGACTCAACATATGATAGTAATGAGTTGAGATGTAACTCTATTTATTTAATGAACAAAATCACCTAAATAATCCTGTTAACATAAGAATAACTGTAATTTTTATGAAGTTACAAGCAGTTTATAGGTTCAAACTACAACATTTTCAAGTCTGTGGGCTACTAATGGAACTCCTCATCGAGCAAAACTAGACCTCTCTATCATACTAAAGTCATATTTTACTCTTCATCTGGCTGGGGCTGGGGTAACTAGTACTCCAGCTAATTAGAGTACAGACGATGGAAGCTACTTTTCTGGCAAAATGCCATAGGAAAAGTAGCTTTCCATCAATCTCAGACTCTTTTTTTATTGGAAATGTAATGAAATAATGTTTTAAATAATCACCATGACAACACTTACCTGTTCTTACACTGTATTTGATAATATCTTTACAAATATTAAGCAGCCTATCATCATCAGTAGGTTTGTTGACCTCTAGATCTATTAACTGTTTCAGTTCTTTTGGATGTTTGAATTCTACCACTTTGGTATTCCTGTCCCTGGATTTTTCAAAACCTTCCTTAATCATCATGTCATACAACTCATCCAGAAACTGGTTGTCATTTTCAGGAACATTGCCATTTATCTTGACTGGAATAAAAAAAAGTTCATTTTTACTGACTTACCTTGTATGTTGCCACTCATATACCTAAATTTGAATTTTACCCCTCCCCCACCCACCTTTTTTTTATAACACAAGATATAAATTGATAGCTTGAAAACTAATTTAACTGAAACTACTGTCAGAGTTTTTTGTGTTGTTTTCATTGGTACATGTACTTGATGAAAATTGTTGACATTTAACAACAAACAAATAAAAAATAAATAAATAAATAGCAAAGAATGTATGGCATAACAAGTGATCACTTTGATTTATAAATTTCAAATTCATTTGCACTGAATTTTGCCAAATGCATGTCAATAGAAATTGTTTATTTTATTCATTTTTATCTATTGTGTGTGTGTGTGTACCTGTGTGTGTGTGCGCACGTGTGTGAATGTGTTTTACAACTATGGCTATTTCCTTGATTTTATGTATTTAATTTTAGATTCACGATTTTCAAATAATTTTTAAGTAAAGTTAAATTTGAATGAAAATATCTGGTGCAATTATTTAAAAAAATTATAAAAGTGCATAATAATTAATTTCAAAAACTTTTCCAAAAGTGAAGAAATTTCAACATAAATGAAATAATTCTAACCTTTTGACCAAAACTTGTAAAAAGTTGCTAAACTACGTAACGCTACACATCGACCGAGCTGAAGCAATTTCGCCAATTTGGAAATATTTTTTACGGACGAGAAATATGCATAATTACGATTATTACGGCTAAAAAATAAAACATTATTTTTGGTTAAATTAAACTCCAATATAATTTTTTTTTAAAATAATGCTTATAAATGTATGATAATTAAAAATAATAAAATAAATACATAGTTCTACATTTTGACACATTTTTGCGGTCGCCGGGTCACGAGGACAGTTAATCAGCTGATAGTGCTTTCGTTTTCCCTTGGATGCCGGTGTCGCTTTTCAAACTCAAGCAAAATAAACTAAGCAAAAATTTCAGAAACCAACCACAATAATTTTTTTCAGCTTGTGAATATATTTTAATTCACAAAATTATTTTTTTATTATGTACTTTCTTAATTCTTTTTTTAGAAAACCTTTTAATTGAAGTCAATGGTACGAAATGGTAGTAACATCGAATATCGTATGGTACGAAACGGTCATATGACATGGTACGAATCGGACCGATTTTGGTACGAAATGGAAAAATTGCGTACGAAATGGTTATGGTACGAAACGACTAGCTCCCTATAATAAAGACTATTATATTTACCTCCATTGCAATGTCCGTTTGAGTATCCATTGGTCAAATGACCATTAGTATGGCCATTCATTCCGTTGGTGATTTTTGTAGACATCTTTTCTCTCGTCTGTCGTCTGAAAGAATGACAGGAATAATTTTCCGACCGGCTTTTGTAGTGATCAGCTGTATTCATTATGGGGTCAAGGTCAACGGAATATACCACGCTTTAAAATGGTTGACGGAATTTTACCGAGTCATGGGAAAAATCTGGGAATATATACAATCATAAGTGTATAAGTCATTCGATATGGCACACATTAACGAACTATAGACAGAGACATTTAATATATGTCTCTGCTATAGATTTGTTTATTTAAATTATCTTAAATATATAAGTTGTATAAGTACATTTATATTTGTAAGTTATATAAAAAGATATATTTAAATTATGTGTTAACCAATCGTTGGTCAGAAATAGGATTTGAACTTTCACCAATGAGCGGTATCGATCTTACACTTTGACTAATATGGAGAAGAGGTTTGCTTAGAACACGAAACATATGCTTTGTTCGTCATGGAAATTTCCCGTCTCTCTATATAGCGTTTACATTGTCTGCTCACATAATTTAATGTATATAGATATATATATAAAGCCGGGAAGATAACCACTAAACATAACATATAAGATGAGAATTTTTATTACCAATTAAAGCGTACATAAAGGTCATATAGTAATACTTGAATATATTATTGCTTAGAGAGATGTAATTTTTTGTTTCATGATTAAAGTCTTAGTTGTAGTATATTTGTTTTTATGTCTAAGCATAAATTCTCGTTTTTCAACTTGGTGCGAAATTTATATAATACGACATTTAAACGTTTTAAGTTTTGCTGATTATAATAATAACAATATAGATATTTGATATAAATAAATATAATATGTATAAAATCGGCTATATCTTTTTATGCATGAGATTTAAATTACTGTAGTATAATACTATTAAATGGGACTACAGTAGTATAACATTGGTGTTTTACGCCCAGTCAGTTTCTTTCGCTTACACCGAGACGATCAATCCAGAGATGACGGATGGAATGGGAGTGTCAGAAAAAAAATCATCGTTTTTCGACTAGCAAACTTACAAACTGTCTCGCACTAGAATCTGGGCAAGCGGGATTTGAACCTTAGCAGCGAGGGGCCCCAACAACATCCTTAAGCTCACACTTTACACCCGGCTCGACCACCGAGGACCCACCCGTGACAAAATGGGCATATTTATATTGGACCTAAAATTTGATTTGTGCAGGGTATACTATACAGAGGTTACACGAGGTCATGAAAACTGAATTCATTACTTTATTACAAGAAGCTATTGGTATTCTGTATCGATCTTATATTTGAATCTGTTTGCAATCCGTGTACTTTTACAAGAGACTGTAATTGATTTCTCTTCTATCGCATGGACGTGTGTGCGACATAATATGTAGATTAAAATTTAAATGCACAATCTGCAAATGTGAATCTTTCTGCAACTATGGACTTGGCACCGGTATGATATACTAATATGAGTTGAAGCTAGCCTGGTTTTCAAACAAAACAAAAAAAAAAACAAAAAAAAAAAAAAAAAAAAAGAAGAAGAAAAAAAAAAACTTTTTGTTGTTTGAAGCTGCTTACTCTGCCGTTGACTTTATTTATTTATTTTTTTTTATTATTATTTATTATTTCACTGGATATATACGGTAAAAATCCCGGACAATGAACCAGAACCAGCAGGTCAACACTTATATATATATATATGTACAATATTTTTCCATTGGCAATGATTACAAATTTCCGTCCTACTAACCGATCAATCCGATATAGGTCACATTGATATTTAACTTTATTGCGCAGTCCTACTGATGGTCCCGAAAAGCTGATTATCTACCTAAGTAAATGTATAAATCATCATCTTCGACGAAAGATCAGTAAAGATCTGAATTTTACTTGAGAAAATTTAACATCAATTTTAATTTCCTTAATCTTAAATCGGTTTTTAATACGGTCATTTAAAGAATTGACAGGGCATCTATTGATCTAAGGTAAATGAATTTTGAAGAATGGACAAAGTTCATTTAAAATGGCTTTTACGTAGGACTGAGCGCTTTTTAGAGGGGGGGGGGGGGTATAGAATGAATTACCTCCATTTTGTCCTTCTTTATGTTTTTGCCATATCTTTGACAAACATTCAGAAACCACTATGACAGCAGACGGATAAAATGGCATGGGACATCGGTTTTCAAGGTCTCATCCGAAGGACCCCATGAATGCCGAGTGTTTGGCGAAAGAACAGTCAAGTGCTACCAATTTTGAAATCTCGGTTATTACTTAATAGAATTTCAAAATCAGCCCATGACAATAAAAACATAATCTTTATTAAAAATCAGAAACGAGGACCTGTGAGTTCGGCTAAGTACTGTGTACCAGACTTCAGATCAGACAACAATACGAAATGAATATTTAGACTTGAGGAAGGTCAGTGTCATCCAGTGTTCATTCATTTGTTTTTCGATAATGGCTGCTACTATCATTATTGATCTCGGGGGAGACAATGATGACGTAGCAGCGATACTGGGCGCACCTTGTTGTGAAAGTCAATTTTATCCAACCATTAACATCATGATTATTTTAGCGTACAGAATTTGAAACAAAAATTTTAAAAAAATAAAAAAAACATTACGGATGTACAAAACTGATTACAGGAAGATGCTAAAAGGCGTACATTAAAATGAATCTAAATTAATTAAGATTTTTTGTTGACTAAATAAATCCAAATGACGTCAAAAAGCTGAATACCTCGGGTATAGAATATTGGAAGATCGATCATAAAATTGAAATTGTACTACGGTAAAACCAATGAAGACAATGCTGGTAATTGTCCGATACATGGGACTGTGGTCACTTTGTTTCCGTGACAATTTCCTGAAATTATTTTAAATAAAAATATACAAAAATGTACATTAAACAAGGGCTTAGCGTTTTCTTTTATTGTCTTCTAATAATAATAATAATAATAAATGTATTATTATCATTATTATTATTCATTTTATTTATTTTTATCGTCTTTGCATACAGTCGCAACATCTCTTTTTGTAAATAGAAGTAAATCGAGTGGAGTAAACTAAAATATCATCACGATTCCATTCCTGATATTGAATATAATTGTTTGGGATTGTGGATGAAACAGGAGTGTCTGGAAGAAACAACAAACACACTATCGTCAGAAAGCTTGCTGACATACAATTTTGCACAGCCTCAAAGCCCATAACGACAAGAGATATATTGTAAGTCTTGGTAGAGAGTTTATAGAACCTAGTTCAGCAGCAACACAAAAACTCGTCAGATAGGTCACACATAAAACACGTAATATAGTTAGTTCAAGGTTTATTTAATGAACTGTGATATACACCTACAAGTGACACATTGACACATTTACGGTTATCTTTTGTTGCAAGGTTATCAGTACCAGTGCACGTGTTCGTTTTTATGCTGTGCAAAAATATTCATTTCAAAGTAGATAATCTACTGAAGTTGTCTGGCCTTAAAAACCAGTTCACAAATTCCGAACAGCTATGATTAGAGTTTTCTAGACTATTGAAATGCTAGAAGACAGACACTATGCTTATCACGTGAGCATCCGACCTTGAAAGCTAGTCCAAAAATTCTGTCATGCAAGCAATGAACGGAGTAACTTAGAAGAGAACGGATATGGTGCTCATCACTTGAGCATCTGACCTTAAAAAATAATCCAAAAATTCTGAAAAAAGACTAAAATCAAGCCATCATCGGAGTTTCATAGCCGGACAGCTATGATTAGTTTTTTCCAGACTGTTGAAATGCTAGAAGACTGACATGGTGCTTATCACGTGAGCATCCGACCTTGAAAGCTAGTCCAAAAATTCTGAACAAGACTAAAATCAAGCAATGAACGGAGTTATACTTAGAAGAGGATAGACATGGTGCCCATCACTTGAGTATCTGGCCTTAAAAAGCTAGTCTAAAATTCTGAACAGGACTGTCATGTACTGATTTTGAATTTCTATTAAAATACTTTCAAAATCAGCACATGACAGGACCAAAAAGTCCAAAATCAAGCCATGATCAGATTTTTCTATACTGTTATAAGTATACTTATATACCTATACTGCTAAGTGCTAAAGGACACACATAGTGCTTATCACACGAGCATCTTGTTCAACAATCTCGGTTTTTGCTGATATTTTTGTTAATTTCACAGACGAAACTTATAACCTATTATATATATTTTATACTGTTTTGTTATAGTGTACTCTCTCTCTCTCTCTCACTCTCTCTCTCTCTCTCTCTCTCTCTCTCTCTCTCTCTCTCTCTCTCTCTCTCTCTCTCCTTGTTTATCCGACTACACAAGCTTCTTCCTTGAACTTGAACCTGACCAAGTTTAAAGCTATGAAGATTACATAATCATTTCTTTACAATATTTAAGGAAGTTAAATTTCATATTAGGTAATAAAAATAATATAGATCATATCTATACAACTAGACAATCATGCACTTAAAGTATTTGATATAATCGTTAGCTTGAATCGCCCTGTTTGTAACAGCTTACAAAGATCTTTAACACCTAAATTTCTTTACGTTAATTTTCTATTACGTAAATACACCCAAGTTTAAAATATTACATAAGAACAAAATAAAAATAAGTTTCTAGTTTCAATAACAAGTGTCAAATAACTTATTTCATAAAGTGAAACACACATCATACCAACAGCTATAAAATGAAGATACATGTACATGATAATAATAATAATAATAAATCTTTTATTGGTATACTGGATTATTTAACATACATAGTACATACTGCATAAACAAGACTTGAAACAATTAGAGATAGTTACATAATCTATAATTAGACCTATAAATAACATTTTTACTGCTTCATATAACAACTATTAGTCTGTTCTGTTCCTTACTTCTAAAGCGGTAATGTGATATTTGTAAAGAGCCTGACAATCTGACCATGTTTCAGGATTCAATAATCTTTTTATATAATTGGAATAATTTGCAGTTGAATTTTGGTCTACATTATTATTTATTTTAATACTGAAAGAGGTTACTAAATTATTTAGTATATTATCATATTTAAAACATTCAAGAAGGAAATGAATCTCATTTTCAACCTTTGGACAAAATTTGCAAAGCCTTTTTTTCCCTAGGTAGTTTAGGTCTTGTGTATCTGCCTTTTTCATTTTTTAAAAGATGTGCGCTCACTGATTCTCAATTTTGTTACAATTGACTTAATATGTTTTGGTTGGTCTAGTAACAGATAACAGCTTAATGTTGAAAGTTTACTATCAATAGTTTCATTTTTTACATTGTCTAAAAATAATTTTGATTTATGAGACAGATAGTCAGAAATTGCAAGCTGAATGTTTTCAGGTTTAAAATTATTATCCAAATTGATTTGGAGCTGTTTAGACAATTAGAAAGAGTGGAAAACCAACTCTTGTAACCACCTGTAAATAATTTTTTATCTGTCTCAAAAGCACTATAATAAAATTATTTGACAGTAGCCAAAGTCAAATTGTTGTTGAAATGTTGTTTAACGTCTTATCAACAATTCCTCAGCTATTCACGACAAGAGCAAGTTATTTTTGTTCGTTTGTTTTGTTTTTGTTTTATCTGTATAGATTAATGTAAAAACAAATTCGTGTATGCATAAGATGTGCAAATGTGTATTATGGACTGCCATGTACTAGTGCGCTTGGTAAGGTGCTAGCTCACCAAGTTGCCGGGATGATGCAGACAAGTATACCACTCCTCAAGTCCATTATTATCCTTCCACTGGGTGGACCAGTCGATACTCTGTCCTTCTAATGTCCAGCACCAGGAGAAAACAAATATCTTAAAGTTTTATCTTATGTATGACTCGACCGGGGCTCGAACTTATGACTTCCAGCTAACCAAGTGGACGCTTTACCACTTAGCCACCGAGGGAGTCTCCAGATTGAAATTGATTACACTGTCAGAAATAAGCGAAATAATGACAATTCAGTTCACTCTTGTCGATGGTTTTCAATATTATTTTTAATTAAACCAACAAATTAAAAGCAGCACAATGTAATTACAAAATTAATGCATTAAAAAGGTACGTGTATACCAATCAAGATAGTCATGTGTTAACTTTTGCATTATAAAAAAGGTAATTCAAAATTGTGGTTGACATCAGTTCGATACCATTTTTAAATACCTTTTTCACAAATAAATATATATAATTAACACATGAAGGCAAAAGTAGTACATGTAGGACTTGCTATTTTCTCGTTTAACAGGAAAAAACCCGTATGTGTAGATATTGGTTATTATTATTATTATTGTTGTTGTTGTTATTATTATTATTATTCTCATTCTTATCATTCTTCTTCTTCTTATTATTATTATTATTACATGTATATACCTTTTTTCTTTTAAAAAAGTTATCATTAAATACATTAAAAAAGTATAAGACATCGGGATATTTGCCAACATCAAGCTTTTTAGTAGATATAAATATTCTATATTGTATTTGGTCTCGTTTATCATTAATGTACAATGTACATGTTATGGTTTTTTTTTTTTTTTTTTTTTTTTTTTTTTTTTGGGGGGGGGGGGGGGGGGGGGTTAAAGAAATAACACAATATTAAAGTGTAAATTAATTTTTATATGATTAACTTATAAAATATGACCGGGTAACATGGATTTTATTAATATGTATGTCAAGAAATGTCGGAGTTGTAGAGATCCATGTGGTATATGGTAGTGCAAGTGTACTACGAGACTAGTGTGTTTTGTCTAGATAATCTAGATGTAGGTAATATGAGGGGAGTAGTAGTATATGTTACCGTGTGTAAAATGTTCATAGAATTGCCTTTACCTTCGAGAATAGAATGAACGTTCATCTTGTTTTTACATTTTGCAGTGATTACCTTATCGTATCAAATTTAAAACAAGAGGCCCGTGGGCCTTAACGCTAACCTGAAGATATGCAAAAATTCATTTTCAAAGTGCAATAGACAGGTAGTGTAATTACAGAAACTTTCCAAGTTTTTGCCAGTTTAAAAGTACCACAATACTTAATCAGAAATATTTAGTCACAGTTCATTTATAAATAGCTAAATGCATGTAGTAATTAAAGTGCAATAGATACTAGTAATTTCCAGATAATTCACCATTTCAGTATACTTATGCAGCTATGACCTTGAATTTTGAACATATAACCTTGAACCAAATATCAAAATGATCATCATATCAATACCTACAATTCTAATGTACATGCCTATACAAAAAGTTAATAGTTTTCAAGATAACAATTTATGCAATCTTATGCAGCTTTGACCTTGACCTTTGAACCTACGACTTATGAACCTGTGAATCATACATCAAAATGATCATCATATCAATAACTACAATATTCTAATATAGATGGCGATACAAAAGTTAAACGTTTTCAAGATAATTAACAATTTTAGACTTCTTATGCATCTATGCAATTGATCATTACACCTACGACCTTGACTCATATATCAAAATGGTCAACATATTAATACCTACAATATTATAATCCACATGCATATACAGAAAGTTTATAGTTTTCAAGATAATAAACCATTTCAGTTTTTAATGCAGCTATGACGGTGACCTTTCAACGTGTGACCCGTTCAACCATATATCAAAAATTGTCATATCAATGCCTAAAACATTTTAGTTTTTTCAAGATAATTAACATTTTTAATCTTCTAATGCTATACCCTTAACCATATATCAAAATGATCGTCATGTCAATACCTACAATATTGTAATATACATGCCTATAGAAAAAGTTAATAGTTTTCAAGATAATTTACAATTTTAATCTTTTAATGCAGCCATGGCCTTGACTTTTGAATGTATGATTTTGAATCATAATGTAAAATGCAAAATGTTCATAGTTTTTTTGTAATGGTCATTTACTGGTTTTGAAAATAAATTTTGGAGTCTGGTTATATTTTGTTGGATTTGTAGGAAAATATTTGCGCAACAATTATGACAAAATGCACAAATGCAAACTTAAAGAACATTACTATAATACTCTTCAAAATTAGTTGGTGACTTGTTTAGTAGTGTCTTCTGGTATCACATCTGTTGTATCTTTCATTTTTTAAATTCAGTTTTGAAATAAAATATTCAGAAAAAGATTACAAAATCTTTAATTTATGTACAAATGTGTAATTTTTTAAAATGACAAATAGCATTGTATATGGAATAAAATTTTACAATACAGATATCTGAATCTCAATAAGAACGAAAATGTTAATTTGAAAAAAAAATTAAAATTAATATAACATTTTTTAAAAATGATTTACCATATTATAAAAGAAGTATTCTGAAAAAGAATACAGCAAAAACTTTCCAGATGAGATCTTAGTTTTTTTATTTAACAATGTTGGCTAAGTGGGAATAAGAAATTTTAAAATGCTGGTTAAGTGGGAAGGCACATCAAAATGATCGTTGTGTCATACCTACAGGATTCTAATATACATGTATATGCCTATACAACAAGTTATATAGTTTTCCAGATATATTGACAAATATACCATATTTCAGCCATTTTGTCACTAAGTGCCTTTTAAAGTCCCATGGCTAACATTGGTGCAAATCTGAAACTAGATGACCTAAGGGTGCTATACATAAAATATTTAAGGTATATCTCTTGTACATTTAGAGGAAAAATTTTTTAAAAGATTTTCACTATTTTTTCCTTATAAGGGGCCCAAAGGGAGATAACTCCTTCATTATGCAAATCTGAAAGCATGATGATACATTAAATTAAAGTAGAACATGTTTTGTGACATGGACATAACGTAGGCGATACAGACAACTAACTAACCAGCAAATCTAACCATCTGAATTTTATGTACATGTGTTTATGTAAATATATAACACAAATACCTGCTTAATTTTGATGTGCCATTCTTTATCAGTGTAAGTTATTAAACACTTTTTCGTCAGCACAATTTAAGAGATGGAATACAGAGAGAGACATGGCCATGTCAACACACACGGTAGACCACCTCAATACATAATGTGCTAATTCACTACCTTTAAGGAGCCGTACAGTATTGTTAAACTACTGACATGTAAGCAACTATATACAGAATTGAAATGTACAAAAAATTTTGAAATTTTTACAAGAATACTGGAGTTTTTTGATGAATTTCAATGACCTTTTATATATTACTGAGTACAATTCAAGTCCACTCATCCGTGTACGTATATAACCCTTATGTACTGTTTACATGCTGCTAACAGCGTATATACCATATGTTATGACTGAACTATTATGAGTAATGAAACTATATGCAGCTTAGATAGCACAGATAGTGTATTACCAAACTCCAAACGGCAGAGGCGCTTTACTGATCACAAGACGTTCAACAATTCTTCTGATCTTGGTAATCAAGCAACACAAATTATCGCGACCATGAATTCACCCAAAGGTACTCATACGGCAATGCCATACTTCTCGACACCTATAGCATCTCCAGGTCACCCAATGCAAATGCAAATGCCAATGTCAATGCCAATGCAGATGGGCATTACACTATCAGATACTGATCTCGATAAAATTGCATCAGCTGTACGAACTAGCTTACACTCAGAATTGCTTAGTGAAATGAAAAAGTTATTGATAGATACTTCAAAAACTATTGTTGTTGACTTGAAAATTGAAATAAATTCGCTTAAGAAGGAAAACCAAATGCTTAAATCCGAAAACGATTCTCTGCGTGTAAAAGTTGACGATCTCGAACAATATTCGCGTAGGAACACAATTCGTATATCAGGCGTTTCTAAATCAGCTGAAGAAAATACCGATGAGCTAGTTAAACAGGTATCGCGAGAAATGGGTATTGAACTAACAGATATTGATATTGACCGTTCACACAGAACTGGAAAACCAATAACGGGACGTAACCGGCAAATATTAGTAAAGTTTACCAACTTCCATACTAAACATAAAATCCTGAAATCACGTTCCATTTTGAAAAGTAAACCATCCCTACGAAATGTGTATATTAACGAGGACCTTACCAAACGCCGACAATCCATCTACCAAAGTGCGCGCAAACTTTATCTTGATGGTAAAATCTCCAAGGTTTGGACATGGGATGGCAAAATATTTTTGACAGACCACAGTAAAGTGAAGTTCCGTATCGATAAACTGGAAGACCTCGACCGTTACAGGAACCCTATGCAAACCAGTACTACATAATAACAACCAATACTAATGTGTTTTGACAATACCATCAAAAGTACTTAATATACCATAAGTGTGGTAGTGGGACGTACCATTCATGGTACTCCTAGAAACTTTTATCTCTAGGGCCTTCTATCCACTTTTGAGGTTAACAACTCAGGTTAACCAAATAGGTAGTAACACTAAGTGTTTTCTAATTACTACTATGTATTGGTTATTTTACAACATTTCATAAATCCATCTTTTTATGTATAAATATAAGTTTGTTACCAACATCATTATCCTCCATGAATACATGACTATATGATTACGTGCATAAACACGAGTCAGTATTCTTCTGTGTTAGCACAATTACAGTTACTGTATATAATGTAGACGAATTACAGTATTAGTCCCAATAATATGTCAAATTCATTCCTTTATTTATCAGCATGCTTATCTACCATACCAAGTTATTGATTTAACTCCAACTTACTTATTCCGATTATAATAATAATTAATCCGAAACCATTCTATCTATACATTATTTTGACCATCTATTATTATTATTATTATTATTATTATATTGTTGTTGTTGTTTTTCTTGTTGCTTATTATCTCATTATTTCTAACCAGGCTTCTCTATTCTTGTTTATATATATACATATTTGTCTTCTGTAAATATGTTTAATTTTTTCCATTTAGTTCCTTTCCATTTTTCCTTTCTAACATATTCTGATGCATACTCATATTTTTGTTCTATAGGAATTTATGTGCGTTGTTATTACGAATCCAGTCCCAGTACTCTATCTTATTATGTATATTATCCTTCTGGCATTACTTAACTATGCCAGTTTCTGCACAGTTACATAGAGTCAGGACTGGTACTTTTTATATGGGTTCACATTTTTGTTGTTACAAACCCAATCTTGTAGTTAACCCAATTTTTTGTATGATGTTACACGTGTGGATGCTTTTTATTATGTTGTTTATAATTACTTTCTGTGTAATTTGTTTAAATATATTGCTCAACATTTCCATTGAATTTTCTGTTGTAACTACTATTATGGTATTCAAAAACACATTTTACAATTGTTGTTACAATTTATACTTGATCTGTTCAGTCATTCTATATAACGTTTTCACTTACTCAAGAAATCTCCATTTATACTTCGTTAGTTCTCATGCTGTCTTACATCATATAGTGTCCGACATTCTTTACTGTTTTCATTTAGCTTTTGTTATTCATTACTTGCTCTTGCATGTCCGGTGATGTTGAAATGAACCCTGGCCCAGTACTAACTGCAAGTAGTACTTGTTCGAATAGCTCCACCATAACGACTGATCTCCTAACTGGAAACAATTTGAGCTTCTATCACTTAAATATTCAAAGTCTACTTCCTAAACTTGACCTAGTGCGAGTAGAGCTGTCATCTTACGATGTTATTGCCTTTACAGAGAGCTTGCTAGATCCCCACTACGACGACGATAACTTACTCATTGACACCTACCATACACCCCTACGCTGCGACAGACAATACCGTTCAGGCGGGGGCGTCATACTATATATAAAAGACTACATATATACTAAAAAACGGACTGACTTACAGACAGACGGACTTGAATGTGTATGGACTGAACTTAACTACAAAGGAAAGACTATATTATTTGGTGCTATTTACAGACCCCCAAACTCGGGCCAAGATGTTTGGGACAAGATTGAACACACGTTAGACCTTGCTACGGATAGTAATTACGACTACTTAATAATAACTGGAGATTTTAACGAGGATCAACACAAATGTACCAGTAGAAAGATAATGGACATTGCAGACACTTTCAACTTAAAGCAACTTATTAATGAATCTACACACTTTACAGAAAACTCAGCATCTCTCATAGATCTTTTTCTTATTTCTGACACAAATATTGTCCAACACTCTGGGGTTGTAGACACATTCTATGATGTTAATGTTCGCTACCACTGTCCTATCTCACTAACTCTACGCTTAACAAAATCTTCGACTAAATGTTACAAAAGACGGATCTGGGCTTATGACAAGGGAAATTACGACCTTTTTAAACAAAAACTAGCTGATCAGGACTGGGATATTATTTCAAACATTAAAGACGATAACGAAGCCGCCATAAAATTTTCTGATATAATTTTAGAACATGCAGGTAGCACAATTCCAAATAAAACTGTAACTATCAGACAGACAGACAAACCTTGGATGAGAAATGACATAAGACGCTTAATTCGTAAAAGAAAAAAGACTTCACAAAACAGCAAAAAAATCCAATTCACCTCAACACTGGACCGATTTCAGACGAATAAGAAACATCTGTGTTACAGTAATAAGAAATGCTAAAAGTGACTACATAAAACACCTTTCAAATAAACTCATATCAAACAAAGTCCCGGCCAAGCAGTGGTGGCAGATAGCCAAGTACTTTATGACTGGAACATCTAATACAACAATACCTGCACTTTCTTATAATGACAAAATATATTTCGAAGACCAAGAAAAAGTTAATGCATTAAACAAATACTTTACTGACCAATCAACGCTTGATGATAGACATGCCACCTTACCAGAACTACGTACACCACCCCACGGTATTGATAACATAGAAATTACTCCATCTGACGTTAAGGGCGTACTATGTTCTTTAGACCCGGATAAATCCCCAGGCCCCGACACAATACACCCAAGACTACTTAAAGCAGCAGCTCAGGAATTATCACATCCCCTGTCAAAATTTTATAATAGACTTCTACGCTCAAACTCTTTTCCAATGTGTTGGAAAACGGCTAATGTTATTCCTATCTTCAAGAAAGGTGATCCCTCAGAGGTTAAAAATTATAGACCTATATCCCTACTGTCTGCCTTGGGTAAAACAATGGAACGATGCGTCTTGAAATATATATCGATTTATCTCGATGAGTTTCAAATTGTTACAAAATTTCAATCAGGCTTTAGAAAGGGTGACTCAACTATTAATCAACTTTTATATGTTTCTAATGAAATCGGGAGGGCTTTAGATATGGGTAAGGAAGTAAGAATGGTTTTTTGCGATATAAGCAAAGCTTTCGACAGAGTATGGCACGCTGGTCTTTTGCACAAACTAAAAAACATAGGTATTAAAGGAAATCTACTGGAATGGTTTGAAAGTTATCTTTGCAATAGAAATCAAAGGGTAGTTATCAAAAACAATTGTTCATATGTGTTGCCTGTTACTGCTGGGGTTCCACAGGGTTCAATTCTTGGACCTATACTTTTTATAATCTACATAAACGACATTGTCGAAAATATAGGGAGTAATATAAGGCTTTTTGCTGATGACACATCCCTTTATGTAACTGTTGATGATCCATCTGATGCGTCAATCTCATTAAATAACGATCTGGAAACTATCCACAACTGGTCATTACAATGGCTTGTATCTTTTAATTCTCAAAAAACAGAATCTATGATTTTTTCACGTAAACTAACAAAACCATTTCATCCAGCAATATACTTAGACAATTCATTAATAATCGAAGTCGATTACCACAAACATCTTGGTGTTATATTGTCAAGTGATGGTACATGGAAAGCTCATGTTGACGACTTAATCAAAAAAATTTATTCTAGATTAGCTATTCTCAAGAAATTAAAATTTAAACTTGATCGAAAATCCCTTGAAAAAATATACTTCACCTTCATTCGGTCATTACTTGAATACGGAGACTTCCTCTGGGATAACCTCACTCATGAATATATTAATAAATTAGAAAAAATCAACATTGAAGCGGCCCGTATTGTCTGCGGAGCCACCAAATTATCTAGTTTATCTTTATTATATCAAGAAGTTGGTTGGGAAACATTAGAATACCGTCGTAAAAGACATAAAATGATACAATTCTATAAAATGTACCACGGTCTTTCTTCTTCATACCTAAACGATTTGGTACCCTCAACAATTTCCCAAAGACACTCCCACAATACACGGACATCTAGTAATTTAGAAACATTTTTATGCAAAACGGATAATTACTTTAAATTCTTCTTACCTTCTGTAATAAGAGACTGGAACGATCTACCTAGACATATTCGTGAAGGTTCTATTTTTCAATTCAAAGCATTTCTTAATAATCAAACTCAGATTCCTTGCTACTTTAATATTGGTAATCGTACTGAACAAATACATCATTGTCGATTGCGCTTGGAATGTAGTTCATTAAATTTCGATCTCTTTCATAAAAATCTTACAGGGAACCCAAATTGTTTATGTGGTCAAACTGAGAATACGGAACATTTTTTATTACACTGTCCATTGTATTGTGATATTCGACGTCGTACTATAGGAACATTGAATTGTCATTATGATCTAAATATATTGTTATACGGAAACAGTTCACTGACACCAGCGCAAAATGCCGAAGTGTTTTTACATGTTCATGAATTTATTCGTCAATCAAAAAGATTTTACTGAATAAGTATCTATAGTATATTTTTCCTATGTATGCATCTCTCTCTCTCTCTCTCTCTCTCTCTCTCTCTCTCTCTCTCTCGTTCATAATGTTCTACTGAATGCTATACTTAATTGCATGTTGTATCAAATGCCATGTTGTATAAATTGTATTATTATATGACTACTGTGTTTACTCAATTCTGATTGGCTAAGACCATGCTAAGCTACTCTGTACAAATCGTTATGTTCACCGCGCAATTTTGCGCGTGAGGGTAACATAACGGTCCAAATTGCTCTCCAGGTCCCTAAAAATAGAAGGCGGTGATTTCCCAGTGTCTAAAAAAAGAACTAATCAGAGCCATCGTAAGCTTTCGATAAGCCAATCAAAACTGGCCTACTTTAGTTACCATTTTGAAATTTCATTGTTAACTTTTTTTTACTATTGATTTATTAAAGAAGCTGTTACAAATTGATTTAAAAGACACTTCTCTGTCATATAATAAAACAATTACTGACTTTTGATTTCGGTTAATACAAGGATTTATCACCCCAAAAGAAATTTAATATTCACCTCGGCCTGCGGCCTCGGTGAATATTACAGTTCTTTTGGGGTGATAAATCCTTGTATTAACCTCATCAAAAGTCATTAATTGTATAATATTATAGATGTTCAGGAAACTGGTTAATATAAGAGTTTTACTCTTGTTCCAGGATCCTGACTTGTAAAAAAACTATTTCGATGTAATTCTATAACTCTGATTTTTCAAATAAATATTGTTTAAAACTAAGAGATGTTTGTAAACAGCATTTGTTCACTGGAAAGAGTAGATTATCTTATATAACAGAAAGGAAGAAGAAATTATTAAACATGAGGAAAAGCGTTACAAACCGAAATAAGAAGAATTTAAGAGACGTTTGTAAACAGTATTTTGACAATAGGAAGCGTAGATTATCTAACAAAAGGAAAAGCGTAACAAACCATAATAACATAATTCACATCATCACCCGGCCCAAGTCACAATCACAGAGAATACTATTCCTAGAACTTTACATATGGAATATCATTCCATCTACCGGTTTTACGAATAATTTTTGCCAAATTTTTCTTAATTTTATTTTTAAGAAATATTTTACTAGTCAGAGAAGAAAAAAGGATATGTTTGACAATAAAAGTTGATCCGTATAATACAAACATTATAACCTGCGGCAACTCGACTGAGATTTCTAAAAAAAGAAAAAAAGTTTTTACAAATTTCATGTGGTCAAAAAAAAAAAAAAAAAAAAAAAAAAAATATATATATATATATATATATATATATATATATATATATATATGTGTGATCAAAAAAAAAAAAAAAAAAAAAAAAATATATATATATATATATATATATATATATATATATATATATATATATATATATATATATATATATATATATATATTTCTGGCATATAGAAAAAATAATGAAGCAGTTTTAATTTTTTACTAATACAATGTATAACCATTACTTGGAAAATACCGAGAGTGCATTTCACACTAATCAATAAAAAAAAACTGAATATGAATGTTAATTAATCTAACTGAAAATATTTTCAAGAATCGATTTGCTCTAAAGTTATTTTCTTTTTTAGATTATATGTTTATTAACTTGAACTTTAGAAATCAAGTTGCACTTGTTTATGTTATTTTTCGGTAATATAAAACGAAATAAGGACTCTAAAAATTCCGAGATTTGCGTATATCTTTTGGAAAATTTCCGCAGTATAAGAAAGGGTTTGGTTAAAAAACATTACACATAAAAACGTGACTGGATCTCATTGATGACGTCACGTTGAGTTCACACCTTTTTATTTATGAATGATTAACCTGAAAACAGGACATGCTTAAACAGATCTTTTCTGGGTCACGTGTTTACTACGGGACAAAATACTTATGAATATCATTTTCGGTTAACCTTTTTAAAGAATAACTTGAGGGTGATTACCGGCTATACGTAATAGCCTAATACGTAATGGGACTGGTGACTGGTGTGATTTGGTTTCCAGTTTTTACAGGATTTTAATAGCAACGACTGACGTTGTACATTGTCATCTCCAAATAAAACATTATCGATAAAATAAATTGTAAACAACTTACATACAAGGCTACAATCCGTGAAAAAAAAAAAAAACGTGACGGAGTTGTAATAATGAATATATGATTTATTATTATAAATATGCTTTTCCCTTGTGTGTTATGAATCCAGTAACTATTTTCGTATGCGTGTATTAAACTGTTAGTTTAAACGTGTCATTGATGCTAATCTTTATCATTATTCTAGCCAAGAATAGCCAAATAATGCTGATGCAGCTTATTAAACAATAAAATCAAGTACTTTTTCTTTCTGATGATGATATAACCAACGGAGTCTAATAATAGAATGGAAGACTTTCATATGATAAAAATACTTTCTTGACATTACATATATGTCGGTACAAATTATAACCATCAATGTCACTGAGAAAGTCTCACTCAATCTTAGTTAAGAACTTGGTCCTAACCAAAAAGATAGCAAAAATGTCATTTTGAAGTGTCAAGGTCAGTCTTGAGATGAATTAAAGGCTAGTCTTAAAACATTGTTACTAATTTGTTATGTAATTATCTGGCATGGTACCAAGTAACTGTCTAATGATTATGCTACTTTTCATTCCCGACCGTTGCAAGGACCAGGAATTACAACAGAAATGATTATCTAATAGGAGTAGGTAGAGTGCTCGCTCCGTTAGTGGGAGGTCTTGTGTTCCAACCCCGGCCGGGTCTGACCCAAGACTTGAAAGTGGGTATGACCCAAGACTTGAAAGTGGGTAATGACTGTTTTTTCGCCAAGCACTCGGCATTACGAAATGAAAGTCACGGTTCTTTCGGATGGGAACTTAAAATAAACAAGGTCCCGTGTCACGACATGGCACGATAAAGAACCTTGCTGTATAATGCCATTAGCGCAACGCGCGGGCAAAATTTCTGCACTTTCGCCTTTAACTTGCAACATGTCGTGAAATATTCTTGACTGGGACGTTAAACACCATTACTTAACTCAACTCTATCTAGTAGGTCGTACCATATGCCTTATCATTGGTTAAATACTTTTTTATATTGAAATGTATGATGATAGTGTCATGTGCTTAATTTTAATTTTCTATTAAAATAATGCATTTAAAATCAGCACATGAATGCATCATTTTAATAGAAATTCAAAATCAGCACATGACAGTAGCATTAACAAAAGTGATTTACTGTCGTTAAGACAGATAAATCGGTCTATTTTGGAGACAATGACACAACATAAAAATATTCTCTAATCATTTTTCAGGAAATTCATGACCTATCAAAAATATATATTTATTAATAAATTGTAAAAGATATATGAAATTAGTATTTTGTTTACAAAATCAGACTTGTCATGTGCCGATTTTGAATTTCTATTAAAATAATGCATTCAAAAAACAACTGTTGTCATGTGCTGATTTTGAATGCATTATTTTAATAGAAAATCAAAATCAGCACATGACAGACTTATTTATAAACGCAATGAAACTATTTTAAGGTAATTTGCTTTTAATCTTTTTTATTTTTTTAATCCCTTGAATGTACATTCTTTGGTCTTATTCATGTTATTTGGTATTCTCAAAGACCACGGTAAAAAGTCCGAGAACTGTTGATATCATATGGAAAATTTCCCTGTACAGAAAAGGGTTTCGGTTTTTATAATTAACATTTTATCAAGGTTCATAATACGGTTATCAAAGGAGTTTTGATCTTATTAATACCATGTTAAATGTTAATCAAGGTCAAATAGCGTTGTAGACTTTGTAGAGCTTTAAATATGCACCAATGCTTTAAACAGTATATAGGAAGTTTAAAATATTAAGGCTTCAGTCAGTCAAAGTAAATTCAATTAAAAACAGTACACTATTGAAAACAGTCATTAAAATAACTCTTATTAATAACAGAAGCTTTCCCAACTTATCGAAAAATTAAAACTGCTTCATTATATATATATATATATATATATATATATATATATATAAGAGCACAAGAACAGAAATAAAAAAGCAGTTTTACTTTTTTGACTTATATGAGTAATACCGAGATGCAAAAAATAAATTTGACATTCCACACTAATTAAAAAAAGAACTTAATTGAATATAAATGGTGTTAATTTATGAAAATATTTCATAATCGATTTGCCCTCTTTGTTATTCAGCTTTTCTTTTTCAGATTATGTATTTATTAACTTGAACTTGTTTATGTAATTTTTCGGTATTATAAAACGAAAATTTTACTGTAAAAGTTCCGAGATTTGCGTATATCTTTTGGAAAATTTCCGCGGTTTTAAGAAAGGGTTTGCCACGGTTAATTTATATAATTCAATAATATACATTGTATTTATAATGCGATAATTTAAAAACACGTGACTGGATTTCATGGATGACGTCACATGGAGGTCACACCTTTTTATTTATGAATGATTAACCTAAAAAAGGACATATCTTAAAAAAGAGTTTTCTGGGTCGTCACACATATTTACTACGGAAAAAAAGATACTCATTCATATCATTTTCGGTGAACCTTTTTAAAGAATAACTTAAGGGTTTTTACGGCTACGTTTTTGAATTGTTCATTTGTTGCCAATACTACAAAGTGTATAGTTATTTTTGGACGGCTAGTGTACATCTTGACATGCACATTTTGACACACTGACATACAGTAAATGGAATCGAAAGATAGTGGATAACAAAATTGTCCCATATGCTGTTAGCACGTTAATGTCCAGAATATGGTTAATTTCAATTAAATATTTTCCGAAATCTCCTAGTAAGTCCTGGCAATATACATATCTTTAATATATTTAATTTACAGAAAAACATTCTTTAAAACCAATGACCGATGGGCCTTAAAATGCTCATCTGAGCGACATTTAAGAAATCAGAATTGTAATAAAACTATTTCAACATATTGAAACATATTGCAAATTGATAAATATCTCTATGTGCTGATTCTACCGGTATATTTGAAGTTTTAATGCTTAAAGGAATAAAAATCTTTAGGTCACTTGTGATCTTGAATTTTGATTAAGGTCAACCTTTGGCACGCCTGAGTCATATTAATTACTAAATCTAGGATTCAGTCAATGAATCTAGGATTTACGCTACTAAATCTAGGATTCCGTACATTAATGTGAAAGTAATTCAACTTACCTCTAGTTAATTCAACTGAAGTTCAATCAATTGCATTTTCTCTACTAAATGATAATTAGAAATTTAACTACAGTTTAGTGGAATTAAATTACTGAAGTGGAGTTAGACACCGTAATTACATTTAGTAGAGAAAATCCGAGATTCAGCAATAAAGTAGTTTGATTTGATGAAAAAAATCAGCTAATGAGAGTCATGAACTCAAATCTTATGATTATTAGTTAGTGTAGTATCACAAGACTTTGAAAATTAAAATTAATTAATGTCAATATTTTTTTCAATTTTGATTTTATATAATGTTAATTAATTTTATTCTTTTAATTTTATCTGTGTAGTTTCAATTCATTACTACTTCACGTTTACTATATGTAGTATCTACGATTTATGTAGCAACTTTGTGGTAGCTACATGTAGTAAATACTTGTCATGTTATATGTAGCGACTTTCTGGTACCTATATGTAGTAACTACTTGTCACGTTATATGTAGCAACTTTCTGGTAGCAATATGTAGTAACTACTAGTTCACGTTATATGTAGCAACTTTTGGTAGCTATATGTAAAATCTACTTGTCACGTTATATGTAGCAACTTTCTGGTAGCTTTATGTAGTAACTTCTAGTTCACGTTATATGTAGCAACTTTCTGGTAGCTATACGTAAAATCTACTTGTCACGTTATACGTAGCAACTTTCTGGTAGCTATATGTAGTAACTTCTAGTTCACGTTATATGTAGCAACTTTCTGGTAGCTATATGTAAAATCTACTTGTCACGTTTTACGTAGCAACTTTCTGGCAGCTATATATAATAACTACTTGTGACGTTATATGTAACAACTTTCTGGTAGCTGTATGTAATAACTACTTGTGACGTTATATGTAGCAACTTTCTGGTAGCTGTATGTAATAACTACTTGTGACGTTATATGTAGCAACTTTCTGGTAGCTGTATGTAATAACTACTTGTGACGTTATATGTAGCAACTTTCTGGTAGCTGTATGTAATAACTACTTGTGACGTTATATGTAGCAACTTTCTGGCAGCTATATATAATAACTACTTGTGACGTTATATGTAGCAACTTTCTGGTAGCTGTATGTAATAACTACTTGTGACGTTATATGTAGCAACTTTCTGGTAGCTGTATGTAATAACTACTTGTGACGTTATATGTAGCAACTTTCTGGAAGCTGTATGTAATAACTACTTGTGACGTTATATGTAGCAACTTTCTGGTAGCTATATGTTATAACTACTTGTGACGTTATATGTAGCAACTTTCTGGTAGCTATATGTAATAACTACTTGTGACGTTATATGTAGCAACTTTCTGGTAGCTGTATGTAATAACTACTTGTGACGTTATATGTAGCAACTATGTGGTAGCTATATGTAATAACTACTTGTGACGTTATATGTAGCAACTTTCTGGTAGCTATATGTTATAACTACTTGTGACGTTATATGTAGCAACTTTCTGGTAGCTATATGTAATAACTACTTGTGACGTAATATGTAGCAACTTTCTGGTAGCTGTATGTAATAACTGCTTGTGACGTTATATGTAGCAACTTTCTGGTAGCTGTATGTAATAACTACTTGTGACGTTATATGTAGCAACTATCTGGTAGCTATATGTAATAACTTCTTGTGACGTTATATGTAGCAACTTTCTGGTAGCTATATGTAAAAACTACTTGTGACGTTATATGTAGCAACTTTCTGGTAGCTGTATGTAATAACTACTTGTGAAGTTATATGTAGCAACTTTCTGGTAGCTATATGTAGTAACTACTAGTTCACGTTATATGTAGCAACTTAGTGGTAGCTATAATAATGATAATAATAATAATAATATAATAATAATAATAACTAGAGATTGTAACTGGGATACCAGTTACGTATGATTCCCCACCATCCATAATCTATATATTGTCTAAAATATACACCTGCTGATGGACTGATCTCGAGATGGATTGATAGTATCCATTACTAGTAATCGAAAGCTGACTAAGAAAAAGGGCGGAAGACAAGTAAATTTAAAGTTAACATCGAATTGTACAATTATAATTCGAGTAGTATTCATTTTAATATATATTTTCATTCCCTCATACCCCATTGTTGCAACAATGTTTTTTGTTAAAATAAACCAATTGATCACGGGAGTCCGAATCTGCATGTATAAATTTATAATTCGAAATGTATGTAAATTATACAAGTTTAATAGATCAGAATCATGCGTTCTGTCTTCTGACATTGGTCCTATCCGTTAATTTGGCAATTCTATTAGCTGGTGTATTTTGATTGGACAGGTATTCAACTTTGATTGATAGCAAATCTATTTCACGAACTGATACATGTACATAGCACCACCCACAGTGGGAAATGACATTAGGTGCCCTTTATTAATATCACTCTATTCAACTTTTCATAAGGAACCAGAAAATACATAAATTAGGGGTGGGGATTTCAATAGTTAAAAATTAACTTAGCACCACCCAGCCCTACCCTTCAGTGGGAAAGGACCTTAGGTGTCTTTGATAAGTGTCATTCTTTTCATTTTATCATTAGGAACCAGAAAATATATACTTTAGGGATGGGGATCTCATTAGTTTTATGAGTTATGACAAAGCCTTATGTATGGTTTTATAGCACACCGCAAAGTGTTTAAGGAAAAATTGGTGATTTTTGTTTTTAAGACCCCATCTTCCTGTCCCTCACCCAATAAATACCTATGGATGTAAAACTTTAATGGTGCAGGAACCTATCCTAAAATTTTGAACGAGATCGAATAATGCGTTTAACTTGTTTGGCAGTGCTGATAAAAATTTGATATATTTTTAACAATTTAATACATAGTAACTGAGAATTAATAAGGAAACAAATTCTGTATGTGAGAAAGAGGTTAGTCACTTTATTAACATGTAGTTCATTAACATTCAATCATTTTTGTTTAGTGCTTAACTTTATACATTAATTCAGATTACCCATTTTTATCGGGCGCTCATATATCTGAGAAACTGAATAAGAAAGAAGAAGATTCTGTAAGAGTTATCTATCTTTGTACGTATTGGACAGAAAGATGTTTGGAATTAAATTACGCAATTTACACGCACCGACCGATGAGCCGTCGAGATAGAAAAAAATTTGATCATTTATCCATATCTACCAAGATAGCAGATTGTTGGTACCAAATTTCATCGAAACACATCATACCGTTTCCGAGTTCTGCACCAGACAATTTTAAGGAAAAAAATTATAATAATAATAATAAGAAGAAGAAGAAGAAGAAACAGAACGAAAACAATATGATTCCCCACCTTTGGGTGGGGAATCATAATTAAACACAATTTACATTATTGGTTAAGGCAATACTAACTGATTAACAAAAAAAAAAAAAAAAAAAAAAAAAAAAAAAAAAAAAAAAAAAAAAAAAAAAAAAAAAAAAAACATGTAATAACTACTTGTCACGTTATATGTAAAAACCGTGTTTTTGAGAGGCAAACATTGCGCTCACAGTCTCTATTGGTGTCACTAAATATTTGACCGCCCCGAGATTTTTAATTCTTTTAATCAATATGTTGTGCTACTTTTGAATTTCTATGAAAAAATATGTTAATTAACGTTTAACGAATGTTAGGCCAGTTCCTGGTAGAATAAACTTTAAGAATCGGCGTAAAAAAGTTACAACAAAGAAAAATATATCTGAATGGCTGAATACAAATGCCTGGGTGCCTTAAAGTCAATACTTAGGCCATTATTATTATTGTTATTTTAGAGCCAATGACATTAAAAACTTATAACCCAATGACCTTGAAATTAAACGCAAAATTTGAATCGGGTATTAGTATTAACTAGCCCAACATGAAAGTTTTCCACTTGCGCACGAGAAACTTTTACGTGCGCACGAAAGTTCCACGTGCACACGTGTAAAAATTTCTTTGTATGGCCACATTCAGCCACCGTAACAAGCAGACATGCTAATGCAACATTGACGGTTTACGGTATATCACGGACGGATGTAACAAAGAGAAGTGCCACTCTGTGAATAAACAGAAAGCGCATATATATGACGGTTTACGGTATATCACGGACGGATGTAACAATACACTAGCTATACACAAAAAAAGAGAAGTGCCACTCTGTGAATAAACAGAAAGCGCATATATATGACGGTTTACGGTATATCACGGACGGATGTAACAATACACTAGCTATACACAAAAAAAAAAAAAAGAGAAGTACCACTCTGAATAAACAGAAGGCGCATATAATATATATATATATATATATATATATATATATATATATTAGTGTCGAAATGCTGGTTATTGACAGTACGGTCTGTCTTAAAACCACTCTTGACAAAAATACTGTAGAAATAAATATGTGAATAAATAAATAAAAACATATAGTTAATCAATTACAATGCGAACTGGATAATTAAACCTGGAGTAGTTATGAATTAATACTACAAAGATAAAATTAAAAGAATAAAATTATTTAACATCACATAAAATCAAAATTTAATCAAAGCACAGACTGTGCTGAACGTAGGAAAGTAGTCATGAAAGCCTGGTAACGGGGTTGGTATCGATACTTAGCTGAGAAGAGTGGAGTGGAGGAATGGTGCTTTACATTCCTGTCAAGATTCTGTCACTTAAATGTCATGGTGTCAACGACATGAAAAGATATAATGCTTTAAATTACTTAACTGTATCAACATTTCAAAAAATATGCTATTTTTCTTCTCTTATCCTCTGGAACCACTTGGATCATGGTGACCAAGTGGTCTTAAGGGCAATCTTAAAGGTCACAGTGCCTTTCAGTGCCTAGATTAAAATGCTGCTTCTGCAGATCCTAGTGTGAGAAAGTATGTTAGTTTGCTTGGCAAACGTCAGTGGTTTTTTTGGGGCACTTTGGTATCCTCCTTCATCTAAGAACTGACTACCTGGATATGTGAAAAATCTTGACTGGTGCATAACACATCATTACTCCACTACACTCGGAAACCAATTTGCCAATTTAAATGAAATATGTTTGGATGAATCTTGCTTGATGCAGATTCCAAACTGGCATCTATAGCAACATTTAATCAATAATGACCATTACAGCAAAAAGGGAAAATGACTTTTGTACTTTCTGATGACTGATTGATGCTAAAGACACCTCTGATAAGATAAAAAATAAGAAAGTACATGAGAGGACCTTGACCTTTGGCCTTGAACCATATACCAAAATGATCATCATCTCAATATCTTTCATATTCATGTACATGCCTATTCAAAAACTTAATAACCTTCAAGATAATTTACAATTTAAGCCTTTCCTATACAGTAATGGCCTTGACCTATGAACCTATGACCTTGAATCATTCATCAAATGGCTGTTATATCAGTATCTAAAATATTCTAATATACATGCCTATACAAAAAGTTAATAGTTTTCAAGATAATTAACAATCTAAGCAATCTTATGTTGCTATGACCTTGACCTTTGAACCAATGACCTTGAACCATATATCAAAATCATCATCATATCTATACATACAATATTCTAATATACATGCCTATACAAAAAGTTAATAGTTTTCAAGATAATTAACTTTTAAGCCATTATTGTAGCTATGGCCTTGATCTCTGAGCCCTTGACCTTATACCATAAATCATAATGATCGTCTTTCCAAAACCTACAATATTCCAAGAAACATGCGTATAAAAAAGTTAGTGTTTAAGATAATTAACAATATTAGCTGTCTTATGCAGCTATGACCTTGACCTTTTAACCAATGACCTTGAACAATACATCAAAATGATTGTTATATCAATACCTACAATACTCCAATATATATGTCTGTACAAAAAGTTAAATATTTTTAAGATATATGTACTTACAAATATATAATTTAAAGCAATTTCCCCACTAACTGCCTTGCCATTTTCCCGTTTTGAGCCCCAATACTACCATTTGTGCAAATCTATAACTAGATGATCTGAGAATAATACATGTATATATAAAATAACTAAGGTATACCTCTTCTACATTCTGAAGAGATTTTCACTATTTCACTATTTCAACCATTGCAGTTGATAAGCAAATTTCCAACCGGGAAAAAAGCAAATTCCTCCGCAACTCTGTGTGTGGTAGGGGAAGCAGTTTTATTTATTTATTTATTATTCATTTATTTATTTTTTGGCCGTGTTACTTTCTTTTCTTCTCTAAAATGTGTGATTTGAAATTGAATTAAATAAAACCAGAAACGCATTTGTAACACCCAGATTGTGCTGTGCTGTACAGGTCTACTTCTTTGGAACCCAAGTATACAGTAGTGCTCAAGAAAACTGACATTTGTTTACATAGATACAATACGTTAGTTACCAACAACATAACTAGAAGGCCTTGACTTTCCTATGTAAAAAAATATTGACATTAATTAATTAATTAACTTTTAATTTTCAAAGTCTTATGATACTACACTAACTAATAATTATAAGATTTGAGTTCATGGCTCTCATTAGCTGATTTTTTCATCCAATCAAACTACTTCATTACTTAATCCCGGATTTTCTCTACTAAATGTAATTACGGTGTTTAACTCCACTTCAGTAACTTAATTCCACTAAACTGTAGTTAAATTTCTAATTATCATTTAGTAGAGAAAATGCAATTAATTGAACTTTCAGTTAAATTAACTAGAGTTAAGTTGAATTACTTTCAAATTAATGTACTGAATCCTAGATTCAGTAGCGTAAATCCTAGATTCAGTAACTGAATCCTGGATTTAGTAGCATAAATCCTAGATTCAGTAACTGATTCCTAGATTTAGTAATTAATGTGACTCAGGCATGCCATATTTAATCGATAAAAAACAGTAATACCTGTCTTCCATACCAGATAAGGATTTCCTAATGGTGGATAATTTTTTTAACATTAGAGTTGAAAGTTTCTAAAGACAAATAACAGGTACCATTTAAGCTTGGACAAACTGAATTTTTTAAAAATAAAAATCAGCAACAAGATCTGCCAAAATGTCAATGCTTAACTTAATTTAGAGATGAAATGGTAAAATGTGACAAAAAATAAATAAAAATAAAAAACATCATACTATAAATAACGATTTTATTAAACAAAAATATATATACTTTTCAAAATGATAGAACAATTTTGAAAACTTCAACAGTATAAAACCAACTGTGAGTTAATATTTGAATGCAGTGTTTTGTACACTAAACTGCACTTTATTTCATACACAATGGTTTAAATATATAGCACTATCATCTTGGTGTCAATACCTGAGCTCTGCTCAAGGCCAATTGGTTAACTGATAATAAAAGATATTTCTGGAATACACACATACTCTCTATTTTTCTTCTTGGATATTTATAAAAAATATATCTCTTTTACTCTTAAAATTCAAATTATTCAAGTTGGCACTGACAAATTTTACTATATTCAACCCAAGTAATATATTAAATTAAACTTAATCATAGACAACAAAATAGATATAAATGAAAATTTATATTGATTGTAAACAAGTTTACTTTTTTAATGTATTGCATTACATGTTCATGTGAAAATTGCATGCAGTTTTAACATCAATAATACACACAGATTTTGTAATGTATTGCATTACATGTTCATGTTAAAATTGTATGCAGTTTTACCATAAATAATACAATCACGTTACACTGTAAACATGGATTTCAATTTCTCAAATATATAAACAAGAAGCCTATGGGCCTTAATGCTCACCTGAAGATATGTCCAATGTTGTTTGCAAAGTGCAATAGACAATATATTAAGTACAGAAACTTTAAAAGTTTTCTCAAGTTAAGAACTCTCACAAAACTTAATCAGAAATATATCCACTCACATTTCATTTATAAGTAGCTTACCCTGTATATATAATATGCATGATGTATCTGTAGTGCAATGAATAATTTCGAAATCATTAATCAATTTCAGAACACTTATGCAGCTATGTCCTTGACCTTTGAACATATATGACCTCGAACGATATATGATTGTCATGTCAATACCTACAATATTTTAATATACATGCCTATGCATGAAATGAATAGCTTTCAAGATAATTAATAATTTTAGTATTCCTATGTTGATCATCATTTCAATACCTACCATATTCTAATATACATGCCTATACAAAAAGTTAATAGTTTTCAAGATAATTAGCAATTTAAGTCTTCTTTTGCAGCTGTGACCTTGACCTTTCAACATATAACCTTGAACCATATATCAAAATGATCATCATGCCAATGCCTACAATATTCTAATATACATGTACATGCCTATACAAAAAGTTAATAGTCTTCAAGATAACTAACAATTTCAGATTTCTTATGCAGCTATGACCTTGACCTTTGAATATATGACCTTAAACCATATATCAAAATGATCGTCATATCAATAGCTACAATATTCTAATATACATGCCTATACAAAAAGTTAATAGTTTTCAAGATAACTAACAATTTCAGACTTCTTATGCAGCTGTGACCTTGACCTTTCAACATATAACCTTGAACCATATATCAAAATGATCATCATGCCAATACCTACAATATTCTAATATACATGCCTATACAAAAAGTTGATAGTTTTCAAGATAACTAACAATATCCGAATTCTTATGCAGCAATGACCTTGACCTTTGAATATATGACCTTAAACCATATATCAAAATGATCGTCATATCAATAGCTACAATATTCTAATATACATGCCTATACAAAAAGTTAATAGTTTTCAAGATAACTAACAATTTCAGACTTCTTATGCAGCTGTGACCTTGACCTTTCAACATATAACCTTGAACCATATATCAAAATGATCATCATGCCAATACCTACAATATTCTAATATACATGCCTATACAAAAAGTTGATAGTTTTCAAGATAACTAACAATATCCGAATTCTTATGCAGCTATGACCTTGACCTTTGAATATATGACCTTAAATCATATATCAAAATGATTGTCATATCAATACCTACCATATTCTAATATACATGACTATACAAAAAGTTGACAGTTTTCAAGATAATTAACAATTTCAGTTGTCTTATGTAGCTATGACCTTGACTTTTTAAACGTATGATCTTGAACCATATATCAAAATGATCGTCATATCAATAGCTACAATATTCTAATATACATGCCTATACAAAAAGTTAATAGTTTTCAAGATATATTCACAAATATACAAATTTTAATAATTTTCCCCTGAAGTACCTTGCTATTTGTCCATTTTGAGCCTCACAGCTACGATTAGTGCAAATTTGAAACTAGGTGTCCTAAGAATGTTATACCTGAAATATCTAAGTTATATCTCTTGTAAGTTCATATATGATTTTTAAAGATTTTCACTATTTTCCCCTTTCTGAGGCCCCAAGGGGACATTACTCCTTCAACTGTGCAAATCTGAAAGGCCTTAAACCAGGCATGACTATCACTAAGTTTCATTAAATTTGACCCAGTAGTTTTGGAGGAGAAGATTAAAATGTTAAAAGTTTACGGACAGCTGACAAATTACCATCAAAATTGCTCACCTTGAGCATTTGCTCAGGTGAGCTAAAAACAAAAAAGCACCAAAATACAGCATATACATGTAAAACATTTATAAATGAGAGTGGCAAAAATTCAAATTAACTGGTAATTTGTAACGCTACATCATATTACCAAATTCCCCATAACCTTCAAGGCTTCACAACTAACACTGATTGTGACACAGATGCAGGGGGACACAACTGCACTTTACACATTTTGTAAATGTCTGCTTTGACTGGCAAGTCTAGCTCAGTTCAAAATCAGTAGTTAGAAGCCTAGCTTAAAATGCTGGAAGCCCGTGTTTAAATCTCCAGCTGCATTCAACTTTTTACTCTTTCCTGTTAGCTGTACATGTTAATTTATTAGCAAAACATTAGACCTTTCAGGTTTCTAATAGAATATTGGGTGGGACAAAATTTTGTAGTCTATTTACCTAAGTACTACCTTAATGTGGGTGGTACCTGATAAGATCACTAGTTTGAACCCCATTCTTTCTTTTAAGTGAAGAAATAATTTTGTTTGCTTTCCTATTCAATTCTTTACTGCTGGGGGTTCTTTTAAAACCTGACCCTCAAAACTTTCAGGAGCACCAATTTTTACGGACTCTTAATTAATATGTTCAATAACTACATGTATTGTGTTGTAAACGTTCAATAACCTGAAAAATAAAAATGGTCATGGAAAAATTAGATTCTAAAACAGTCCCTTAATAACTTATGAATAAAATAACACTAAAATTACAAAAGTTTTAAAAGGTAAAAAGTTTTTGCAAAATGTAAACCCCCTACTGTAATCCAATGAATCATTTTTTTTATACAAAATTATTTTTAAAAAGGATTGCATATCGAAAAGGATAATAATATCTGATTAAACATATAAATATTATCTACTGAACATCATAAATGAAATGTTTTATCCACTTTATCAGCAATCATCTTTGCTATGGCTAAGGAGGACGTGGCTGCTGGGGAAGGGGCATTTCTTACATGAAGTATTCTACTCCCTAGTTCCCCCACTCCTGCATCAAATACAAAGTCATCTACCAGGTTCCCATCTCTGTCTAAAGCTTGAGCTCTTACTCCTGCTGGGCCCCTGAAAAATAATAAAATATGTTAATTAAACGAAATTGGTAATTGAAATTAAAAAAAAATCTTTCTGTACATTCATATTTATTGGGTTCATACAATTATCATTAAACATGTATGACCATCAGAACTAAAAATGTGTGTATACATGTAATAACTTTTTTAAGATTGATGATACTGGTAGTTACATTATAGTGTATGGGTTTGAACATGGGTGGATGAAGTGAATGGTTGTTTTGCACCTGCAGTCAATATTATTTTGAGGTGGTAAGTGTGATGAAAGAAAAATGTGTCTAGAAAAAAACAATAAACTTAGAAATTGAAAAAAATCACAAGTATCTGGCTGAATGGAATTTAAACCTACCATAGCTTTGGTATGTAAGACACCTCTTCAGACAACTCAAAACCTTTGTCATTTGATAATGTTAGTGTGGAGATCACAACAAAATCTTTCTATTAAATCAAATAGGAAAATTAAAGAACTGTACTAGACATGTCATTAACAGTTGCTATTCCATAACATTTATACTGCTAGTTGAATTTCGTAAAAAGAAAAGGATGAGATGAAGGTATTTCAAGATACAAGTTTATTTTACAGTCCATGTATTACCTTGTAACATCCTGTACTTTTAATGATGGTACATATCTCTGTAGTTGTTTGACTTGAGCAGCAATGTTAAATCCTCTATACATCTCTTTTATACCGAATCCTAAATGTTTAAATGCTAACTTCCTTAAACCTCTACAACAGAAAACAGTAATAAAAAAGTTATACACCTTTATATAAACGAAAATACAATGTAATAAAAGCTAAACCTGCATAATTAAGGTTAAACTATACATTGAAACAAAGTTACTTGTGTAAAGGAAGTAATTTTTACATCCAACAGTCCGTTGATTTGATAGCATTTGTAAAGGTAGATATTAATAATTTTATTATTCAACAGGGCAATGGTTTACAGATTAATTAGTATTGTTCATCATTGCTGTGTAAAGGGAGATAATTGTAACATTCTACTGGCCACTTATTTTATGGTTTATAGAATCATTAGGCCTGTGTAAAGGGAGATAATTTAAACAGTCTTCAATGGTTTGAAGAATCATTAGGACTGTGTAAAGGGAGATAATTTAATCATTCTTCTTGTCCTTTGTTTTATAGTTTACAGAATAACTGAATCATAATCAGTGGAATATTACATCATACTTATATTCATGAGAAGCTATTCACTATTTTCCGAAATCATATTACAGTACACCAAGTTATATCGAGTCCAAGGCATTTCCAAAAACGTTTTAAGCACTCCTGTAAAAACCAAAAGTGCAAGGTTGAAATCGGATGTAGCTTCAGGTATGGGTAGAGCATGGTTTTTTAATTTTGCGTCTTGCCAGTGGTCAGAAAGAATTATAGGGCTTGGAGAGCGCAAGTTAAAAAATCACTTTTAAAAAACACCCGCTCCAATATGTTTGCCCAACCTGGATGAGAATCTACCGTACTATTCAAATGGTCTCATCTAAAATCAATAAATTATGTTGGGTATATTTAAAATTTTCCACTTCATACGATGTTGTTTGAAGTTTACAACTTGACCATGGTGCTTTATTGTGTACTTTTACATGTTAACAAGCCATTCCAGGTGCCATTATGGCCATCTTACCTAAACCCAATGGCATCCACAGAATCTTTGACATTAAAATCTAATAACTTATAGCCTTCTCTTTTAAATGCTAAAACTGCATTGGGTCCTAACCACACATCACCATTCATTCTGGGAGTGAAATGTACACCTAAAAATGGCAGAGCTGGATTAGGTACCTAAAACATAAAATAAAGCAAAGCATAATTACTTGTATGAAATAAAAATTAATAAAAAATCTAACACTTTCTAAACTTTCAAAGCATTTATGGAAATTACTAATCATTTATATAATATATAACTATAATGAACAAAATTATCAAATACATGTATTACTACTTGACCAAAAAATAAAAAAGGTATCCACTTATAATCAATTTTTTAAACATTCTGAACATATAGGCAATTGGATAGTAGTAACCACAGGATGGGATGTCAGTTTATCAATAACAAGATTGTTGAAGGCAAACAGTCACACCACACAGCCCAACTTAAAACTTTAAACAAAGATTACAGAATCATGATTTTGCAGTTTTTACCACTTGGTCATGTTTCCTACTTTTCAAACAATGTTTGATATATTTGTAGAAAGACAACTAAATACATGGACTTTCTTACAATATTAAGAAATTTCAAAGAAGAGTGTGGCTTGTCATCTTATCCGATAGATCAAAAGACTTCAATATAAGTTGCAGTATGATAGAAGCTACAATATTTTAATACATGTATTTTATACAATCATGTTTTACTAGAGTTATTTCCCTTGAATCACAGTGCTACAAATAAATATTTGTTCTACAAAAGATTGTTAAGTTTGATAAATTTTTATGCAAGTTGTTAATCCGTTATTCATCCTTACAGCTGACTGGTAGTTATTATATCTTTACATTCATTATGAAGCCATACTGTAAATCAGGAAATTTTTACATCAAATATGAGTATTTCATTTTTCTTTTTGTGTTGTTGGATGATGACAAGTGCAAAAGTATGTCAAATTTATCATAAATATAATACTGTATTCTAAAAAGAATTATTTCCTGTCTTGTTTCTCTCAGGTATAAAATAAAATGATTGTGAAAATTTCCTGATGTACAGTAAACAGTTGTGCATGAACTAATTATATATAAATATTTTACATTTGACCAATGAAAATTTCTTGCTTTAAATTTTAATCTCATTATACTATTATACTTACTGGATAAATATTACCTCTGACTAAGTTTGTTTTTTCTGGTTTCAGTAGTAAGTAGTCTCCCCTGAATGGCACAATTCTTGGTTCCCTGTCACATCCTGATAATTCAGCTATCCTGTCAGAGTGTAAACCACCACATGTTATAACATATCTACACTTCACTTGTTGATTCTGTAATGAATAAGATAAAGGACATCATTCATAAATCTATAAACATGTATGCTGACTTTATACAGAATAAAACATGAGACTTAGAAAGAACACACTTTAAATAACAAAACAAGAATTCCACAGAATTAAATGTCTTGCCTGGTTAGTTTTTGATCGAGGAGAAAATATATTACTTTAACATAAACTTTCACATTTTGACATACCACTGTCACCATCTATGACAATGCCGAAAAAGTAACACCTAAGTCTTGCCTTTTGGCAATGCCAGGCTAGACAACTAGACAGTAACACACAAGATGATAATGCTAACACTCATAAATAGACATTTATCATAAGTATCTGAAATAAAGATGACACATATGCTTTTGTCTGAGTATTAGGAACTTCTGACTCTTAAGCAATATTTTCACAATGAGCAAAGGCTAAATAACTTTAGCAATCTGTATGCAATATACGTGTAGCAATCTGTATGCTGCTGCTGCTGCTGATGATGATGATACACCAATTCTTGATGATAATTTTAATAATCCACTTGTAGCTAAAGCAATGTTTCAAAGCATCAGTTTCAATAACCACATATAATTAGCCAGGCATATTGCTCCTAGCCATTTTACTTTTCAAAATAGTGTCCAAATACTAGTATGCTTACTGTGTGGTGCTCTAAACATATGTGTCTTATATGATGCCCTAAGCATGTTCCCCATAAAATTTCCAAAGTACATGTTTTATTTATAAAATCATTTTTCCTGTGTTATATCTATAAAACAGGTTTCCCACGCTGTGTCCCAAACATGTTCTCTGTATGATTCCCAAACATATCTGTTTTATACGATGGAATTTTTCTTGTGTAATTATCAAATTTATAAATACAAATATAGCATATTACCGTATTTTTATTTCCTCTTATTGTCACTGGATATTTAATACCATCTTTGTCTTGACCTTCACTTGTAACTGTAAACTCACTCACTGGAAAATCTGTATGTACTTCACCGCCATGGTTACAGAAATATTTACCATAAGAATGTGTTACTGCTCCATAGTCTACTATACCAGTATGGGGCGATAATATAGCTTTTAACCCCTGTAGAAATATATATTAAAAAATACTCTCTTAACAACAACCCTTGTGAAAAAAAGTTCCTGCTTGACACACTAGGAAAAGAAATAACAAACAGGGCATCACATATGATATTAATCCCCTTGCAATGTAGTATTGTATAATATTTTTTTCAAAGAATCAGCAATATTTAGTTGCTAATTCGCATACTGTGCTAATAAAATGCAAACAAAAAAAAGTTACCAAAAAATCTGTTGAATATATTACAAGTCAAGAGTTCTACTTTGAATATACCAAATTTGAACCAAACTGATCAACAAATATATATATGTGATGAAATTTTTTTTTATTCTTTTATTTAAAGTAACAGCTGCCATCTTGGATTTAGGATCTGGCTAAAATATGAATTTGTCAGAGATATTACCATAATAAAACCATGTATGAAGTTTATAAACTTATTAGAGCACTGACAAGAGAAGTGTAACATATGTGATACGTATGTATGTACATACATATGTATGGGACAAATCCTATATCCCTCCAAACTGTGTTTGTGAGCTAGCTAGGAGATAAAAATGCAGCAAAGTGAAACTGTTTTGTCTGCAATATATATTTCATGTGTCTAAATATGAGCTAATGTTTCAGAGTAGCATGGTAGAATTAAAGAGGTAGAGTGACCGACCAGAACCCTAAGTGTACCCAGATTTTCTGAAAATTTCTACATTTTTCATAGTTTTAGCCCAAAAATATTTGGCTCCCAATGGAGTACTTTTATTTGACATTTTTATGAATCCTGTAAATTAAAATTTGTAAATGGATAATTTCTGGAATGTAATTTCAAAAAACAACTGTCCTTACAGAATGGATATAAGCTATATATGTTTTACCAGAATACTGACATTAGTAACAGTTATAGATAGTCCAAATAATAGAATACTGAAAATCTAAATAGGATACATATACTCTAGACAAAAAACACAAAAGTTCCTTAACTTTGACATCAGGTTATAACACTATTACATATATACATGTGTGTGTATATATATATATGTTGTACCTACTACACAATTTGGTTCTATTTCTTTGATTTCATCTGGATCAAGAAACCTGAGATCTTTGACACCATTTTGATTTCCTCTCTCATACAAAGCATCGAGTCTTGGGATTTCTTCTGGTTCTACAGCCACAATCATCTACAAACAAGATAATGTAATAAACATACTACTGTAATATGAACTGTTCAGTCGTGCTCATTAATATATATTATCAATTTGATTTTTTTATGTTGTGTCAATTATGACTGCATTTCATTGTATCCCAACTTGTTAACATGGAAGTGAAACTCCAGTCAAAATTCTTTCACTTGAATTGAAGCGATCAGTTCTAAGATGGAGGATACTAAGAATAATCAGGGAAACAACTTGACCTTCAGCGTGTCAGCTGACAGGCTTTCTTGCACTAAGACTTTCCTCAGTGTAATAATACCTAGGCAACTTAAAGAAACCACGAGACCACTTGGTCAACAAGGCCCCTCACAAGAGCTGTATGGTGCATAAGATATCCTGTACCAAAATCGATGCTGTAATTTATGCTAAGACCTGAGCAAGACATAAATTTATTTTTAAAGAAAACTAAAAATTTAAATGGCCAACATTTTATTTTTTTTTCTTCCTTTTTTTTTTTTTTTTTTTTTTTTTTTTTTGGGGGGGGGGGAAGGTTCTTTTGTTTTTGTTTGTTTGTTTGTTTTTTGTTTTTATTATTTATTTATTTATTGGTTTTTTTTGTCTATACAGGTTATTTTTCTGAAACATTTGTCATTCATGTTGTAATTACTGAAAGCTTACAGGAAACTCAAACATTTTTATGTTAGCTGAGTTGGTAATTTTTAATATAAAATTTCCATGTTCAATAACAATCCAAGTAATCATAATGACATACTGCTAATGATGTTGAACAGTATAAGCCTGTTAATATCAAGGTGACATGGTGACATCCTCAGATTAAAAAATTAACAATTGTCAATAAATTGGCATGCTGTAGACAACAGCATAAAATATCAATGATCTATTGACTAATAATAAGTTCTAATTTCTTTAATTATGTGTTTTAGTGTCAGTTGTGACACATAAAATTATTTGTAACAGCTCAGTATCACATTTTTATGTTGTTTTATCACTTGTATGACATTTACACTAACCATGAGTGTCAATTGTGTTAATAATGTGCATTTAATATAAATAATGCTGAAAAACAATGAAATAAATAATCTTTTTATTTTTATTTTTTATCAGAAATAATATTTTCAAGAAATAATTTTATTTAAAATTGATATCAAGGTATAAGCTGGAAAGGAATATACAAATGAACATGTTTATGTAATTCTATAAACAACTGTAGGTTTAACAAATGTGTGTGTGTGTGTGTGTGTGTGTGTGTGTGTGTGTGTGTGTGTGTGTGTGTGATACCAGGATTAAGATGTCTAAAGCCTGATCAGTTTAATCAATGATTAACACAAATTTAAAATTCAATAAAATTCAATATATCATATTAATTTTATAATAATTTCTATAGATTTGATAAAATTCTATTTACTTTTGACAACTTCAACATATATTCACAGAATAACTGAAATTATGCAAAAAATCAAATTTTTAATTTAATCAACTGATTTCTGTAAACCAATTGAAATTCAAACTACTGGCAAAGGTAGTATATTTTTTGTTTTAGTACAATAAAACCTTAATTTAAAATACTGCCACCATTTGTTCAATGGTCAAATTTTGATATTTAATACATATACATGTATTCACAAAATGGTAGTTGACGGTTTCAGGAAAAAGTGTGACATGTTTACCTACAAATCGTTGTTAAGACTTCATGATTAAATTTGTTACACTGAATCTTAGCTTTGTTTAATAAAAGTAAAAAACTATAAAGGAGTTGATTATATGATGAAGGAAACTAAATAATAATAATAATAATAATAATAATAATGATGATAATAATAATAATAATAATAATAATAATAATAAATTATAAATTCTTACAAATTCAGTAATTACACATGTTCCGGTATATGCATAATAATGGAGAAAAAGAAAAGAAAAGAAAAGGTGTTGTAACAATGTTAAAAAGGTAGATAACTCTGCTTACTTTTCCACACTTTTTATACGGCACATTGTTTTCATCACAGTATTTGTACATCAGTTCTAATCCTTCTACACAAAGTTTAGCTTTCAGACTTCCTGGAGCATAGTAAATACCAGCATGTATAACACCACTGTTATGTCCACTCTGGTGTACCGCTACAAAAATGTAATATGTAGTGTCAGGATAATATAGCTGTCTGTACATTCTCATCATTCAATCAAAAACCTGATACATTTGTCCATCCAAATAACACTGGTCATTTACACAGATGATGGCACTTTGTGTTTGATCCCCTAGCCACCAATAGCTGCAAAAATTGCTGATGCAGCTTAAGACAGCAACTTACTCTTAAAGTTCATATGGTATGCTTAAAATTCTCTAACTAATATGGGGCAAAATGGTTTTCTCCAGGTACTAAGGTTATCTCCACCATCTAAGAATTGTTCGCCTCAATATAAGTGAAAGAATCTTGACTGGGGCAGTTAAACATCATTACTCCACTCCACTATTTACCTGATGCATGTTAGTTTGGTTGATTAGAATACACTTTACCCAGTCTATGATTTGTTTAAAAAAACATCAACAAAAAGTCACATAGGGTTTTATTCATTATTCCTATTCAATTTAGGAAATGTAATGATTTAAAACCCATTTAATTTAATTCTAGAGTTTTGTCTTAGAAAGACAGGACAGAAAAAAAATAGGTCTGAATGATTAAATACAACTGCTGGTAGAACCATAAATTTTACAAAGGGAGATAAATCCAACAGTCTTATAGTAAAACTCTGTGCAAACGTCAATAGTATTAGTATCTACTTGTCTTGAAGATCACTCTTCTATATACTGACAGAGAAGTCTCTAAAATTAGGAGTATAACACAACATCTTAAAAGCAAAAAGCACTTTAATCTTTTGTTAAAGTTCTGTTACAGAGCTGAGTTAAGTTGAGTAATGGTGTTTAACGTCCCAGTCAAGACTATTTCACATCGAGACGTCGTCAGCTATAAGGGCGAAAGTGCAGAAGTTTTGCCTGTGCGTTGTGCTGATGGCATTATACAGCAGGGTTCTTTATCATGCAATGCCTACTGTGACATGGGACCTTGTTTATTTTAAGTTCCCATCTGAAAGAACCATGACTTTCATTTCGTAATGCTGAGTGCTTGGCAAAAGAACATTTACTACCCCCTCTTGGGTCAGACCCAGTCAGTGTTCGAACCTACGACCTCCCACTAACGGAGCAGGCACTCTACCAACTGAGCTACTGCAGACTGTTAGAGAGGATAAAATCTTAAACCTGTCAGTATTATCAAGCTGTTAATTCATCAATATGTACATACATATATCCTTCTCTTTCTCTACAACAGCAAATGATAATTTTGGATGTCTCATTAACAACTCCCTGGCTGCTGCTAGTCCAACAATACCTCCACCAACAACTACTACATCATAACTTTTGTCTGTATTGCTGAAATTCAAAAAAAAAATATCAAAATACAATTTTTTTCCCTTCTTAATTGTAAAATTAACATACCCAATACATTCATCGAATAAAAACTTGACAATGAAGAAATAAACATACACATAATCAATAAATGTTCTGTCTTTATCCTTTGCCAGAAAAAACATCAATCAATCAATTTAGATCGATTAAGATCGATCTGTCAATCGATTGATCAATCAATCAATGAATCAATTTAAAAGCACTGTAAACCTTAACTATATTTAACATATAGTTAAAATTCCTTAAAATATGAGTTTCATACAACCTGATGGTAAATGTCTACAACTAAAGTTGTATTAAATTCATTATCAAGACATAATTGTTTTGCTAAGAACAGATTTTTTTTTATTTAAACCATAACTGATTTCATCATGATGTCATTTAAATTATTTTGACTACTGATTTGAATTCAAATAGCAAAAAGTAAGTCAATTGCAGTCAGTTTTTATCACCAAAAGACTCTGGCTCCAAAAAGATATTGCCACAGACATTGTCACATACCTACAGTGTGTAGTTGGAGTTAGAAAATACATGATGTTACTAGTGACAAAAACACTATATTTTCTTTAAAAACAGAATAAATCCTAATTTAAATGATGTCATATTTGCTGCAAGTAAAATTCCACTTTCCTATGAAGGAAAACAATAATAAATAATGATGCAGGCTTGCAGATTGAGATCATACATGTAACTTTAGTACTTCTTCACACCTTATCTTTTAATATCAATCATTTATAAATATCAGTTATGGATTATAAGAGGAAACAGAGACAGGTTTTAAAAGAATATATTTTCATTTGCCTTGTGAAATTCCCATAGCTGCAAGCTTGAGAGCCGTTGTAATTACATGTACTGCTGACAATGCATACATGTATGCCACATCCAGTGAAAATTGTCCATTTCACATGCTGGGTTTGTTGATTGGAAAAACTGAAAAATCATCTACATGCTTTTAATCAATTTACAAGGGATACAATAGGAACTCCTCAAAAGTACAATACATGGTTTAAGTACTATACAATTCCTTGCTAACCTTAAAACGACAATTTTCTAAACTTTGAGAGATATTTGCACCACACCAGGCGTAAAGAATAAGTATACTTCTCACTGCTTTGCTGTCTACATTTGAATGATACCGAGTATGAAGCTCGGCACATTATGTTAGAGTGAATCTCAACCTAACAATGTCGACATTCCAGGAGAAATATCTCCGTAAATCCCTGTCTACTCACATATCACAGATTTGAAACCCACATGCTTGGCCATTGAAAATTATCCCTCAGCTACAGTTCCCCCCTTCCCATTTCAGATTCACAAATTTCACTTCCAACATTTAGCCAGCACTCTTTTACTCCAAACTTCTTTTCAAATTGAAATGGGGCTACACAGGTGCACCTGATTTTCGACTGAAATATAGTCCACAAATAACAACACACTTATTGTTGATATTCAATTTTTATATATAATATTTATATCCAATATTCTTAAAAAAATCATTATGTTAATGAAAAATCGAGGAAATACCATCAAAATACCTGATAACACTATAATTTTTCAAACCAAAACCCCCTGTTGTTACCCCACATTAAAAATATTGCGGATTAATAATGTGTCGTTCTCGGTCTTAAATTCAGCTGTTGCGTCAACTGGACTCCCCTGATGTGCATGTGTTATAGATGGGAATTTTTACAGTAAATGAATAATTTCTTTCAAAAATATTCAACGAAAATTTAACAATTGAACTGTTTTAAAATGGTGTTCATTGTCAGTATGAAGGCAACAACTTTGCAAGCAAACGGAATAACGCGTGTTATTCCATTTCCTTGCAAAGTTGTTGCCTTCATACTGACAATGAACACCATTTTAAAACAGTTCAATTGTTAAATATAGTTGCTGTGTGAACTATATTGACACCATTTAACTACTTATATATCGATATCATACATTCATAATCAATGTTGAACAGACAGTCTTGGTATGTCATTAAACAGGACTTGTATTTTTTAATATGATTATAACATTATCACATTGTAATGTTAGCATCAGTAAGATCACATGTAGCTTTCCAAATGTAACTATGTTTGGTAATTAAAGTATTTTAATTTGTCTACTTTAATATTACTCCTAAATATCTAATCATCTAGCAAATGCAAACCTTTGTCCTTTGAAACCATTATGAACCCCCCCCCCCTCCCCCGACAGTTCATAAAATTTACTTTAGTAACAAGTCACTTATTCTAAACTAATATGAACCCACGACTTTGCCCTTGTTTTATCACACGCATTAATGTGCATTTTAATTTTGAATTAAAATTATTTTATTACATATTCAAGATTAAAATTATTCAAATGACAAAAAAGTGCATCTATCGTTTAAAATTTTGTGTATCTTTTCGTGTCCACTCTATAAATGCTACTTTCAGTTTCAGTTTCACTTGACAGTTAACACCCACAAAAGTAGGTCATCGTAACACATATCAAGACACGCTTAGTAAACGGTCAATAATGTAAATATAAGAACCTTTGCATGTATCTCCTTTGATTAAAACATACTGCAGTTGCTTTATGCTTGCCACATAATGGTACTGCAAATCTAAATAAAATATTTTGAAGACGTTGTACAGGTACGGGGGCTGCCATATTGCAAAGTTGTAGTTTGCGATATTACCGCTTGGTGGCGTTCTACAATGTTAATCCAATGAAAATTGTTTGATAAAGTTGAACCCGTCAAGTTATGTTTACTTCACGTGAGAATTCCCAAACGTCACTTGCGGATTGAGAGCCATGCGCAGTAGTAGTACTCTTCACAACTTGCAGTCACCACAGGTGAGAATGGAGGAAGAATTGAAATGTCCCGTGTGTTTGCGGTTTTATTGTAATCCATTAGTTCTTCCATGTTCCCATTCTTTGTGTGCTGGATGTGCTAGGAGCTTACAAGAAAATACACAGCCTCAAGTTTCACAAAACATCGAAGAAACACCTGTGATAAACGAACAAAGTGACATTATAAAGGATTTCCCAGATATTGACAAAGTTAGTGTAGTAAGTGAAACGGACAGCGGGGTAGTGTGTAACAGTAGACCAAATAGTTATGTGGGTACCCCAAGTATTGGAAATTTATTTCAAGCTATTCATGGAAGTTCTTACTCAATTAAATGTCCAGTATGTAAGAAAAATGTGTATTTGGATGAAAAAGGATACAATTCATTGCCTAAAAATAAAGTTTTAGAAACAATTGTTGAAAAATATGCTGTTGATCACGAGCAGGTTCAGATTTCAGTTAAATGTGAATTGTGTGAAAAGGAATCTAAAAATGCAAGTGCCATGTGTGAACAATGTGAAGTCTTCTACTGTGATTCATGCCGAGAGAGTTGTCATCCATCCCGTGGGCCATTAGCACAGCATAATCTTGTGGACCCCAAACAGGGGAAAGCAATATTAAGGGCAAAAAATAAAGGAAAAGAAATTAAATGCTTGGAACATGTTGAAGAACATTTAAGCATGTACTGTTTAGTATGTAAAATATCTGTATGTTATATTTGTCACCAAGAGGGACAGCACATAAGTCATGACGTACAGGCCCTGGGGGCAATGTCCAAGTCGCAAAAGGTAGGTCCAAAACAATTTCCTAGATACCTTAGGGTGCCTAATGATCAGTGGCTAGACTTGACATAAAAGTTAATATCTGTTATCATTTGGGTATTGTTTGATGTGAGGATCTGTAGTTATTAGGTTTTATGTAATAACCATTGGGACAATTTAGATTCTGTTTATTTTACACAAGGTAATCCTAACAAGAGTTTACTGACAACAGAATGAGTACTGTTTGGGGTTGTACTAGAGACTAAATTACTTTAAAGTAATATACTGTTTCCAACAATAGTTTTTAATGATTTTTCTCAAGTTTTAAGAAAAAAATTAGCTTTTTATTTATTTTATAGCATGTTGTCTTTGCATTGTAATTACCTCATTGATCCTGTGATCATGTTCAAAATTTAATTTAGCACTGGTTAAATTCAGACCTAGTTAATTTGAAATCTGTTTATTTAGCATAAATGTTTCCTTAATTAAAAAGTTCAAAATCTGATCAATATTTTAAAATTGTGTTTCGTAAAAGATTATGTCATTAAATTATAGGATACCTTGTGTCAAAATTAAGGGTAATTCATGTGATATATTTTAGAATTTTGGAAATAAAAAAAATTGTGTGGGTTGGTTTTATTGAGTAAAATTGAGGATTAGTGGTATTAATGTCATTTGAGTATATAGATCAACATAATGACAACATTAAATATAAAAACAGTTATTTATCATTCATGCAAACAGATTATAGATGCCATACAAAGATAAAAAAAAAATCCCAAATACCCAAATGTTTCATACAAGTTGAATGAGCATACCATTATTTAGAGATTTTATTCATTATTCATGTTGATGGAAATGTGTATTTTGAAATTTTTTAATCAATATACATTTTGCCTTCCATTTAAAAAACTTAAAAAAAATTCATGTCTAACTTTTTGCACTATATGTGTTGTGAAAGTTTTATTTTGATCAGTATAGGACCATGAGAAAGTATCCTAAATTTTACAAACAAACAGTTGATCACTGACCCAGTTATAACATGTAATAGTTTTTTGTGTCTTTAGGATTATGGAAAGGTGACATTGTTTGAAAGAGTGACTCTACAGCCTCTTTCTACATAAAATGCCACCCTTAATGAGCCTCTTGTCAGGACAAATTTAGTGTTGAATGCTAACTATTTGCAATCTACAAAAGTGCACAATATAAAAACAATCTAAGTTCAGAAAATGTGGTACTACTGTATTATTCTGAATCTGGTTTGTCGTTATATGATTGCAATTTTAGTTTACTAATTGAAAATGTGTTAACAAAGAAAAATATTTTTGAAATTTATGAAAGTTGAGTGTGATTTCAAAGAAATTGTATATGAAAGCAAATCAGTTGCCATCCATGAAGTCTTTTTTTATGTCTAAAAAGTAAATAAATAAATAAGTAAAAGTTTTTAGAAGAGACTCATTGGGCTTGTAGCAATGCTGTAATTAATAATATTGTTGCTACTGTAACAGTAATAGTTCACTGACAAAAGAGGTCCAAGTTTGACATTTCAGGTGTCCCAAATTGGCACAGAAGTTGTGAATCAATGCTATGGTTAAAATGATAGATTATTTGATAAATGTCTCCTTGTAAATTCTAACCTTGAAAAATTTCTAAATAAATGGAGCATTATATCATACATATACATTATCACAGTTACAATGTATCTACACTTTAGGAGACACCTTTTGAAATGTTAATTACCTAAAAAACCTTTGATCTAAAGGAGACATAAAATTATGTAACATTATTACATAGCCTGTAGGCATTAGATCATTGATGTCTTGATATACCCATACCAGCCCTTTAACAAGCAAAGATGTATAACTTAATGATGTGTGTAAAAACAGCATCACCATTGAAATAAAACACTTAATATATATTACTTTGCAGCAAGTAAATACAGTGGTATAAAAAGATGTTTCTTAATGATAAAATTGACATTTAATTTTTTTGCAAGGTGATGAAATTTACTTTTGACCAAAATTTATTACAATTTCTGTAATTACAGTAGTAATAAAAAATGCCTTATTTCTGTAAGTGAAATAAGACGAATGTGGTGTAGAGTAAAGATGTATTTTTATTTTCTATATAGAGACAGATTATCATGATCACTATCAGATTTTCAGATAAAAGGATTTTTTTTGTGAAAAATGTTGACATGTGAAACACTCTCAATTTATTTAAATTTTAAGTTTGATTTACTTTTTTGATCTAGCGAAATTTTTGTTAAGTTCTTTCATTTTGGGATTTTAGCAAGTTCACTTACAAAAATAAACCTCTCTCTAAACATTGACATCTGACCAGAAACAGGTGTTCATTAGGTTCACAAGATTTTATTTCACTGGCAATATATTCAAACTATCAGAAATATGTAATATTACTACTTAAATTACATTGCATCAATAATTGATTTAAAACTGAACAATTTTGCCATTTGTCCAGAAAATTAAAACTTTATATACATGTAAATATACCATTGACTTCTTACTTGTACTTATTCAAACATATTACTCATTGTACAAACATTTTATTATAAGTATTGATAAAGGTGTGTTCTTTTACTTTAATATATCATAATATTTTATAAAAGAATTATCCAATCCATAAATATTAATTCTTTGTTATTAACTATGACCATTCATCCATGGTTAACAATGAACTGACCATTGATTTGTGTGCAAGACATTGTTATGGCCTAACTACCACAGTCTATAATTTCCAGCAACAATTTGATAGCACTAGTTAATGAAGTTTGTCCCTAAATTTAGCCTTATTCATACTTATTTTCACATTTATTTCTCTCTACAACTCTTGGACCATCTCTCTTCCAATTAAAGTTGTTTGTCAGTTTTATTTTATTCTCTCTCGCATCTTCTTTTCACATTGTAAGCTTATAGCATACCGTAATTGGTGTCTAAAGTTCATTTCATATGGTTACCTTTATGGTTGAGTGGTGTAAAATGCTTGTTACTGATCACATAGCCTCTCACTGCCTAGGTTTTGGTCGCAGATCCTAATGTGAGAAAGTTTGTCAGTTTATTTGTCAAAAGTCATATTTTTTGGTGGGTACTCCTTTTTTTTTGACCATTCTAGAACTGAGTGTCATGGTAAAAGTGAGAGAATTTTGACATCATTTTATAAAACTAAATTCAAACAATGTTTGAGAAAAAAGTTTGATTCACTTGAGGTTTGCCAAAGGTTGGAAGTTGTATACAATGTGTTATTTGCTTTTCTCAGCCATTCGTCTGAACACCTCATTAATTTGGGTGAAATTATTTTGAGTACGGTGTAACAGATATTTGTTGTATGGTGACCATAATTATCTTCTACATCTCTGCCCCTCTGGTTCTACATTGCTTACTGCACTCTACATGACTTTGGAAAAGTGAACTCTATTCAGCTGCAGTAGGTGGCATTCTATTTCATATTTCTATTAGATGTCTTTATTTTCAAGCACATGACAAAAATTACCTGAGTTAATTATTATTTTTTTGGATAAACATAATAATCATCACATTTCAGTTTATATATGAAAAAGTTTTTACATGTAATATATATTGTAAACCATGACATGCATTTCCTTTGTGTTTGCAATTCTCTGCATTGGTGTTGGTTACATCAATATTTACTTTCCCTAATAAATTATCTTTTGATCTCCAATATTTTATTTGTTACCTGTACACACTTACTTTACAAATCATTCAAGATTTTACCTGATTTTTGCCAATTATTGATCTTAATACACTTAAAACTCTGGCCAGAGAAACACTGGAAAACAGAACAAGAGTTATCAGTTAATAGGGGTTGAAAAATGAGTGAATGTAATTTCACACTTTTCTGAATTGCACTGAAAATATATAAAGTACACTTGATTAAAACCTGCCATTCGATATCAATATTGCTACCTGGCGCCAAAGATAACTGTTACCTTTGTCTAGCCAGGTAAAATGTAAACATTAACTTCACTTAGTTCACTAGAATCTAAGTTAAATCATTGCTGTGTTCTTTATGATACTCGATACACAAAGAGGTGGGGGATTTGTAAAAATAAAACCAGTATCGCAACAAAACATACATTGTGCAAGTGACATTCAGTCTGGGTGAACATGATGGTGACACGATGTCCACCCCTTTCTCCCCACCCCTGTTAAGACAATTCTAGCTGCCACACAGGTACAATCTGGGAGAAGAAAAATAAGTTAATGCATTATATTGTATTTTAATTAATTTTTAATTTATCATGCAATATAATTCAAATAAAATACATTACATGCATCATTACATGTGCAAATATAATAAATATTTTGGTGCTTGCATGGTGCTTTTAAATTGATTATTACGAATGTTGGTCAAACACCAAAGACTAGCTGAAATTGTATTACCAGAGGTATTGAGGTGTTTTATTGGGTCCAAAAAAGTGTAAATTTAAATATAGGAATCAAATTAAAATATTTAATCAATGACAACATTCAGCATACACGCACTAAGACAAGCTGGGACTTTGGTTTTCAGATTCAGGGCTGAAATTAAAAGCTGAGTTTGCAGTTTTACTGGGATTTGACTAATTAGAGATCACAGAAGTGGATGGGGGACACTTTTGACACCTTTACAAGTAGAAGTACTGTCATAGGTTATTAATCCTCCCCCAGGGACTTGGTCATCAATGTCATGTGGGAAATCTGAATACCACATGTTCCAGGCACATAGCCCTGAATAAGCTATTTAATATAAATATTGACATGGTCACTTAATTCTGGCCATTCAAGTGATTTATAAGATAGTTTAGAGTGTCCGGTTTGACCATTGTTAAGTACTTATATGATATAATATTTAAAGTACTGACTCCAAAAATATTTGTTTTTGAAAATCCAGGTCTATTCATTAATATCTGTGTGAAAATTATCAGTTTAATAAATATTCTACCTGTATTTTAACAATAGACTGGATGTTTGCTCATCTTAACCACAAACACATTCTTATACATCATCTACTGGTAAATCCACAGTCATCTTTAACTTATTTACAAGAAGTACCTTACTTGTTAGTTCCTTATACCTTTATCTACTTGTCAAGAAAATTTATTTGTATACTGGGACCTATAAGAGACAAAACAACACTAAATAAGGCTTTCTGTATCTGTATTCTTTTGGTAGCTTTAAGTTACCAGTCCAAGTTATTATTGATCAAAAAAAATTATCAAAACTTTCAAATTAGACACAAAAGCTTATGATCAGGGGTATGTGTTGCATAAATGTAATATATGGCCTAAATGTGCTTTGAAGTATAGGGTCAAAGCTAGCTATTTAGGTCTACCATAATAAAATAATTTACAGGAAAAATTTCCAAAGTTTACAGCAGTAATTTTATTTACACAACCAACTTTAGATATTTAAGGTCAAAGGCCAAGGTCATTAGGTCAGATCTTAGGGCAATTTTGGAGACAGGTGGTATTTATCCCTCAGGAGATGGCTTTAGCTTCAGCAGTATTTGCTGATAAAGTAATTTAAGACAAAATTCAAAAAGCAATTTATCTACTAATTTTGGTTCATTTTTGCATGAATCTTGGTTTCCTGTAAAATCCAGATTTTGTAATGCAATATTGAATTGGTAGATTGATTTCTCACTTTAAAACATATTGATACACGCAGCACCATTTAAAAAGCCAATACAAACCACTTCAATGTTCTGCTTTTAGCATTTTTTGAATAGTTGTATCATGTTTTTGTATCAAGCAATTATTGATGTTTCTAAATTTTATTAATCCTGCAATAAATGATTTTTTTCTGAAGACAGATAAATCAGGGATTTGTGGAGATTTCATGTGCATTGCCTGTAACATTGTCATTGCTATAAACATCAGTATGTTGTATTCTGGTCATAACTGTAGTATTAAACCAGTGATGTTAAAACTACATTGTTTTATAGTGTGATATACACACACACACACATCTATACTATTCTTACTGTTTCATTTGCTTTATTGAGAAAAGAGTATAATGAATATATCCTCCTATAGAAATCCATGATTCCGCTGAATTATATTGTTTGTTTTTGCCTTATTTTCTACATCAGTAGCACTTTTAAATGTTTACCAAAGAATTGAGTTTTTAAAATGAAAGATTTTTTTATTAATTGTATATGATTAAAGGTGTTTTTTATACCTTTTCTGCAGGTGTATAGAACAGTTGTATAGATAAATAAAGTCCTTTAAGGCTAGTGTTTATAGGACCATGAAGAAAAGTTTTAGATGATTTATCTTGATTCAAGATTCAAACTTTATTCACTCTAAACCACTGGAGGTGGTACAAGAGGTGTATTTACACAATTAACAAAATTTGATGCTTTGTACATTGTATGCTAGCTTTAAAAATTACCATTCAGTTCTAATAATGATTTCCATGATGTCATATCGGAATTATATTTTATAATGTGTTCTGTAATCTAGGACCCAAGTCTAACATAGCTATTTAAGGATCTGTAATTAAAATTCAGTTTGACATGCCAAAGTTTTGTCTCTAGTGTGACTGGGAACCCTGGGGTTTGGAATTGGATTTGTATGCCTGCATATTTAAGATGATAAGAAATACTACATTATATCATATAGATTTCTCATTATTTCACACCTAAATGTTGCCTTTTTTAACAATATTGACGGGTGTTATTTCCAAGCACATGCTGTACATCTTTTTTAGCCCTTGGAAACTATGACATTCCACCCTTTTTCAAGATATAGTTGAGGGGTTGTTAAATATTTCCCCCCTGGGTGGTCACCTAGGATAAGAGGGATTACTATTGAAATACATGAATAAGTCATAATAAATAGCATGGTGAAACTTTTTAACCAGGAGGTAATATTCATGAGTAGAGTAATAGTGTTTTTTCCCTTTTACTTTTGCTGTCTTTCTTGTTAAAACATAATATGATTCAACATTTAAAGAATGCTTTGAACCTCTCGTTAAATTCACACACACACACACACACACACACACACACACACACACACACACACACACTCTGTATATATTTGAATATCAATATAAGTACTTCATAAACATCACAGCTTTAGCTCTTAAAAACCCACAATCCCACCTCTTAGTGTGAAAATGGAAAATGGTGGTAATAAAAAACATGATTGGATAATATATTTGTAATGTTGTGTTATTTTTTATGTAAGATGATTTAATAGGTGATAGACATAGGTAATTTGGACACTGTTATCTCTTCATTTATTCCCCAATGTCTACGAGGTGATAAAACGCTGATATCTCCATGAAGATGATCTGCCGATGATAACTTGTTTGTATCTGTACTCAGCTGTAATGGCCATTAGCTTGGCGCCAGAATTCAGATCTCATTGCTATGACTTCTCTTGATGAAAGGGAAACTGCTCATGTCAAAATAGTTTTTGGTACAGTTTTTAGATAAATATTTATTTCATGATCTGATTGATAGGGAAATTACAACTTAAATTCACAAAAAAATTTCCTTAATTTTAGGATTAAGAAAAAATAGATTAATACGTTATAAAAAATTATCTTTAATGATAAGTAGACATTAGAAAACTGCTTTTAAATGTTTATAAATTCTTTTTTATATATACCACAGTGTTCAGTATAGAAATGATGTCAGTTGAGTCATTGTGGCCCAGGCCTTGAAAAAGGAGGGGCCACATTTTCAAGAACTTAATCAAATACTTTGAAATATATTAATAGTAGTAAATGCCGTTTGTGTTGGTCCAATGCCACCATGTCTTTTGCCCCTGTACTTTTTATTTTGGCCAAAGGTACAAGGAGCCCATTCATTTTAAACACTGTTACCTATTCACCTAGGTTGACATCTAATGTTGATAACAAAGATGGTGTTGAAAAAAAATCATGAAGATTCTGCTTCCACTTTTTATTAGATTTATGTAAATTGACCTTATAAACTAAATAAAGCATTTCAAAAATGCAAATTGAATTTTTTTTTATAGAACCACAAAAATTTACAAAAAATATTTGTAAATAGTGAGTTCTGAAATCAACTACTGGTATTTCATTTCTGATTCTGAAACGGAATTGGTTTACTGCTAAATCAGGTTATACTTAAAGATGAATCGTTGTCAAAAGGTATTCCTCTGTCCCTTCTCGTAGTAAAATCTCGGCTTTATTATTAATTTGTCTTTAATTAAAAAATACGCACACAAGATTTAAGCTATGTATAGATTACGGATTGCAAGTCATCAAGACATTTTTTACACAAATATTGAAGATAATAGAATTCAAAATTGTAAATGATACAAACTGTAACTGATGACGACTAGATGGCTATGGGTAGTTACTAAAATATGGTGTTTTTTGTAATGTACTTGATCCATTCTATTGTAACTTACCTGTACTTGTAATATAATATTACCTGTGTATATACATATTTTAATTATATAATTTTTAATTGTTTTATTTTTTCAGACTGAATTGTCTCAGAATTTGCAGTCTTTGTCAGAGAAGGCTAAGGCCGGCACAGAGTTTATACAAAAATTAAAGGTTATGGTTGATAAAGTCCATGTAAGTATCAAATGTACTACCTGATGATTCTAAATTATTTAAAAGCCTTTGTGTACTTTTAAAATGGAAGATAGCTTAAATGTATTATTTATTTTACCAGTTGTAAGACATTTTGTATCTGTTCTGTCTATTTAATTATAAAATAAACACTCTTCAAAACTTTGGATTATGGTTCTTTAAATTACTCCCCCAAAATCTTAAAAAAAGGTGTTGATAACCTTTGTCTTTATTTTCTACATTGTAGTAATCTTAAAAATTTAACCATATCAAATAAATGAATATTGGTTGTGCATTTCATGGGTATACCCCCAAATTGTATTTTTTATTTATTAAATCACCAGTAAGGTGACCAAGTTCTTGCATGATTGTAAATCATATTTTAACTTAAGAAAGGCTTGTAAAACTTTTAGCTTCATCTCCAGATTAGAAATTAAAACTCAAATTTGTATGCAGAATTTTAATTATACACCCAAAACCATTAATAAGGGAATAAAATCAACCATATCATTCATGTCATTTTCTGATTGGTGTATATAAATGAGTCATGACATTGTGCAGTTTGCAGGCATTAAGTGTCTGTTTCATTGTTACAATTTCTTAAAACTATTTATTTGGTAAGCTTATACACTTGTATTTATACCAAGATGTGTGTTTTTTTTCCAGTTTTTAGAGATAATTCCTTAATGCCACTTATTCTTTCTTGTCAGGTGTCAATATCCTTTGTCAAAGTAAACCTTGTTTAATCAAGAATATAAATTTTTACCTCAGCATATAGAAGTTGAAGGCACTTTTAGATAAGGCCTTTAAATCGGAGTCCCTCCCTGCTGAAGGCATGCCATAGTAAAGAATCACAATTCTTTGTCTTACAATGCCTTGATAAGCATCACAAATTGTTTTAATTTTGATTGCTTCGTTCACTGTAGCATGTTTTTTTTTTTTTTTTTCAATAAATTGAACTGGAGAATAAAAGATTGCTTAATTAATTTTACTGTTGATTTCAAAATTTAAATATTTAAAAATCTAAAATTTCCAGTAATTTGCTTAATTATTGTCTAATCTGCTTATTGTCTCTCTAATTGCATTTATAATTCTTTGAGAAAATCCATCATTTTCTATCAAAATTAAAGCTAAATTAATTACATCAGTGTTTATAAATTTAGAGAACTGTTGATTCACCACACCAGGGAAAACATTAATTATCGTATTTCCAAAAGAGAATTAGATTGAGGCTGAGTCAACGTTATTAGTCGATAAATGACCAGGCTTTTTTTATGGCCCAGAAATACTGGCGACAGAAACCATACATGCTTTCAGAAGAAACAAAGCACACTAATGGTCCAGAGCTTGCAAAGCATCCTAATAATTTCTTTAATTATTAATAACGATCAATTATGAATCTTCAAAATGTATTTTTTAACCCTTATGGCCTGAGTCAACCCTACAGCGATAGTGCATAGACATGTTTCCTTATGCAGTTCGCTAGACACTGAGTCTGGACTGTATTGTTCTGTGAATCTGTACATGTATAATTAAACAGTTCCAAATACTCATAATGATGATAAATCGCCAGATAAAACTACAGAATTATACAATTCACAAACTATCAAATACAGCATTTATTGATGAAACACTTAAATTTCCCAATCAGCTGCAATTTTGAATATATTGTCGGTAATTCTAAAACTCTTGCCAAGCCATTGTTAGTAGACCAATTTTTTTCGCTTGAATGAATTTTATATCTTTATTAGAAAAGAAAGTACTATATTGCGGAAATGTATGAATTTATGAAAGGTTTTTTCCTTAAGAAAATGATTCATTGAGGCTATTATCTTGATGGCGTATAAATACACAATAAATACAAATTACTTAGACTATTATAGTTCCCCTCTGATTGAGGGAATGTTGAAGACTTAAGTGAAAAAACAATGAAATATAAATCTACATATGAAGCTCCTTCCTGAGATAGTGGTGTTTCCTACAATTTATTTAACCTTGTTTAGTTAATAAAAGATAAAATCATTAAATTTTAAGTTCAAGAAAAAAGTCTGAGGTATGGAGTTCATCTTGAAATGCATTACTATTATTACATTTGGATAATTAGACTCCTTGTTTTTATATCCCAAAAAAAAAAATCAACTTGCCCAACATTGATTATATTAGAATAAACATGCATCGTGATAATGATTTATTGAAGTTCATATTTATTTGATTAATTGGGGCACTGCATCATTTGCAGTTCAGAAGGGACTTTAGAATATTGATATCACATTTGATATCCTACAGCAAGAACCGATATTCAATAATAGATTTAATCCATCTGTTTGTTATATTCAGGTTTTAATCCTGAAGTCTTCAATTGAAAATTTGTAAATAAATAAAATTAAAAAAACACACATTAAAAGAGTTCGTTTTGGTGTTCAGGGTTAGAAATTCAACACGATATAATGTCTGGATAAAAACTATGGTAGTATAAATCATACATCAATTTTGCTTTAAAAATTTTTAAAATTAATTTATATTTTATTACATAACACAAATCCTTTGATTTTTCACAGATTAGAAGAAGTAATGTTGGCTTTACTGATAAACTCTAAAAGATTTTGTAGTTTTTTTTAGTGTTTTTTAGTGCAGTTTATCAGATTATACATATTTGTTACACATTTAACTGTTATATAAAGAGTTTAAGATTATATCAATTCTGACTTAAATTACACACACAAAAAAAAAATAATAATAATAATGAATTGTAAATAAAAAAACAAATAAAAATTAGAAAATGAAAAAAAAAAAAATAAATAAATAAAAACCAGTAAAAAGAACTCTACAGTTGAAACAGGTAATTTTAATCAGATCAATTTTACTTTTGGATTTGAAATCTTGCAGTTTGCATTTTCAAAATTTATGTTCCTTCAAGTTTTAGGATTTTGACTATATTCCATTCTTATTTTAGAATCATGAAAACATAAAAGTTCAGTATTACCTTCGTTTCCAGTTTACCTATATACATTTTAAGGATGAACCAGTAACTGGTTCATTTCTGCCAGATCAACTTCTTAGCACAATGAAAACAACTACCAAAAAGCAAGTGACGAGTAGATCGAAATGTGACATGTTTTGAAAAATTCAGATAACATTTACACACATTGTAAAATGTTAATCTTTGTGATCATAAAACCTTGATAACTTAAAAAATAATTATATAATATTTACATTTTATTCCCACTCATGTGAACTCCTTCATTCCCTAACTCAGCTTCAAGTGCATAACGAAGGATCTTATCATTTATGTTAATTTATGTACAAAGTCTTAAAAGACAAGCATTCTTATGTACCGGTATAAATAATAAATACATGTATAAAATAAATTTATAATACTTTATTATTTTATTTTATTTCAGGGAAATAGTTTAGAATTTGAATCAGCAGTAGTAGCACAATGTGATGCATTAATCGAATCAATCAAAAAACGAAAATTGGAACTTTTAAAAACTGTGAAAGATGAAAAAGAACTTAAAGTGCGAGTTTTAAAAGAACAAGTTTCCCAGTGTACCTCTCTATTACAACGAACAACAGGCCTTCTTCATTTTTGTATAGAAGTTTTAAAAGAGAGTGACCCTGCTTCTTTTCTTCAGGTATGTGTTTAAAAATTTGATTGATCAAGTTAGAGAATAAAAACTTAAAATCTTTTGTGGTTCAAGTTTTGATAGAATTGGGGAGACTTAATCTTTTGTGCTTCAAGTTTGATAGAATGGGTTGATAGAATCGGGTTAAACTATGTGAATGAGGGAAGGCAGGAAATTTTATTCTGGATTGGGTGTTTAGCGACTTAGCTGAACAAAAGAAATGTAAAAATATGGTTATTTTATTCAGTGTGTGTTTGTCTTGATCTCTCTAATCTGGGTACTGTATCTCCCCAGGTAGTTGTCATCAAATGTAAATCTAGTTAAAAACCTATCATTTCTGATTATTTACAGTTGTATGGAGTTTGTTTTGTTGTACAGTAGTGTAAAAGGCATTGTGTCTTGTTAACCAAGTGTTTATTTTTATTTTCCTTATGTATTTATGTAATATTACAGTGCATATATATATTGGCATTCCACTATTTATTTTTTTGGGCCTCTATGGCAAAGTGGTCTAAGCCATGTATGTACCAATCACAGTGCCTCTCATCACCCCGGTTTGAATCCCACTCTGGAAGATTGAATTGTGAGAAAGTTTGTTGATTGGCTTGCCAATGGTCAGTGGTTTTCTCTAGGCACTCCCATGTCCTCCACCATACCAGAACTGACTTCCTCTATGTAGGTAAAAAACAAAAATTGACTGGAATGTAAAACACCATTACCTAACCCTACTCCACTTTTCATTTTGGAGCAACTGAGTGTTGTAAAGCAAAGTGTTTCTAGATCACAGTGTCTCCCAAGGCCTAGATTTAAATACCAATGATGCAGACCAGAGTGTAGGAAAGTTGTCAGCTTGTCTGTGACATGTGGTTTATCTGAGTACAAATTTCCCCACCATCATAGAATTGACCTTGACCTCACTGAAAGAATCTTAACTAAATACAATAGTTCAAACAAGAGTGATTTGTCATTAAAGTCTAAAGATTTTTTAAACATAGATATCATGTGTTTTAAAAAAATTATAAATATTAATCTGACATAGGCTGTTTTAGCTACATATTAATGGATTTATCTGTCAAATTAAATGATATAAATATGGATCAACATGATAGCTATATTTATTTAGTTTTTTTAAGGGTTATTAGCTGTAATGTTTGTAGTATTCTGTAGTCCCTTCATATTGGCTGAATGAAATTAGCTACATTAATCAGTTGGTTGTGATGATTGTACAGTGAACTATACTGGTGTTTTATGTCTCCATATTTCACTTATAATAAAGTCACCATTTCTTATATGGTGGAGAATACCATTGTACATGGAGAAAACCATTTGCTCTCATCAATCTGACTAACAAACTCTCTTGCACAAAGTCCAACCAAGTGGATATTAAAATTGCTGTTTCGTGTATGGTGGAGAATACTATAGAACATAGAGAAAACCATTTGCTCACATCAAGCCAACTAACAAACTCTCTTGCACAAAGTCCAACCAAGTGGATATTAAAATTGCTGTTTCGTGTATGGTGGAGAATACCATTGTACATAGAGAAAACCATTTGCTCACATCAAGCCAACTAACAAACTCTCTTGCACAAAGTCCAACCAAGTGGATATTAAAATTGCTGTTTCGTGTATGGTGGAGAATACCATTGTACATAGTGAAAACCATTTGCTCACATCAAGCCAACTAACAAACTCTCTTGCACAAAGTCCAACCAAGTGGATATTAAAATTGCTGTTTCGTGTATGGTGGAGAATACCATTGTACATAGTGAAAACCATTTGCTCACATCAAGCCAACTAACAAACTCTCTTGCACAAAGTCCAACCAAGTGGATATTAAAATTGCTGTTTCGTGTATGGTGGAGAATACCATTGTACATAGTGAAAACCATTTGCTCTCATCAATCTGACTAACAAAATCTCTTGCACAAAGTCCAACCAAGTGGATATTAAAATTGCTGTTTCGTTTATGGTGTAGAATACCATTGTACTTAGAGAAAACCATTTGCTCACATCAAGCCAACTAACAAAATCTCTTGCACAAAGTCCAGCCAAGTGGATATTAAAATTGCTGTTTCGTTTATGGTGTAGAATACCATTGTACTTAGAGAAAACCATTTGCTCAGATCAAGCCAACTAACAAACTCTCTTGCACAAAGTCCAACCAAGTGGATATTAAAATTGCTGTTTCGTGTATGGTGGAGAATACTATAGAACATAGAGAAAACCATTTGCTCACATCAAGCCAACTAACAAACTCTCTTGCACAAAGTCTACTCAAGTGGGATTTGAGAAATTTCAATGTTGTTCATTACTTATTAATTTGGGTAAGACCAGTGCTAACACCAGTAACATGTATTGCACTTATATCTTGATGTAACCAAGTTTATTATAATTCCTTGGAAGTTGCAAAAATTAATTTTGTCTGTGCTAAGCAATAAGAGAGTCTATCACAGTACAATCCATAATTAGCACTTACTGTGGCCTTATTTAAAACTTGCAGAGTAACGTTTACCATGGCCATTGAGTAAAAGTGTTTGGTAAAAGGAAATGTTACATCTTTGAATTGAAAATAAGGAATCTAAAAATTCAGTTTATGTACTCAGAGATGACCTTTGTTCATATAATGTTGTATTTACATGTATTTATCATTGCTGTTGTCTGTTAAAAGATGTTATAAGGGAGAATGAGAATTTCAGAATATAATTACCCAGTAGTATTGTTTGGGGATTGAATAATTGTTTAAAAAATATTACTTGATGGTATTTACATTAAGACAGTGAAGATAAAAAATCTTTTGGGGGTTACATGACTGGTTCTCCTGTAAAACAGAAGTTTGACTGACAGCACCTTTATGATTGTTGATATAGATATGTATATTATTTTTACAATCTTGTATTTTTGTTATTTTTAAAGTCTCTGACATTCCTGTTTATTATTTTAGCTCACCTTCTTTGTCATTTTACTTTTTATAAAGTAACTTGATCTTTTGAAAAATTACAGACATTGTCAGAATTTTCTTTTTTGTAGTTTTTTGGTTATTTTTTTTAACTATCTTCTTTGGGGTCATGTTTGAGTGAGTTATATTTACCCTGAGAGGTGGTGGGTCTTAATTGATTGGCCTAGATATGTCAATTTATATTTTCCTAAATTGTTTTTTGATTTATACCTTATCCCAACAATTAAAAGTCATCCAATTTGCATATTTTTAGAACATTTATTTCACTTTTTTTTTCATTTTGTTATGGTCATAATTGATTTACTTTACCATCATTAATGCAGGTCATGTGATACACTTCAGCCATTTTCTCTATCATGTGATTTGTCAATTTTGTTGCATAAAAAGTTGGTTGGTGCTTTATATTATACAAAATAAAGCAACTTAATTTCCTGTGACTTTTTATATGGCCCAAACAGATTGCAAATTTACAGTGGCAAATTATCAAAGAGTTTGTTGGTGGAATACAACAGTCTTGAATAAGCCCTGTGTTAAATATTTTGGGTGTTGCTACTCTCAACTTGTGATTGATAAATGTGTGCTGAAGGCAACATATTGCCTACCACACAATAAGTTTGTTAATACATAATGGTACTGGTAGCACTTTCTCCTTGTGCTGCCAGGTTTGGTCTGCCATTCATTCTTTATCTACAAAACGTTTGAGTTTATCTCTGTTTATCATGTCTGATAAAACAATTTTAATATAAAAAAATCTGAAAGAAATTTAATTAGATGTATCATGTTATGATAGATTATAGGTTTTTGATGTGTATGTATTTTGTTAAGCAGTAGGAAAGTCTGTAATCCTGATATATCTGTCTGTATCTAATATTACTGACTACTCTCTATAACTGAACCAAGATAACATACTCTAATACTTTATTCATGTATTACACACAAACTGCCATGTTTTCTCATTTTTTCTTGTCAGTTACACAACTCGTAATTAAAACCTTTTACATTACAAGAGAAAGTAAATTATTTTTACAAATGTCGGTAAAATTGACATTTGATGAATGATCTTACTCATGCAATGAATTATTTCCATAAACTTTGTAATACGTAAACTGAACAATGCACAGTATGGCAAACAGAACCTTATGGGTCAGGTTTAATAACTTATTGTACAAAAGAACCTTAAAGTGAACAATCCACAGAAATTGGCAAACAGGACCTTATGGTTCAGGTTTAATAACTTATTGTACAAAAGAACCTTTAACTGAACAATCCACAGAATGGCAAACAGGACCTTATGGTTCAGGTTTTATAATTTATTGTACAAAAGAACCTTAAAATGAACAATCCACAGAATGGCAAACAGGACCTTATGGTTCAGGCTTTATAATTTATTGTACAAAAGAACTTTAAACTGAACAATCCAGATAATGGCAAACAGGACCTTATGGTTCAGGTTTTATAACTTATTGTACAAAAGAACCTTAAACTGAACAATCCACAGTATGGCAAACAGAACCTTATGGTTCAGGTTTTATAATTTATTGTACAAAACAACCTTAAACTGAACAATCCACAGGATGGCAAACAGGACCTTATGGTTCAGGTTTTATAATTTATTGTACAAAAGAACCTTTAAAAACTGGATAACTGGACATCACTAAACGGAAAATAAAAATACATTTAGGTCTGAAAGCTGTCGGATCATGTATTGTCTGGATGTTTGGTCTCACCGAAGATTTGAAAATAGATTATAAAATGGTTTGGTACAGAAATGTTCTGAATCTCCTAAATCAGGCATTTTTAGGCTTTTTATTGATGGGTAAAAAGTGGTTACCAATATGGTTCTGTCTTTGGGAAAAAAATCCTCCATTTGTTTTGATTAGTTATTATGACAGACCTATACTAATAAGATATATCAAAAATAAAAATTTATTTCATACACAGGTATGTTAATTATATCCGTCGCAATATTTATGTGTTTTTTCCAAGTGTTTGAGTAGATAGTTATCAATATGGTTAGAAATAATTCTTCCAATAAGTAGATACTTTGAGCAATTGCAATTGACTTTGTACATTAACTGAAGGCATTCAAATGTACCATAGTGTTTTGTTGTGTTACGATGAATACTTCAGGCTTATTGGACTTTTGTGATACATGAATTTATATTGTTGATATTGACAATTTTTATACTCTAATAACATACAGGTATGTATATTCTTTCTCACCTGTAAATTATATAGGTAATAACCACTAGGTATTTATTGTTATCTGTTGAAATCATAATTGTAGGTGTCTGTACCCATTATTTCAGCTGTATTACAAGGAGATCTATATATACTGATATCTGCTTTTTGAGTCTTAAAAAATGAAATCTTGCAAGATATATATTGTCTGCTTTTTAGATGTCTAAATCTCACTACAGTATCTTAGTGACCAGTACTTGGTTTGAACAAGATTTTAAAATTATGGAGGGTGCTCAGATTTTCAGTGCTCAACTATATAGTGGCAAAAAAAAAAAAAAAATAAAAAAAATAAAAAAATAAAGAAAATGGTGCCACTTGACTCCTGGATATAGCAATTACATATTAGCACAGAGCAGAGCAATTAGAGAAAGCAAAGAGATACTAGTATTTTGAAATCTTCCAATATTTTATTAATTTAAATATTGGTAATGGTTGTGAAGGAAATTAAAACTCTGCATTTAAGTAATGAGTTTCTTTAATATGACTGTATAATACATTTGAAAAGTTGTTGATGTTTCAGATGCTGATGGTAATTCATTTTTTTTGTTTTTTTGTTTTTGTTTTTTTTTTAAATTTTTTTAAACTTAGGGAATGAATTTCTTTCTTATCTGATAGCAATTTTTTTTTTTTTGGTAAGGAAACAGAGTTAAGAAAGTGTCTGAAATCTTCTTTGACATATGGAGGTCAGAAGGAAGTTGTAGTTTTAGTTGTGCCCTGAACTAATATCCTTAAAGATCTTATTTTAGAAAATAAACTTAGATTTTATAGATTTTTTAGAAGTCTGTTTTTAAAAGGGTTTTTATGCCACCATTAATGATTATGGAACATGGATAAGATGGCTTAATGCTGTAGCCTTTCCTTTACTTGTGTTACATTGAGTAAATTATAGCCAAAGTTGATCTGAGGAAACTAAAAGTTACAGTTACTTGCAGGCATAACTCTTGAGACTATAAAAGATTATGTGAGTATCAGACAGATAAAGTCAATTAGACCAGAAAGCCATATAGGGATGATGGTATCAATAAATATTTTATGTCTACAAGGTTTTTTGTCACATTTACATTGCCACATTGATTAAGACTAGATAAAGAGTTCAACGTCTGACTTTTGATGACTTCAAGTTTTATTTTTCTCTTACATTTGTTATTTATTTTTTTATTTATATGTTTGTTTATATTTTTATTTGTTTGTTTATTTATTTATTTTATGTATTTATTTTTATTTATTTATTTATTCATTTGTTTATCCATTCATTTGTTTGTTCATTCATTTATTCTTTCTTTCTATCTTTTTTTTTTTGCCAAAAGTGTGTTCACATAATTCTATTGTGTTACCATTATTTTCTGTTCCGATATTTATTAAACAAAACATTATGACTATGACAGTACTTTCCTAAAAATAAGTACTAAATATCTCATTTAAGCCCATAGCTTTCAGGCTACAAGAATGTCATATTTCGTTGAAGCCCATAGCTTTCAGGCTACAAGAATGTCATATTTCATTGAAGCCCATAGCTTTCAGGCTACAAGAATGTCAAATCTCATTGAAGCCCATAGCTTTCAGGCTACAAGAATGTCATATTTCATTGAAGCCCATAGCTTTCAGGCTACAAGAATGTCATATTTGATACAGATACTTTTGATTAAAACATGTATCAATAAGTATTTTTTTATGGAGCCTGGCATGGGGGAGGTAGAGGACAATGCTTAAAAATTCTCAACTTGAATTTACAGTACTAAATATTTTTAGAAGCTCCCTATGGCAGAGGAACACTCCATTGGAACTGGATGATGGAATTGTGATTGTAACACTATTTTGCAGTCACTTTTGCAATTTGGCTTACTTAAGCCTACTCTGAACTGAAAATGGCTATTTTACTTATATAAATTGGAGATACAAAAAGCAATTTTCAGTTATGAATAGGCTTGAAAAAGGTTCAAAATAGCAAACTTTATTCAAAATCTTTGAGAATTTTCCAAATACATTGTCACAAGCACAATGGGAGTTTAAAAGCAAATCTGAAATGATTATCTCCCCTATTAACTTATGATAAAGGTAGGTAACTGACTATCAAATAATGACATGTGTCATTTCCTGGTTTTTGGTATACATATTATATACAACTTAGATATAACCCTTGTACATCTTCTTATCATATATTTTGTTGTTTACATTATGTTTGGATTATCGCAGTTCTTGTAAGTCTTCAGGATGACTGCGTTTATGGTGTGTTTTGACTTTCAGAGTGATTTTATATCTCTTTGGCATCAGTGTGTTTATAGTTTTAATTTACCAAAACCACTAAAGGTTGGGATTTCTTCTTTCTTTCTTTCTTTTTTTGTTTAGTGTGTTCGTCCACTGTTTTTGCCTCAATTTTTCTTTCAATGTTGCTACACCTTTTTTCTTTCTTTCTTTTTGTATAGTTTGTTCATCCACTCTTTTTGCCTCAATTTTTTTTCAATGATGCTACACTTTTTTGCATGTTTATATAAATACACTCGTGCATTAATTAATTTATGATAAAACACTTAAGGTATAAGCCACCAGATAAAACAATAAATTCATATCTTTTTTTGGCTGCTCTAAAAATATAGCATCATAAAATAACAATGAAACATCATTTTGTTGAAAACTTCATTTTAAAAAGCAGTTATCTCATATAATACTTTTTTGTTTGTTTAATTGGCACATAAATAAAGCCATAGAATATGAAATTTAAACAAAGCAAAGTAAATATCATATCTCGTCTAATCTGTTTATTGTCTATTAGCCTAAAAAAAAAGCTTAACTAAATCAAATTTTGACTTTAAAGCATCATTGTTTTTGTTTTAAAAATAACTTTAAGTAAATTTACCACACATTATGTGTTATTTATTGTTTTAAGTTCATTTAGTGCTTAGATAACAACCAACACTAAAATATCTATAATATGAATTTAAAAGGAGGAAAAAACCTATCAGTATATATCTTAAATGATGTTCATTGTCTATAATTCTAAAATATCACAATAAAAGTAGATCTAAAGTGAAATAGTGTATTGGTAAGATTTACAATCAAAATTTATACTCAGTTTGAAGCTGTGAAGTAACTGAGGATAAACCCTATTTTTATGAAGGATTATGATGCTCTGAGGAATTAACTGTTATTAACCATGATTATTTTATCTCCTCCTTGCCAGGAGAACACACAAAAAGGTGTCTGATCATGATCGTAAAAATCAACTCTCGGAATATGTACCAGTATGTTGTATATCTGATATTGTGCATCTCTGAGCGATGTGATAGGTTTTTAAACCTGCCATATTATGATATCTTGACAAGACTCTCACTTGGGAGTTTTGGATGCTGTGAAATTTACACTTGTTGGGTTTGAGCCAATGGTTTTAAATTTAATGTTTAGGGTCCTGGGAGGTCTTTTCTATCAGATTTCGGAAATAATATGGACTGGTGTATCCTGAGTGCAGAAAAAAGTTGCTTAATTGATGTATTATCAATAAAATGATGTATCTGATCACAAAAACATTTTAATAAGCTCGTTGTAAGAATGTGATCTTATTTCAAATACCTTACAGAGTTAATTTATAACAGCTGATTACAGATTTATGATAACAGAGCATTACCAAATGGTTTTGGTTAGATAATGTTTGAAACAGAAATAAATTAGATATAAATTACATGTAAATTTGAACTAGGAATGTAGCAGTTATAAAGCTGATAAATATATTGAAATTTGCCATTTCTGCAAATAAATGCAATTTAAAAAAATTATACTGTTGTCTGTTAATGGTGGATTGGTTACTAAAGACTCAAAAAGTAACCTACTGGTATATTTAAAATGAATTTCATTAAATAAAAGTTTACAGCAAATTTTGTAAGTCAGAAAATCAGAAAAATTGATTTTTTGGGGGGAGGGGGAGGGGGGGGGTTCAAATACATGTACAATATACTGCCCAGTAGCAGACATGGTTTTCAACTATATGTACCTTTCATTCATTCATTCATTCATTCATATATAATATAATTTTTTCTGTTACCGACTTGCTACTAGGAAGTTTATAGTGTTTAATTTGTTTGAATTTCTATCACTAGGGCTTAACTAAAAGGAAATAGAAACTTAATCCATGGACAAGGTGAAATGCTTTCATGATTAAGCTTTTGTGCACAAATTAAGGATTGCATGAGCTAATATGCAAGTATATAAGTTCGAACAACTATTTAACTGCTCATCAAACAGTCAACACCTGGCCTATGTTGTTTATTACTTATTCAGAAATTGAAATTCAGCTTGTTTGAAACTATATTTCCTGATTTTGAGAACTTTTAGTTTGCAATGAGGCATGGTTTGAGGACCAAACCAAAGACAAAAAGGTATAGACAATCTGAAAAGAAAAATCTTCATGTGTAATTGGACATTAATAAAAATTATAGAACAATGGATGGTTTGCTGCTGCAGTATATACCTTGTTCTATGAAAATAGGACTACCCCCCCCCCCCCCCCTGTAAATGTTGACTTCTGGTCACATGATTAGAAGACAGGTAGTACTTCAAATAAAAAGATAATTTTGATTTGCATATCCTTTCCCCTTTTCCCCTTTTCGACCCCTACACCTAGGGTATATTTCCTGTCTCCCACACAATCAGCCCTTCCTGTCTGGGCTCAAGAAGAAGTATCTTTATGTGTATTCTTGTAAAAGTTCAAACTCATGTAATAAGATGTAACATGATCCTAACATGACAGATGTTTGTTTTTACTGTGACAAGCTTTGGGTAACCCTGACAAGCACCTGCTTTGTACTCATAAATCAGGATTATGAAGAAGCTTTAATTACTAAAAAATCATCAAATGAGATAATGCTCTCTTTATCTGGATCATTGAGTATTTAAGTGATTGAATAATCACATACTTGTGATGTTCTTGAGGGCTTGTTGTATGGTGTTCATCATTAAACATAGTGAGGTGTCAAATGAATCCAAGCATATGAAAAATTAAAAAAAATAATCACATTGAAGTTTTGCTAATTCAGCAACTGTTTAATCTTGACAATTATTCTTGTAATTAATTAAAAGACAAGAATTTTTTTTATAAAATGACAAAATATAATTAATTATCTGTCAATACAGGGCATTGATTAATGATTTACTTAATAGAAAAAAAGGTTGATATTGGTGAAGATTTCAAAATGTCCTAGCCGTGCTTTGTCTTTTAAACAGATGGCCAAAATATTCTATAGGAAACCACACAGATCTCCCATTAGGGGACAGTTCTCAAGATGGAGGTATTTTAATAAACATGATTAAAGAGTAATAAACAAAATATGGGATTGGATTTTTTTTTAAAAAGCGAATGTCTTCTTTTTTTATATTCTTGAATCTTATATGATGTGTGAATGATAATTACTAAGTAATTTTTCACATCTTTTGGGATTGAAAAGAAGTTGAAAAACCTAAAGGTACTCCGATGATGGATGCCATTTAAATATCAGAGGTTTAATGCTTGACTTAGCTTGTGATTTTTATCTCTGTGGGCAACTCAAAAATACAATACAAAAGAACACACTTTTCCCTTACCCTTGAGGTTTTCCTACGTGTGTGCAAGTGATTTGTTTTAGTGACCTTGATGATCTCATTTTCTTTTGTAAAGCAGTTTCTTTCCTTTGTTATTTTCTGTAAAAGTCTGTAATGATAAATTAATGGATACATGTAAATCTTGAATATTACTTGTATTAAAAATCAAATGCTGCATTTCTACTGCAACTCCCTTTCAAGTAAAAAAGTGACTTGATCCACAGCTTGTGATGGAAACCACATTCCTACCATAACTTTTACTAACACATAAAATGCATAAAGTACATGTATTAACAATACCACTAACACCAAATAGAGGGATTTTGTGGCTAAGTACTTGTTCATGACTTACAGACCCTCTCATTAGATTCAGATCCCACTCGAGGCATAGAAAAGTATGTCAAATGCTTGCCAAAGGTTCGCTGTTTTTCTATGGGTACACAGTTTTCTTCCCCCATTCCAGAATCAGGTGTTTTAGTTAAATAACCTGGACTAGGGTGTAAAAACCCATAATCCACTCCATACATAGAACCAAATTTGACTACTAGCATACATTTGTATACCTGTTGACTAAACAGTTGCCAAAATGCATTCATGAGGCAGGTCCAATGTACCAGTAATTCATGTTGACCTCAAAACTTTTTAGTTGAAGTTAACTAATTTTGTTAATACATTCTAGAGGGGCTAACATATTGATTGTAAAATACAGTGAAATGTGACGTCGTAGGTCAAAATTCATTTATTCTTTGTGGACCATAAGGTCCAACATAAAAAAAGTGGACCAGTCTACTAATTTCTGTATGAATCTTTGCAATACTTTTTTTTATTGATTTATATAGAAATTAATTTATAAAGGTATGATGATTGTCATCGTTACATATCATGTTAAATGATATATTGCTGATTTATCCACCTTTAGATGCAGTGACAATATTAGTTGTCTGATGACAAATTACAGATTTCATTTTCATATTGGTACATTATGTGCTTACTTTAAATGATATATACATCCATGGGTGTCAGAATGGCCTAAAGTCTGAGTTTATGCCCAATTATGATCACAGTGTTTCTCACTTCCTGGGTTTGAAACACACTTTAGACAGATCCTAGTATTAGATTTTGTTAATTTGTTGAAGGTCATTGGTTTTCTACGGACAATCAGGTCTCTACTACCATCTCTGAATTGACATCCTTGATACAAGTGTTAGTATTTTATCTTGTACTGCCTATATAATGAACAACCTATATTAATTAATGGGCATGAAACAGGATGTATGAATTTTACCTTTTGTTACTGGTAGTAATAAAATAATTGACCTGTTTTCTGGTTACACCTGAGAACCACACCTGCTTAGAAAAGGAAATATTATAAGGAAAATTGTTAGTTATTAAATAGTACATGTCTTAAAGATTTAGTACCTTATAAAAATTAATGTTATACTATTTATCTGTCTGTTAGTAGCCTGAATAGAAAATTATATGTCTTAATAACATAACTGGGTATACAACAGATGTATCGGGTACAAAACAGATGTATTAGCCTAGTTTTAACATTTTGGAACAATAATAGCCAAGATACACTGATTTTAAAAATGTCATTGAAATCCCACGAGGATAATCATGATAGTTATTTTTTGTGTAAAATCATAAATTATTGCATGAATATTGAGCGAAAATGTCAAAATTGTTATTAAGACGTGGAGATTTTATATGAATCAAATTACATTATCTTGTCATGGTTCTGATATCCCATCATTCAATTATATAATTTCATAATGTGCATAAAATGGCATGTTTTAAACTTTTAACTTGTTATTTAATAAACTCTTGAACAAGATTTAATTGTTTGTCAATGGAGGAAGATTGCTGTAGTTGAGAGACAATCATAGTCTGTCAAGTTACTTGTCAAAGTTTGACATGTTCAGAGACTAGTAAAAGATAGTTGGTTTTCTGTCTCAGGAATTACATGTACATTTCCTATAACTAACTTGTCAGTTTACTTGCCAAAGCCAGATTGTTTGTCTCTGGGCACTTTGCTTTACCTTCACCATTCTTGAACTGATTTTCTCTTCAATAAATGAAAGGATGTTGATTTAGATGTACATTTTCATTCAAATTTAAAATTAAATTCAGTCATACCAATACTATTTATGACTTATTGTGCTAGCTGATGTTCGTTTGCTGCTTTGGACAGAGTTTGCTTATTTAACAATGTTTCATTGATCATAAAGTCAATATTGTTCATTATAATGTATACATTATTTTATTTCTTAATTATTTGTTAAATGGGTGAAAACTTGATTAAATTAACAAATATTAAATATACTTTAACTTAAAATACTTTTTAAGTACTGTAATGTAACAAGCAATAAAGGATACATGTTTATAGGATTAGACTACATCTGATTGATTTCATCTAGGACAATCCCAATGACAATATTATAAACAGTATTCATTAAAGTTTATAATGCTTCTGAATCTTGATAATGGTGAGTCTGACAATGTGTTAATATGGAAAATAATTGCCTGAAAAACATTATACAGAAAGAAGAAGGGTTAAATTTAAAGTGTATATAAAGGAACAAGAAATTCACAGTAACAGTTCAATACAGTATAATATACTGACAAACTCTGATAGACATGGCATATGCTTATGGAGTGGAGAATGGAAAAATTGTGTTTTATGCCACAGCCAAGATTCTTTTAATTATATCAAGATGGTCAGTCCTGGAATGGTGGCAAAAACTGTTGTGCCCAGAGAAAACAAATTTAGCAAGTGAACTGAAAAACTGCCCCACATTAAGATGTGTTCTGAGTGGGATTCAAACCTTAGTGATGAGAAGGCAATGTGAATCTAAGCATGTGCTTTAGACCACTTAGCCACCAAAGGAGGAGAGGGGCCCCAAAAAGCCTTTTTTGGTAGTTGAAGATTGTGATCAATAAGTGAGGGAAGTGTGACAAATTGCTTGCTAGGTTAAAAGCATAGCTTATGGATAAATTACTGCACATTGAATAATTTGTCTACCATTCTAGTGAAAGTTCACACATTCAAAGATAGGTCATATTTAGGGATAGGTTAACCATACTCCTGTCATAAATTACACAGTAATAAACATCCTTTTGTTACATTTTGCTTGTTTTATTTTGGAATTATGAAACATCCTGTTATTAAAGATTTTATGATATAGACAGGGTCTTAATATTACATAAATATAGGATATAATGGTATTTTATAGCCAGAAGATTGTCAAAGATGAATAGTACATGGGAATGCATTAATAAAAGAGGGAAATAAAATATTTGATATGCAAAGAACATTATATTTTTATGTCTATACAAAACCTTAATTTTGAGAAAGCAGAGCCCTTAGGGTAAACGCTTTTGGCACTTGGTAATTGAATCCTATATATATACTAGTACATATATATAGCTTTAAATTTTTTTTTTGTTAAAATGCAGAGCATGCAACATGTAGAATGAAAATGTTTTTAGATAAATTTGTCTGTTTTTAACTTAATAATGCCAAACAGTTGTTTATAGGATTTTCTTTTCGCTTTAATCTGACAGTATTGAACGAGATGTCACTGATAATGAAATCATGGCTTTCTAACAGCAATACTAAAACAAGTCAAATTGAATTTTTATTTCTTTTTCTTTTTTTCTTTTTTTAAAATAAAAAAATCTCTCATCCTTTAAAGCAATTTAGATCCTCTTATTTTGCACATTTTATCGAGAAAATCATTATTTTTTAGGTAGGAGATTGATTGATATTCAATTTGGTAGTATTTTTCTTCATTTCTACATTTATCCTACAGAGATACTTTCAATATTGATGTTTTCTTTCACTATCAAATACATGTATCAGCACTGATTGTGTAGTTTTTTGTCCCAGAGTTGTACACATGCAATTTAACTGTCAAAGCCTCAATATATCTTTCACAAATCAATTGTCTTGAGCACTTAAACCTGCCACAAACATTGCTTTTGTAAATAAGTCAGGGTTTAAAGGTGTAATTTTAACAATTTTTTTCTCTCACTTTTTTTTTTTTTTATCTATAATCAATTTTCTATAATATGTGTATATACTTACAGAATGCAAAGATTTTATTGTTTAAAAGCTATCATAATTGTTAATCTATGATATGACATAAGATGTTTTAATAAGGTGATTGGTATCAATGAATAAATAAAATTGTTAAACTGTGTTTTTATTAACAGGCTTTCAAATGCTGATAAAACTGCAACTGTGTGAAAAATGAATAAGAGACTTGAGAGAGTAAATAAGGCAGAGTATTGGTGTTTACACCGAGTAAAACAGTTTGGCTTTTATCACAATGAGTAAAAGAACTCTGATGATTATTGTCTTTGTCCTTTACCAGCAGTCTAATTATCGAGTAAATTCTATATTATAATCACTGATTTTAACAATCATGTCTGCATCATAATATACATTTTGTACCTGTTTATGAAAGACTGCATGATGTTGGTCATAAATTTTTGTCTTTTTTCTGTGTATTTGTCAATAAGAATCCTCATGCAAGGGAAAAAATGGTTATTTGAAATCTTTCCAAGTGATACCAAACAATGATAATGTAATATATGGCTTCAGGAATTGAAGTAAACTTTAGTCTGACCAAACAAGTTTACAGTGACCTACATCATGACATTTATACTGACTCCTTATATTTTGTTAAACCATTACTTCCCAGAAGCCATCAAAGCTGAGATCTTATTTGTTGATTTAGGTTCCATTATTTCCTAAAGGCTATCAAAACAGAGATATGATTGGATGATTTCAGTTTTAGTATTTAATGGTGATAAAAGGGTAATGACTCTAATGGATACTATATTGGACATCATTAAATATTCCTAAAATTGTTGGTTAATTTAATTCGGATGAGATAGACATGCTCTAACTGGTAGATTTATTTAGATATGTAGGTATATTGAGCTATTTAGATAGATATAGACCATTACAATTTTATCTAGACACATTTCTTGAGGGTCACTGGCCATGGAAACTAGATATCATTATTTGGCGAGTTTGAAGGCCTGAAAGACAGGATGGCTCCTATAAGCAAATTTATCAAATGATAGAGAACAATATGAAAAGGATGTTATCATTATCTGAAGGATTTACTGAAATTTTGTTTCCGCTATTGTAAAATTCATTTTGTTACACTTTGTCTAACTTATTACCCTACATGCATTGGTTGTTTGTTAACCTGGTTTGAACGCAATTTTAAATCATTTGTTGGTTTGATCACAGGCCATCAGAGTTGTAGGTTTGATGACAAGGTTATCAGCTGAGACCTGAAATTATTAATATTTGTTGATGGATAGTTATTGGTGATTTTTCTCAGTTTTAAATTATATCGTCCACATTGATGTTGTAGAATATTTAGTGTAGAACTTTTTCTCATTCTTGAACAATGTTTTCATATTTAAAATCTTTTTCCATCCGGCTGGTGTAAAATTTTCTTATCATACACAAAGTTTTTTGTCCAAGTTTTTTTTTTTTCTTATTTTTTACATTTTGATCATTGCTTTATAAATTTTTGATCTAGAAAAAATATATTACTAGTTTTTTCAAGAATGCCCAATCTTTTCCTGAGAAAATTTGCAATTTCAAAGAATGTCAAATCAGGAATGCTTTTTATCAATGGAAAAAGAAACATGTATGCAAAAATCATTTTCTGTTTATATAGATAACTAAAAATATAAGTTTTAAACATTTTAATTGACAAGCTCTGCACTTGTTCACTTATGAATACTTACCTCTGGAAGCTTTAATCTTCTCAGTATCTCGATAAATTCTCCCGAGACTCAATCAGTTGATTACTGTTATATCATTTTGTAAACATTGAAGTGTTTCATTAAGCTTTTAGCCAAAATGATTGAGTTATAAGTAACCAAAAAAAAACAAAAAAAAAACCACATTTACTGAGCGATTAAATCAATCGGCATCATTAACATTTTATACAGTAAAACCTGTCCAACTAACTCCATTTGTTCATAGTAATTTGAAAATTTGTCCTAACTGAACTCTTTTGTTACTGGTCGTTCTTTTTTGTAAATCTTACTAGTGTTTTTAAAGTTCCCTCTAATAGTAACCTAATCTTTAGTCAATATGGTTCTGGTCCTGGACAAAATGTATCTTAAGAAAATCATCTAACAAGACATATTAAACAAGGTTTAAAACTGGCTCTTATGCCAACAACCATAGATCTTAAGTCTGTATCATCAGATAGGCTGGCAAACCCTTTTGAAAATGATGAGAAAGCTGTAGACAAAAGGTATACAAGGAAACCACCTTCTGAGACACATTTAACAGGATTCTATCAAGTCTGTTTGATAAGAAGCTGCTTCGGCTTACTGACTTTGGTTTTGCTTGGCTTTCCCACTTTATAAGTTTTGCTCATATGATGAGGTTAGTTCAGGTGCTAGCTGAATGTTGATAATCTGTTTTTTTTTTTTTTTTAAAGTCATTGTGTTACAATGAATTGTGCAAAATTTACATAGAAAGTCCAAGTAGCTTTAATAAGGTTTGATATTAATATTACTTAGTTGGTTAAATACATAACTGAAAAGTGCTATGAATGGTTTCGATTTCACATACAGACAACTATTACTCTGTCCAGATATATTCTGTTGTAATTGCAGTTGCACTGTCTAGATATATTCTGTTGTAAGTGCAATTGCACTTTGTGATTTACTGCTACAACTTGAGTAAAGTGAAAAATACCAACTTTTATTCAAGTTTATTGAAGTTAAAAAAAAAAATTTGCATAATTCACTTTCAAAAACACAGTGACTATGATAGCAGAAATTATAGATTACTTCACCATTCTAGAACTGACCATTTCAGTATACCAGAAGTGAAACAATCTTGACTGGAATGAGTAAAGTAAAATATGGTCCCAATCTTTCAAGTTTTTACTGAAATTGTCAGTAGATGTACCATATACACTAAACACAATAAGCCTTATATAAATTCATGTTTTTGTATGGGTCTCTTTTTCTGTTAACAAGGTCATCTTTTCCAGTGCATTTCCATTTTTCAAATTCATTACTCTAATAGACTATGCAAACAGAATTTTATTTGCCCTCTTTTCTCATAAACTTTGATTTATACTTCTAGTTTTGTTTACATGCTTAAGCCTACTCTAGTCACAAATTTTACACCTTATAGTTACTTGACCATTGACTTCTACTTAATATAGTTCATCAATGTGCCGGTCAATATGATTGATGAGTGTAAGAAAACAAAGATAGCCACACTGGCTCCTCTAACTAAAATTGTCTACATACTCAAATCTATTTTGTTTGTGTCTGCCTATCAGTAATTATGGCAGAATGGAGACGGGAATTTTCATCCTGAATGGCGTTAGTAATCAGAGACTGGCAGATAACAACAAACACTCTGCTACAGAATTAAATCATCTCATCATCCTTATCTAACTTGTCTCTCTGTAAAAGATATAAATATCATCACCATATCTCATCTTCTTGTCTTGTCCTTCCCTGATTTATATTTATATTTACCATACTTATATTTATATTTTCTGTTTAACTCTCTCTCTCTCTCTCTCTCTCTCTCTCTCTCTCTCTTTTGATATCCTTGCACCTTTTTATTTCCCATATTTTTATCTTGTTACACACACACACACACACACACACACACACACACACACACACACACACTCTCTCTCTCTCTCTCTCTCTCTCTCTCTCTCTCTCTCTCATTTTTTTCCTTTTTTTGTGATAGAAGTAGTTACCATAAGTTAAACTAAAAACTGTGGACCAATAATTCTGTATTTGTGAGTGTTTCACATCCATTACTTTTTCTGGAAATACCTCTTTTTTCTTACAAATATCCACATGTACCAAAACATACAATGTAACTTAACTTTTGCAGAAAAGTAAAATTTTAATTTAGGACATTATTGCAAAATAAATACATGTACCCTACTATATTCAATGTCATGTCCATCTTATTAGCCTCAACAAATTTTAATTTCAGTCCAAAGCTGATCAAAGATCTTATCTCTTTGTATTGTAATTTAATTTAGGCTTATTTAAATTTATTTTAGAATTCACAGTCATTAAAATTCACTTTCAACATCAATATCATACATATCTGACCACAGTAATTCAGAATGAAAGCTTTCTTGAAAACTCATTACCTAGTCAAGATATGCCTATTTTATCCCTCATTTACTACAAACATAAAAGTGACCAAGACTTGTTATAAAAGTCAAAATGGAAATTGATAATGAACACTGCACTATGCAGTTATAGAGTTATAATTACAGGGTTTTTTCTTGTCCATTGTCTGTCCAAATTGATTGATGGCTGATTCTGTCTATAGTCCTGTTGCTTTATTGATCTCCATGAAATGGACATCCATGGTCAGAAGTTTTATAGATGATAATATAGCAGAAAATGAAGACCTAAGTCAGATTGACCCAATAGTCAGTATTGTAGATGAAAAGGAACTTCTAGTTGTAATATGTTAACAACCATATTGCAGCTTTTAAAATGTGATCTATGGTTAATTAAAATTGGTTAAAAAACTAAACTTTTTATTAAATTTTAGGATGTCTTGTGATAGACGGATATTACAAGTATAAATAAAATGTTTGATAAACAGTCAATTAGTAAGGACTAAACACAGACAGTCCTTTTTTTTTCTTTACACATAATGTACATCAAAACATTCTGCCACCCATTTATGTGACAATGATACAGCTCAATAAGCTTATTACATCAGAATTGTCTTTGTTATAAACTAGCTTAACAAGTTGTTCTGTGACAGGTTGCTTAAAAGTATAGTCAGTAGTATTTATGTAAGCTTGGTAAATGAGAGAGGGAGAGAGAGATTGAGAGAGAGAGAGAGAGAGAGAGAGATGGCGTTTCTGGACATCATGCTTTAATTCTTAGACATTTTTAGCATTTAGAAGTCTTGTCTTATTTGCCTATATGTCTTATTTGGTCAGCGCTAACAAACTTGATCACCTGATAATAAATGTATACTAAGTTATATAGTAATCAGTTAGATTTCCTGGTTGAATGCTCTTAGAATAACCAATTTGCCTATATAGTATGGGATATGTGGACTGTAAATGATTGCTTTTGATGATGTGCAACACACACACACACACACACACTCTCTCTCTCTCTCTCTCTCTCTCTCTCTCTCTCTCTCTCTCTCTCTCTCATCTCAAAGACTCTTATTCTTTAAAACTACCTATTATTGATAATAACTTTGTCTATATCACAGATCTTTTTAGGGAATTTAAAATGGTGTCTGACTTGGATAACAAAAAGATCATTTTGTGTCCACACTTACTTAAAAGGCTTACAGCTAATTTGTCTCACTGATCATTTTCAGATGTTTTAGATCGTGTTTTCCCTCATATAATTGATTAGACATTATTGTATATCTTGGGAATATTTCTAGGTAGAAAAATTGACAAATTAACCAGATAAATCGGGATTTGAAGAAAAATATCTGTTTTTCATTATCTTAATCAGTGTGATATAAATCTAAAAAAAGAAGAATTAAGAACTTATCGCCTTAGAAAATCTATCATAAGCTTCACAGATTTAGTTGTAATTGATATTTAATGATTTTCATCAAACCTCTCTGATATCTGTCTAATTCAAAATGTGATATATCATATGTGAAGTAAAGTTGGGTGTCCATTGTTTTCCAAATTTGCTAATTTCTCAATTTTTTTCCACCTTATTTTTGTTTTGTTTTTTTTTTCTTTTAAAAAATCCTACTTCGAAGACTATGTGAAAAAGAGATATCTCAGGGGAGGATAAATCAATTCCCCGTCTATAACAAGATGTAGAGAGATCTAGATGATGATAATATTTATCAGATTTTGAGATAATTTTTTCTGTCTTGCCTTTTTACAAAATTCAAATAATCAAACGCGCCTTCTGTTGTTCATCCTTGAATCCTCGAAAATAAGATGTTACCTTATTGAGAAATAATTATTCCCCTTGTCAGATGCCTATCAATTGTACAATTAGGTTTGATGGCTATGCCAAACCAAACTTTTTTTTATACTTTACAAAGACGTTTTCCTCCGAGTAAATTAACAAATACCAATGTGCATTTTTCTCTAGAATGTTTTTTTATTTTACACATTGACCTGCTATTTTGTATTTAAATTGAGTGGTTTAAAGGAAATTATTTATCTTTTTAATGATTTGATAGCAAACCATAGAAAAGATGAAAATACATAAAAATGTCAGCTATTCAAGCAAGGCAAACATTTTTTAAGGTTGTTGAAAAAAATAAATATAACAGAACATATAGTAACTATAAATAAAAACAGTTTTGTAGATTAAAAAAAAATATTAAAAATTTCATGATCTTTCTGTAATTTCAGATCTCAGGTGGATTATTAAACCGTGTATCAAATGTTGAACAGACATTTAATAAGGAAATGGAATTATCCCCCAGGATATCCCCGGAGTTTGAGTTGACATTAGATAATAAATCAGTATTACATTGTATAGAAACTATGAACTTTTTTCAAATGAAAGGTAAGTCTATGAAATTCAACATAAAAAAAACTATATGTTGCCTTTGTTACAATCTGTATTATTACAGAAAGAATCCATTCACAATTCTTGTGATACCTGTGAAGTTTATTCAGAGCTATTATCTTCAATGAAATTTTTTATTTCCTGGAGTGATCCTTTAAAGGTCTTTTAGATTTAAAAATATGACAAATTATATAGGTAAAACATTTTTATTCATCTTATATATTCAAGGGAGGTAAATGTGTTGCTTAACCAATAACTTCTTTTTAAAAAGTTTCTATATTGTTTGACTCCAAATACACACAAGTACATTTTTTACTGTTATTTTTGCCACCAGAGGGCCTTGTGGGTAAGTTCATCAAAAGCGGAATGTTAGAAAATACCAAGCATGAAAAAATAGCTGATGTTACTTCGATTAAAAAAAAGCAGAATTCACTTTTAAACTTTTTGTTTTTATTGTTTTGCTGTTGTATGGTACTATTTAGTTATGTATATATTTTTGTAAATTAGTTTCGTCTGTTGTTTAAAAATTTGTATTCGTGTTTTTGCTAAATCCATTGTTGTATTTAGTTCAATAAATGGCCTTGTTAACAAAAATGGTTATAAGAATAATATATAGGGATATAAGAGAGTGCTTAGAAATAGAAAGTACATTGACTAATAAGAGAGTGCTTCAGAAATAGAAAAAACTTAGACTCAAATATAACATACTGCTTAAACCCAGCTAAAGTTTGCTTCTGTAGCATGTACACTCATATTTCATTTCCTAGATGTAAATCAGGTTTTAAAAAGTTGCGTGATGTTTATTTCAGCCATGGCTTAATAAATTGCCTGAACAATTTTTTTGTCAATTACAAGTTATTTTTTTCTTCTTCAAGAAATCAGCTGTCAAATAATTGAAAATTTAAGAAATAACATTATTCTTAGTTTTTCACCAATAAAAATGTCCCTCACAAATTACTGCCAAGATGTAATACAAAAACAAAAATGAGGGATTCAAGCTACACAGTAAACCATGTTTATTGTTTTTTCATTTTGGCGCCCTTGTTATATAATTGAAATTGGAGCCAGTTGATGCAATAAATATTAGAATTATTGCAGATCGGTTTCTCAGATGTGGAAAATTATATGTATCCTTTTGCCTGTAGGGGAATTGTAAATCAATACCGTAGCCTTTACAGAAAACTTCTGTTTCTGTTTTTTTGTTATTTTTTATGCATTTATAAATGATTTTTTATTGTTAGCTATAAATTCTTCATTTTTGTATCTTAAATATCGTCACTAATCATAAATCTATCATGTGTTATTTTTTATCATCTGTATTTATACCCATCATTCCTTTGTTGTGTGGTAATTTTAACATCTATATAACTGGCAGTGAAAAAAATAAAATTCGGAAAAAAGGTTTACGACTAGGTCATAAAATCCTGCAATCATTACAAAGCACAAAAACGGGAGATCAGCAGTGGGTTTTATGACAATGTGTGTCTATTCCTCTTACAAGAAAACTGAAGTGCAATAACTTTTTTAATCATTGTTTACAGATTTCTTCTGTTTGAACAGATTTCAGACATATTATAGACTCAGTTTTCATACAAGAGCTCTTGAATATCCTCCTTATTCTGGTTTGATCATTATTAACAGAATAAATTGTCTCTGCCTTTTCTTTTCCTTTCATTAACTTATACTGGTATTTAGGATTAGTATATCTTTATTCAAAGCATGCTTTTGTTCCCTCAGTTTGATAATTTTTTTTGGCAAGAGTATCTGAAGCACAAACAATATAATATTTTATAAAAAGTATATCTATGACATATGTCATTCACCCAATCAACGTTGTTGTTTGGCAGTTATAGATATAAATCATTGTTTTTTAAAAAAAAGGTGTTGTTTATCTCATCTTGTATCATTTGTTTTTGGTTGTTTGGAAATTTATTTATTTCATTGTGTCACTTTAAGACTTAAGACCACTTGTGCACCAAAATCTTCCCTTGTGTCAAGTAGTCTACTTACTTTTTTAAAAAGTTTTTTTTAAAAAAAATACTTTTCTTGCCCCTTAAAACAGAGTCTGAAAAGTAAGAGTCGGTACAATTTGGTCACACAATTGGCAATACTGTTTGTTTGCACATGCTTTTGGTTCTGTTAAAAGTGCTTATTGCTGATACTTTTTTTTCAAATTATGCATATGTAAGGTGTTTGGTGTATCTGAACCGGGATGTTGGATAAGTCTTCCTTACAGGGTAGAGATAAGAAATCCCAAAATAGTGAAACAGTAAACAGTCCCTATGGAAAATGTAGACATGTGTGACCATTGTGACCATAGTTGTTGTCATAGTTACAGTTGTCACAAATTCTGTGATTATTGCCAGACTGAAACAGTGCAGAAAAATTTTCATTTGATTGGAATGTTTTTACCAAATGTTTTAATTTTTCCATCACTCTGAAACATTAGTAATGGTAGTCAAAGTGCTGCATATTTGTTAGACACTGCATCAGTTATTCATGTATTTGATAAAATGCAAAAAATGATCAATGTCATATTATCACTAAGCTTAAACTGGTGTGTTTTGAATGTAGTCCATGAAATGGATATTGCATGATGCTTTTTGATTGTAATTGAAATTAATTAATAAGAAATAGATTAAAAATATTGTAATTCTTTATATGATTATGTAAAACAGAAATTAAGTCATAATTAAAAATATTTTCAATTACAGATACATTTTAATTATGTGATATTCATTTAAGCATAATCTAATATTCTCAATTACCTTTTACGGATTATTCATGTATGAAAGCTTTCATATTCATACATATATCAGTGTTTGTCCATTTTGATTGAATACTTTGTCTGATTGTCATAATTTTTGTGTCTAATTTAGTGAATGATGGTAATTTGTGTAATAAACATGAAAGCTGAGTGAAATTTTAAACAGCAAGACTTAATCCTATCTTTAAACATGAGAGGAAACAAATAGAAACAATGATTATCATTGGATGCTGTTACAAATAATGCACTAGTTAGAGATTTTGGATACAATTACAAATTGATAGCCTAATGTAAGATTTAAATTCAGCACTGATGAGTGCATTAGAACATTAATGAAATGCTTCAAAATGGAAGTAATTTGATATGACACAATTTGTAAATTAATGCAGAACTCATAAATGGCTTTGTGCATGAAAGCTTTTGTCTTCAGTATTAGAAGAACTAAACTGATAATTTTTGCCTTGAATTAATTTGCAGTTATGGTTTCTTCCTTTAATTTTAATAGAAGTTACCCTTTTGAAAAATAAATATCTCTTTTAATTTTAATTTTTCAATTTTAATGACATTTTAAATTGTTGACAGAAAAATTAGAGTAGTTTGTAATGGATTTTCTAATTATTTTGCTTTTTGAAATAAAGACCATTTTAAGACAACAAAATAATATTAATTTTTTGAATTGACAATCATATTCAAAATAAGATTCATTTGAAAAAAAAAAATTACAATCATTATTTGAAACCACACAAAAAGCTTAGAATACCATGTAATGCCAAATATTTTTATCAGTTTTTATATCATTGCTGATAAATTCATTAACAAATATTTTTAGAGAATATCTGAATAATTAGAAAAATCTAGAAGGAAACTCATGATAAAATCATAACAAAAGTTTTAGCTTACATATTTCTATTTACTTTTTTAGCTCCAGGGAAACCGTCTATTATACCTGAAGAGTGTAGTGCTGAAAATAACAGTGTAACAATTGCCTGGCAACCACACATAGGAAATGCTGTTGAAAGTTACTCTTTAGAACTAGATGATGGAAATGGTGGTCAATTTAGGGTATTTACTTTTCTTACAGACATCTAAGAATGTTTATTTCACTTAAAAAATTAACACCTTTATTCCCAAATAAATGAGCACAACATGCTGTTGCTTAGTAACAATTTGGTACATGTATTTAATATAAGCAGTCAAAGTTCTTTTGTTCAATTTCTCAATGGAATATTGATTTTTTTTTCTTTTTTTTTTTTTTTTTAATAAAAAAAGGCCCTTTAAAAATTATAAAAATTATAAATGTAAAAATCTATTCCTTCTCATTGCATTGGGAGATAATGAGTTGATTTGGTTATATATATATAGCAGCAACTAAAGGTATTTCATGCCTGCATCTAACTCTTTTAATTTACAAGAAATTGATGATTTAAAGATTTTTATATGACAAATTGGTATACAAATGCATTTTAGAAAAACGGTCTTGTCATTATCAGCAATTATTATAACAAATACATGTACACATTAATCTAGTATTTTTTTTTTACTCATGAAAACCCTTATTCCAGCTTTAAGCAAGAACTTTTATAAATCAATTAAAATTCTGAGAAACAATGCTTAAAATCTGGTGAATGGCTTTGATATATTGTGGATTCAACTTTAAATATGAAGACATAACTATTGTATTTTATGGTAAATGTGACATAACACTTTGAATGCTAATTTTTTTTCCATTCAACATTAGATAATGATCTCCTCTTGGCATAAGGCATTGTTGTTGACATGTATGTATCTTTTCAAACCTAGAATTAACTTTGATCGTAGATAACTCAGCAGTGATTAGATGTTGAATTCTGCAACAAACAGTTGTTACAAATGAAATTAAGTTTTCATCTCGGATTTCCAAGTAGAGGCTGATATATCTTGTCGTAGGCTGGTTATAATACTCTGGATCTTATCTGTGTTTTGTAATACTGTATTAAGAAATAACTGAACAACAAAGACTTTGCTGTTTGAACATTGAGTGCATTGTTTTGATTTATAATTACTATGCTGATGAAAATGTCAGGTCAAGATTAATAACGTGTTGTATTGTTATCTCCTGCATTGAATATTATATTTTTGTCTTGCGTGATAAATATCCAAGTCAGGCAGATGCTTTTTTTGATGAGCTTTTCTGTACACTGTTCAAGAATGCATAACATTTTGTGGATACTGATTAAATACTTGTCTTTAAATGGGTGTGGGATAATTAAATTTTGCATGTCTTCTTGATACAAGTTTGCATAATAAAGTATTATTTTGTTACAGAATGGATAAGTTTTGTAAGGAAAAAAAAACCACATCAAATTTAATTTTCAAATCATTGTGCAAATTAAATTGATTGAAGTACACCACAGTTTTTTTTTTTTAAATTCTACAACCAAATTCTAAAAATTGATTTGCTACATAATTCTTTTGACAGTAGAAATACTAAACAGGGTTTGGCTTTTCCAGTAACTTTTGTATGGGACTATAGTTATCTGTATTTATTGAACATTCTTTTCATACCACCTCAGTGTGGCCTAGTGGTCATTGGTTCAAACCCTGGCCAGGTCATACATAAGACTTTAAAGTATAGGATGCTTCCTTAGATCTCAGCCTTATTAGGACATATTATTGACTTGTTCACCTGGTGGTAGGATAATATGGCTGGGGTAGTCAAATGCTTGTCTTTTTCATACTGACTTTGTGAGCTAGCACCTTAAAGTTGCACTGAAAGGTGGGTCCGAGTACAATACAGACCATAGCAAACATTTCTGCATTAAGCATACACAAATTTGTTCTTAACTTAGTCTTTGGAGGTCATTTTGAATGGCTAAAAAACTGCTGATGGGAAGTAAAACAACAGTATGTTAAAAAACAACAATATTCCCATTATCCAGAATTTTTAAGGGATAAACCTAAAGTTATCTAATATCTCATAGAAAAGCCAAAAAAGAGATATTAAATGATACATTAGTGAATTTCATTGGTGGAAACACTTTTTGACCAAGCTTTATAATTGGGTTTTGTTCTTGTAACATACCAGTTTTATAAAGGCACTTTGTTAAATGTTAATCCACTGTTTTATGGACCATGTAGAACATTTTATAGATTTTCGTCTGCTTTTAAATCCTGTCAGACAAAAATCTTTCAAGATATTTTAACAAATTTGATTTCAGGCAGAGTAAAAGGTTTTTTAAAGCCATTTTCCAGTAAATTATTTAAATGTCTTATGCACACTTTTGATATAAAAGCATTGAGTACTTTTTTAAAATCAGGACATAATTGGAATTAATTTTTATTTGAATGATAGTAAGGACAACTCTTTTTTTTTTTTCTTTTTCCCCTTATTTTTATTTTTTTTAAAAAATAATTTGATTAACATTTATAATTTGGTTCATTTAACATGTAAATGAGGCCAGTGTTTATGTGTGTAATACATAGTATTAAATTTTATAGGAGAAAAATTATTCATAATTTGGTTTAATACAGCATTCAGCTGTGAAAAATTGCTCAGATGCTGGGAAAAATTAATGATAATATAAAATACATTCTGATGATTTATTGGGTTTTACTTGGTGTAAAAATTGGTATCTTGTATTTTTTCTTTCAAGGAAGACAACTTTTTTTACAGTCAATGAACAATTTTTGCAGTTATCTCTTTTTTTTCTGACTAATCAAATTCTTTCCGAAGCATGAAATTTGGTTCCATTTTTTAACCATAACTTATTCATTTATAGGAAATGTATGAGCCAGATTACCAAAAATATTTTAAATGGGAGTTTTTGCAGATATTAAATTGTGGGAAATATTAAAAGAATTGAAAATACTCAGATTTCATTTAAGGTCACATGACCAAAGATTAATTGAGTTGATAATCAGAATCAAGTTGTGTGAATCAGTCCCTTTAACACAAATTTTTATGAAGCAATTTTTTAAATTTATAAGATTAAAAAAAATTTAAATGAAAATTGTAATGAAATTTGTGGTGGAAGGTCTTTCATTTTCCACAATCCATGTATTTGATAACCAATAGTTAGTTTGAACCTATTCTAGTTACCAGCACCTTACATCAAGTTTAAGTAGAGATACACAGTAAAACCTCTTTTTTATCCCCTTTGATGATTTTTTCATTATTCTTATTGCCGCAGCATTCTGAAGGTTGATATTTTTTATATTTTTCCTCTACTTATCACCAAATCCTTATATAATGTCAAAATCTGACTAAACAAATGTTTGGCTAATTATTGAGGTTTTACTTTATGATGGCCACATTTCATGTACCAGTATTGGGAAATTTTCACACTGGTTGCCGAGATTAGAATAAGATTAAGTTTTCCTGAGGTATGTGTGAATCACTTGTTGTGACAAAATTAACAGATTGTCACATCTAGGAATTGGTGACTAAGCGCATTCTCTTGCTAGCTGTATGACCAGGGACTGAAAGATAGAGAGGAATTAATGGTTTTGCTAGAGAATGCATGACAAATTATCATTTATTTTGGTATCTTTTACTGGAGATTTCCTCATTACATTCCGTTAATGCCCGCAACGCTTGGTTTATTCCTGGTCATTTGTCACAGCATATCTGTATCATGTTATGACATTCCCGATACTCCAGGTAAATTGACTTTGTTAAGAGCCATGGAATTAGTTTTAATTTATAACAAGCGCCATTTTTGTTTAGATTTCTAATCTCCTCGACACATATTTGACCTCAACCTTACTTTACAAAATCTGTCAATCAAAAATTTTTAATTAAATTTTCATCTTTTGTTAGATTATAATATATCAATATTTATTTTGATATATCTTTGTTTATTAGTTATGGTATAGGAAGTTGGTAGATTAAAATTTTTTATTCCTTGTCTTTGCTTTGAAATTGACCTCAAATGTGAAAATCTTGCAAAAAAAAAAAAAAAAAAAATTAAAAAAGAAAAATTATAGTCAGTACAACAAAAGTTACACACACACACACACACACACACACACACACACACACACACACACACTTTAACATTCCCAAAAACCAAAGTATTCTATCGATATAGGGGTTGTACTCAAGTTAAAAGTCAGAAATTTTTGGTCATAAAATGTTTTTATTTATTTGGTAAGGTGCATTTAAGGTGTCCTGCTGGAGTCATACACTGTTAAAGTGCTTATAAAAGGTTTTACTGTTAACAATTTGGGTTCAAAAGTTTGATAAAAGTATAATATTCATTTAATCTCAGTAATCAATAATTAATCCATACAAATAAGATATTGTTTACAGATGAATGTTTATATGCATAACTTGCTATAGAAAATGAATTTAAAAGCCTCATTGTCTCAGAATGATTGATGTCTCAATGGTTACAGAGGAAGTAGATTCATTGAGTTGGAATTATGGGTAAATGAATATGTAGTTAGTACACTTATTGTACTTGACAGGAAATGACTGTGATAAGTAGAAAATAATGACTTTAGTGATATTAACTGGTATTAAAGTCAAAATAAATGACAGTGTAGTATCACTGGAATAAGAATTGTCCTTGCTTTTGTTTTAACCATCAGGTGGCTGATTGGTTGGAATATCTACAGAATGAATAAATAACAGATAGTAAACAGTGTGTTTCTGTTTTGACTTTTTTCTCTTATTTTTCTTTCTAAATTACCTAGACTAATATGATTTACATATTAAAATGAGGAATTCAAAAACTCTATTGAAAATTACTGATTGCAATTATATATTTAATTCAATCCTTGACCACACTTGCAATAATGATTTGTCGTTTGTTAATTTACAAAAGTGGATTAATGTAAGAAAAAAAAAACCAAGCTAATATTGTCATATAATTTCATTGCTTTTCTCATGTTACATACCAACCTCTGTTGATTGTAATTGGTCTTCTGCTAGTGACTAATTCTACTTCCTGTTTGATGAAACTGTAGCACTCCTGGGACAGACTGCTGTAAAATTGTTGCATATCACTTTCATTTTGACATATAAAGTCTGACATAGTCAGATGATAAAATGATCAAATAAAGAGTTTTCATTTAATCTTGTTAATTCAGAAATAAAATGGATAGTCATGCAACCATAGTATTGGTACATTGTAAACAGGATTTTATGATCATTATACAATGCATGTTTTATGAAACTGTTAAAACTTGTGGTTTCTTCACAATGTGATGCTAAAAGGGTTCAATTTATTCCACAGGTCCAAGGTTTAAAATCTCCAGGCATTTTTTTAGAACCAGTGAATTTTTAAATCAATAAAAAAATCAAATTTTCATCTTTCTGAGAATATGACTAGATTTATAGTTCACAAAAAGTTCACTGAACTTTTTTTAGCCAGTAAATTGATTTTCATACAATATGTTATCAGATTTGACAAGGTATCTTGTGTTTTACTTTCTACAACTATCGTATAACAATCCCAGAAGGAAGTTTTACATTCTTTCAGTTTCCTCATGTCTTAATAAACACTAGCTTTATAAGCCACTTATCGACTTAATTAATTTTAATTTTGCCTACAAATAAAATCATGTTTATAATTTCTTTATAGAATCAATTTTCAAAAGCACTTTAAGAAATAAAATTTGAATGCCAGCTATTAATATGAAATTTGAAAAAAAGTTTTATATACATTCCAGGTTGTGTATGTAGGGAGAGAAACCATATGTACTGTAGATGGTTTACATTTCAACAGTGTTTACTATGCAAGAGTAAAGGCTGGTAATCATGCAGGTGAAAGTGAATACAGCGAACCAATCAGCTTACAGACAGCAGAAGGTAGCTTATGTTTTTCAATATATATGTCATATACAAATTTTTAATTTCAGTATCAGCTTTGCCAAATTTTTTTTTTGTTTCATGCAATTTGTCCAGAGTAGCTGTTTGCTTCGCTTATACTATTATCAAGTGCTTGCCCTCAGTGCTGAATAAGTGCCAGCATCCACTGTAAATAAATGGAAAAGTCAAGCACGTAACCTCAGTGTGAAACTAGTAACAGCATCCACTGTAAATTGCTGTCATTGCTAACCCTAATCTCTGCATTCATTTTTAATAAGAATAAGATCAAGTGCTTGCCCCGCAGTGCTGACTTTGTGCCATTCCACTGTTAATAAAGAATTAGATCCAGTAATTAAATTTTATGTGGAACTAATGACAGCATCCGCTGTAAAACAAAGTGCTAAAGCATCCATGTAAAACAAAGTACTAACCTCATATCTAAGTCCACATTTAATGAATAAAAAGATCAAATACTTGTCATCAGTGCTAATCTAGTGCCAGCATTCACATAAATGAAGGGTTAGATCCATTCCTTGCTCTCAGTGCGAAACTAGTGTCAGCACCCATGGTAACTGAAGAACGAGATCAAATACTTGCTCTATGTCAGTGTACTTTGATGGAATCAACTTTGTATACAATTGATGTGCATTATAATGTATTAATTGCAAGAAGTTTTTAAAATTTCAAAAAGTTAAATGAGTTAAAATGTTTTATTGTATATCTTGTGTGTCATCAAAGAATTTTATATGTTACCCTCATGAATTAACTTCTAAATAATATCATAATAGGATGATTTGTATTGTAATTAAAAAATTATTAAAACATTATAATACTGATTAAAACTTTTACACTAATTAAGAATTAAAAAAAAAATTGCTTGTAAATACCCAGTAAAATTACAACAATCTCTATTTTTATGCATTTCTTTAGAATCTTTGGATTGCAACTTTCAAACATTTAAAATTCATGCTTGAGTGATTATATTTCCATGCTACTTTCCATCAAACTGTTTAAAGTATTGTTTACATGGAAGCATGCAATAATCAGTTATATGATTATGAATTTTTTGATGTCATTTAAAAGCTTGATGTAACACTGTTTAAGTTTGATTATCTTAATCAGCGGGAAGCTTGCATTATTGATTACTTGTTTCTACCTGAATTATTTTCAATTTATGCCAGTGAAAAGAAAACATACTTGGTAAATTAAGACCTAGTATTCTGGGGAGATTAAACATGAAAACAAATGTATTTTGTAAATATATAAATGTAGCAAAAAAGCTGAGCCTTATTGATTAGGGATCATAAAATTTTGTTACCTTATATACGGTATCTGTAGTATACATGTTTAAGTGTTTTTAGTAAAAACAAAAATAGGTGACTTAATCTGTTTTGATAATATTTTTCTCATTATCTGCACACTCTGGAATGTTGTTCAAAAAGCTCAATGAGATAGATTTGTTGATAAAGTAGAATTATTTTTAGAAAGGGGGATAACTAGCTTAATACTGTATTAATCAGGGGAAATAACTCTTTCATTGGCTTTGTGGTATTTGCTATATCACCAGAAATAAATCTGATTTGCTTTTTCACTAAAATACTCTGAACTCTACATTAACATAAGGTAGAGTTACAAAACTTTTCATTAACATGGTTTTATTGAACAATTTCCATGGCAATCTATCTCAAAATGAAATGAAATAAATTAGACATTTTAAGAAATAACATATAAGAATGCTAGACAATGGTAGTCTTTAGAAATATAGCTTAGGTAATAAGTACACATTTTAAAGCTGCATTAAGTTTTCCAAGGAAAAAAATTAAAACGGTGCTGATCTAATTAATGATGTTCCTAATCAACAATGCTACATTTGATTCAACGATAAAAGCTCGAATAAATATAGAAACAACAATAATTTCCCAACGAGATGTAGCATGTGGGATCTAATATTAGAACATGCTTACGTCATAAAAAGACGGGTCATTTAAACACAACTTACAAAACGATGAAATACGATAAATTAAACATAGAACTTCATTGAATTTTTCATTTGTGCCTTAGAAAGGGATACATACCACAATTGTGAATACATCTGGATATTAATGACGGACAATTAATACAATTTGTCAGGGTTCACTTTCGATTTACTGGAGTTTCCGTTTATCCGTACGCATGCTCCTGCTCATAATTTAATCATCGATAAACATTGACCAACCGGTTAGATGATTCCATTTATTTACAGCTAAAAGAAATGGAATTTTAGAAAATGAACCCCACGGATTGTGATTAGAAGTTATCTATTTTTAAATTAATATATTTTTAGAAAACAAAAAAAAAAATTCAGAAAATTGAAAAACCTAATGCAGCTTTAAATTAGTAAGCCATGCTGCTTTTGTCACTATCTAATGGAACAATCCTTGACTTCAGGGCTGTTTAAAAAATAACCATGAAATAGCATGATTATATATACAAATGGCAACACTTCTGTTATTAACCCATTTGTGTGAATTCAACTCGCTCTTGTGTATAAATCCTCTGCTGTCAAATTGAGATTCACTATTGTTTGTAAATCCTCTGCCATCAAATTGAGACTTGCTCTTGTGTATAAATCTTCTGCTGTAATATTGAGACTCACTGATGTTTAAAAATCCTCTGCCATCAAATTAAGACTTGCGCTTGTTTAAAAATCCTCTGCTGTCAAATTAAGACTTGCCCTTGTTTATAAATCCTCTGTCATCAAGTTGAGCCTTGCTCTTGTTTATAAATCCTCTGCTGTCAAATTGAGACTTGCACTTGTTTATAAATTCTCTGCCTGCTGTCAAATTGAGACTCACTATTGTTTATAAATCCTCTGCTGTCAAATTGAGACTCACTCTTGTTTAAAAATCCTCTGTCTTCAAATTGAGACTCCCTCTTGATTAAAAGTCCTCTACTGTCAAATTGAGACTCACTCTTGTTTAAAAATCCTATGTTTTCTCATTAAGACTCGCTCTTTGTTTATAAATCCTCTACTGTCAAATTGAGACTCTCTCTTGTTTAAAAATCCTCTGCTGTCAAATTGAGACTCACCCTTGTTCAAAATTCTTTGTCTTCAAATTGAGACTCGCTCTTTGTTTATAAATCCTCTGCTGTCAAATTGAGACTCACTCTTGTTTAAAAATCCCCAGTCATCAAATTGAGACTCCCTCTTGTTTATAAATCCTCTGCTGTCAAATTGAGACTCACTATTGTTTTTAAATCCTCTGCCATCAGAAATTGAGACTTGCGCTTGTTTATAAATCCTCTGTCTTCAAATTGAGACTCACTATTGTTTTAAAATCCTCTGTCTTCAAATTGAAACTCACTCTTGTTTTCAAATCCTCTCGCTCTTGTTTAAAACTTCTCTGCTGTCAAATTGAGACTCGCTCCTGTTTCAAAATCCTCAGCTATCAAATTGAAACTTGCTCTTGTTTATAAATCCTCTGCTGTCGAATTGAGACTCTCTTGTTTAGATAAATCCTCTGCTGTCAAATTAAGACTCTCTCTTGTTTAGATAAATCCTCTGCTGTCAAATTGAGACTCACTCTTGTTTAGATAAATCCTCTGCTGTCAAATTGAGACTCACTCTTGTTTGTCAAATTGAGACTCACTATTGTTTTTTAAATCCTCTGCTGTCAAATTGAGAATTACTCTTGTTTATAAATCTTCTGCTCTCACATTTTTAAAGATATATAGTACATTACTTCAGGTACAAGTCAGTGTCTAATGTTTGGATACTTTAATCAGTAATAATTAATGTAGACCAAGTATAAAAATGATCTAAATTAATTTGTTCATAAGTCTGTGTTATGTAATTAATTATAAAGTAATGCTGATAGATCAACTGTAATTATGCTAATTGCAGCTAAGCCTTGAGGTTTGTTGCTTGGTCCCAATTTTACCATCTAAACATGGTTGTTCATCAAATATTATTAATGGACATTGATAAATGGAATTCTTTTGTAATTTTTTTGCATATTTTTTTTGCATAACACACAGGATAACAAAAAAATGACAAATGCCCATAATTTTTATTTTTGATAAATCGTGTTTTCATGACAGCTTGCGACATTTCTTCAATTATTGTCAGAAATAACCAATATGATTAGCAAGAGAGGTTAATGAAATACGACCTTAACTCGTGATATTTGTCTTTATCACAATTTTTTTAAATGATTATATTTGATCTAATATGGAAAGTCATTTATCAGGCAAACTCTTGATCCTATCAAAAAACATAGTTTTTCTATCACTGCTAAAAAAAGGAGGGTTTTTTTAAAGAGCAAAAGTGATATATTTTGACTGCTGTATGAACAAAGGAACAAGGGTGTATTTCATTTGTGTTTGGAAGCTATTTGGTCATTTGTATAGTAGTAAAACTTAGGTAGAAGATTTTGTTTACATTCGTAAGTTAGACATTTAACCAATTATTGACAAATTTGGTAAAATAATGTACTAAAATCAGTATTTGTAACTATATAACTATTACAAGTTCTCAATTATATATGTATATATTCCACAGTATATAAATGTGATATAAACATTAAATACATATGAAAATGGTGTTCCATATTCAAGCAAATAAAAATGGAATGAAGAATGGATTGGTGTAATGTTGTTTTATGTCCCAATGAAGATTCTTTCATCCTATATTGATGGAGTCAGTTCTGGAATGGTGAAGGAAACCAGAGTGCCTGGAGAAAACCACTGATCTTTGACAAACAAACTGAAAAACTTTCACACACTATGATCTGCCCATGTGGGATTCCATTCTAGGTGGTGAGAGCACTATGATCCACATGCTTTCACCGAAATTCACATAGCCATCTAGGCACTCTTTATATGAAATAATCAGTAACATAGAAAATGGCTGCTATCATTTGTAAATCAACCCATTGCTTTTGAATTTCAACACCAAGTGTATACTGTAATTACTAGTATGTGAATTTATAACTATAAGTATTCAATCAACTTCAGTGTTGGAATATACTTGCTGATTTATTATAAAAAGTTCAAGGTGCATTTTTACCAATGGTACTTGATTAAACCAGTAAATAGTAAAAGGGTATCATAAGTCATGGCTATCCTCTCATCATTTCCATTAGTCCTGATAGAAATGTGTTCAGAATATACTAATCTGAAACACTAAACATGAGTAAATAAGATGAAAAATACTCCTTGATTTCGGAATACCACCCTGAAATGAATCTTTAAATTAAGTAATAGTATTGTAGTATAACACTGACAGCAGGTATCCTTTTTAGCTCACCTGGCCTATAGGCCATGTGAGCTTATGGCATGGCTCAGCACGTGTCCGTATGTGCATGAGTGCGTGTGTGCGTCTGTAACTCACATTTTTCGACAACTCCTCAGAAACTACAAGGCCAATATTAATCAAACTTCAGAGGAAGGGTTATTTGGAGGGCACTTTTCAAATTTGTACTTTTGGTTGCCATAGCTATAGAAAGTAGGTCACTGTGACCTACATTTGAAAAAAACTTAAAAAATCTTCTTCTCTGAAACCAAAAGTGGTAGACAAAAACTGATTTGATTTTCAGCTACTCTAGAGTCTTAAGTATATAGTTTGTACAAATCCAGAAATTCGGCTGAAAAATAGGTTACGCGTTTTTGGGTTTAATTTTTAAAAAATTTCGTAAAATGGCTTCAAATTATTATAACTTGACCATATGAATAGATATTGACATGAGGTTTTCAGTTTTGACTTTTTCTTGAAATAACCTTCAAAATGGGGTCAAGGTTAAAGTTCAAGGTCATGACCTAGTTTGTAATTTGTGCAGATTTGGGCTATTTTCTTCCAAATTATAAGAGATATATAATATTAAAACATTGTTAAAATGTTCAGCAGGACAAAATGTAAAAAGGTACAAAGTTTCGTAACTGTATGATAATGCATGTAGGAGTTGATGCCCCTGAAATGTTATTTTTTGCTAAAAAAAAATAATAAAATTGTGCGTTTGCTTGAAAACTATAAACTTTTTGTATAGGCATGTATTTTAGAATATTGTAGGTATTGACATGACGAATATTTTGATATATGGCTCAAGGTCATACATTCAAAGGTCAAGGTCATGGGTGCATAAAAAGACTGAAATTGTTTATTATCTTGGAAACTATTAACTTTTTGTATGGCATGTATATTCGAATATTGTAGGAATTGATATGGTGATTATTCTGATATAAGATCAAGGTCTTACATTTAAAGTTCAAGGTCATAGATGCATAAAAAGACTCAAATTATTAATTATCTTGAAAACTATTAACTTTTTTTTTAGGCATGTATATAAGAATATTTTATGTATTTTTGCAAATGATTTTGGATATATCCTCAGGTTGGCCATATCCTCAGGTGAGCGTTAAGGCCCATGGGCCTCTTGTTATACCATCTTGATCCCTCGGTCAACAAAATTAGAAAATTTGACAGTTGTGACTTAGGACTCGTATTTCAGAAACAAAGAGTACATACTGTGTACAAACTGACAAAATCTGCACTTACCAGCATCACTGTCAAATATCAGATTACAAATTATGACTCGAAACCAATTTAAAGTTAAGAGATTCAAGACAGAATTTGCTCTGTGTATGATATTGAGAAGTCTGCAAATAATACTCCCTTTTAGCTTGGTAATTGGATTTTAAAACATGGAAGTTTTTGACAGTTATCACCATGCTTTTGACGCCCTGTTGTATGCATATCATGTCTTATTTTCTTCACTAATAAAATGTGTATTACCAAGCCAGCATGTTCTAATTAGTTATGTAATAATTTTTGGTCCCAGTGCTAATGCCCCCCTAAATAGGATTATTAGCTTCACAGAGATTGAATGCACTTATTGACACATCTTTGAAGATATCAAGTACTACTGATTTATTTCAAGAAGACATGAAAGTGAAATATTTGTCATTACCAGGCATTAGTTAATGGGATAATTACAGTTACTCAAGCTTGTTGAGGTTTCATGTCATTGTGTTTAGGAGGTTTTGAAATTTTAACATTTCTATAAATCTTTCATCTTGTTTCAGCTTAACAATTTTTAATGATATAGGGGTCATAGCACTCAGACAACATTTGGATGGAACATTTTGAGTTTTCTTCATTTTTCAGAAAATTTGATCGGTTATGACTCCATTTAAATATCATAATACCTGTAATTGAAAGGTAAAAGAAAGGAAACAAATAATAATTGTGAAAAAATTGTTTGTAAGATTTTTGCATGAACATTTATGATTCCCATTAAATTCCCATTAAGTAAGAAATAAATTTCCGTTAACATAATAATATGAATAGAACAATATGGTCTTGAAGAGTGTTAAAAGCATTTGAAATGCTGCAGAGTAAATAAAAAATGAAAGTTATTTTTGTCTTTTCAATAAAGAATTTTATGTTTTATACTTGAAATCAATTTTTGGAATATATATATATATATATATTGTAAACAGATTGACAAATATTACTTTGTGTCCAAGTCACATATTGGAAAAATAAAAAGGGAGATAATCCTGAATTATTTCCCTTATGCATTCAAGATTTTGAAAAAAGGATAAAAATTGCTTTTAGTATGTTAAAATATTCATGTTATTGTCCCAGTAGTTTATTTGTAGTATTGCTTCCATTTTGGATACTGACATCCTGATTACCTGAGATCTCTGACTTGATTAAGTCCATTGTTCTTTGCTTTGCTGTTACTTTTTATAGATTCGGTTTGTTCATGTGGGGTTTCATTTGTCCATGGTTTTAAACTCCATGCTTTAATATGGATAATCTTAATGCATATTTTTAATCCGATTTAAATGTAAAAAAGTTTGTGATTTCTTTAGCAGATGGTTGGTCAATTTCTTTGGGTACTCTTGTTTTCCCATCATTCCAATTAAGATTAGACTGTAAAACATGATTTTACTCACCCATCCACCCTTGGTGTGATTTATTTAAAATAAAAGAGCCTGAGTATTCTTTATCAAGACTTTTTTATAACAGCTCGACAAAACGTACCAAATTTAGTATCTGTCAGCTATTTATTCATTATCATGAGATAAAGGGCTGGCCAGCTATGGCACTTGAACATATTATCCTTTTGTCATTTTTTCTGAACAAATACCAAAATATATGTTGATTTTGTATAATATATAGCCTAATTAAGAATTATAATTATCTAGGAGTACCCTATCTCATATCATTTATTGAAAATTTGCCACAGTTAGCATAATAAAAGAAACATCCAATTAATTTTTTGATGTATATGTTATTTTGTAAAACCAATTACAGCGTGTCATTGACCAGAAATCTTTACAAGAATTGAAATTCTAGATGAAACAAAAAAAGGTTGTTTTAGGTTGTTAACTGTGATATTTTTGTTGGAATATTTACATTATTAATACATAAGTACATAGAACTGTCTATCTGATATTGGCATAAATCACGGAATTAGGGCGATCGTGTTTTACTTGTAGACTGTGTTAAAAGATTGACGGAAATATCAAAGGATTTTCTTGTCAGATAATGAGATAAAGAAAATTAATAATGTTTTGTGTTTTATATTGATTATAGGTCACTGTGATCAGTAAAATTGATAATGTAGGTCACAATGATCAATCATTTGATTGTAAGCTGACTGCAGATTAAATAGATCTGAATTTAGATATGTTTTACCTTTAGTCAGTAATTATCTTAGGCCATTGAATTTGTCAAATTTATGTACATTGATTTTTATAAGGGTTAATTAAATCATTTACTGTAAAAAGAAAAAAAGATCATTTTAAATAAAAAACAAAATCAAGGTTTTTTAAATCTTCCAATTCTTCTTCTTCTTCTTTTATTATTATTATTATTATTATTATAATTACCGTATTTCATCATCATTATTATTATTAATTTATTTTTTTCATTATTTTTATTATATTTATTTTTCGTTTTTGATATGTATCAACTACTTAATCAAACAGCATATACACTGTATATATTTTGTGACCAAGAATACAATTATTCATGCACTTGTGCATATTAATGAAATTGATTGAATTTGATTGATTTAATAGGGTGTTACGTCCCAGTCATGAATATTTCACTTATATTGAGATGTCACCTGTTATAGGTGAAGTGGCAGAATATATATAAAGGAAGTATTTTTAGTACAAATTGTTTCAGAAGTCAACTAGATCAAAGAATTGAATATTTCAAGATAATTAGTACATAGTAGTAGTATTTATTTTCTGATGCCATAAATTTATAAAAACAATTTCTTCTTTTTTCATTCTAACATATAACAAAATGAGTTTTATTTTTACAGATTCCATTTTACATTTGAATATACAGAATTACAAAATTTGTTGTGTTTTAACTGTAAAGTCATTCATTAAACAAAACCTGTAATGGAAAATACTTTTCCCCGAGACAAGAAATCAGATTTGTTTGTTAAGTTGGAAGCCATTTGTTTAAATTCTTTCATTCTTAGAATTCCGCACCCATTGACAAGCCATATGACAGTACAAGTAATTTAGACTAGTCTTGTGAACAGACAAGTTTTTTTAGGCCACTTAATGCTGTTCAGTCAGGATCATTTACAGTTTTTAATTTCTATATTTTTTTTTCATTCATGAAGATGTGGTTTTTTTTTTATATCTGTCTATCTAGTTATCATCATCCTTGTTTATTTTTTGTCCATATTTATCTACCTACATGCATCTAACATCGTCATAACACAGGACATAAATATGTAGGTAATATATTTTTGTGACAAAAATGGCCATGATATGTGTACATGTATATGTCAATTTTGGTGTAGGTAATAAAATCAGCATGTACATAAACAGTATATGTGCATAAGTATAAAAAACATTAATATCGGCAAAAAATAAGAGAGAAAGAAAGAGAGAGAGAGAGAGAGAGAGAGAGAGAGAGAGAGAGAGAGAGAGAGAGTGTGTGTGTGTGTGTGTTTCCTTAAAAAGTACTTGATGTGAAACACCTGCATACACAATTACTGCCACTCAGTTTTAGATAGAACAGTCACTTCTTTTATCACACACACACACACACACACACACACACACACACACACACACACAGAGTCAATAATGAAATGAAAGTAAGAGTACCAGGCAAAAATGACCAAGCTAAGCAATTAAGAATATTTGATTGTAGCTAAATTCCAATTGGTCCAAACAGAATTTTTTCATCCCAATCAAAGGAGTTATTTATTATGTCTTGGGTTCCATTGTTTGTACGATCATTGTTGTAAGTTATCTTATTCTAATTACCACTGGTCAGGTATTACAAGTATTTCTTGTCAACATTTATAATTTATTTTACTGCTGTAACAACAACTGGTAGTACTGCTACTGGTAGTAATTTAGGTCATTTTTGTGTACTGTAGTTATTATAACAGAAATATATTTTTATTTTTTTCCTAAAAAATTGTTTACTTATATTTGTTTTTTTCTTTTTTTTTTCAGTTGCCTGGTTTACTTTTGATCCTGTGTCGGCTCACCCAGACATAATATTTTCCAATGAGAACATGTCAGCTTCATGTAACAGTTTTGATCACAGAGTAGTGCTAGGAAGTGTTGGTTTTTCTAAAGGTGTTCACTATTGGGAAGTTATTATAATCGCTATGACAACCACACAGATCCAGCCATCGGGATTTCACGCTTTGATGTGGATAAATGTGTTATGCTAGGTGAGAATGGTTAATCATAGTCATCAATTGGCATAAGTAAAAAAGTTCAGAAATAGGAAACAGATTCATAAGAAATTGGACAATCTGCCAGCAATATCCTTGGTTTTTTCCATGCCATTCCAAAATAGCTAGGACACACACACACACACACACACACACACACACACACACACACACCTGAATGAAAAGGATTTATAAATAGGCTCTACTTAAAATATTTGGCCACCTGATAGATACTAAATGGCGACCTGATAGATCTTAATAAGTGTAGAAAACGAGAAAACAAACAAATCCTTCTGATTAAATAGAAAAAAAATAAACAAATCTCCACCAATAATTAACTATTACCAACAAGGTATTAATAAAACAAATTCCATAAATTCTATCTAATTGACACAGTAAATAAACTGTTAGTTTTGTTCTGTTCTTAACACCTAATGCACACCAGGTGCCCCCTGTCCTAATTGAATCAATGACCAGTGTATCCTTCTATATACAGGACCACCAGTGGGTTGTCCATCTGTCCATCTGAGAGCAATATACATTAATTTAAAGTACTAATTATTGTTTTTATGTGAAATAAACATGGGTAAAGGTGAGTGTTGTGTTAGGGTTATTGAGGTTATTTTATCAAACATGTGTCCAAAAACCTTGTAAATGAGTTACAGCCGATACATATACATGTATATGTTTAGGTATAAATCATAATGAGTATGATGATTTCATGGTGTTTTTCAACACCGATCTTTGTCCGTTTTAAAGAAAAGCATCTTTGATTCATTAAGGTAGTTTCTATGTTCATATAAAATAATGAACTACTTTGGGAAAACCACCAAACCACTTCAGAAATCTACTTTTAAAATGTCATACCTTTTTCAAAAAATTTTTAAAAGTTAATGAAAATCAAACGATCTGTATATTTGACTGGTATATATGGTAGCATAAGGTGAGAACTGTAGTTGGAAGAGCACTGTAACAGAGGCACTTAATAGTAATAAGAAAAATAAATATCAGTGGTCAATATGTGTACCAGGAGTATGTCATGCCAAATAAATGATGTCATGCTAATCAGAAATATTGGCTCTTAATGCTACGCTCATCAGAGATATTAACTGACTATTATTTGGTGTTATTTTTATTTCATAACTATCCATTTGGTCAGTATTACTAGTAAACTATGTTATATCAGTGTAGATGAGAATAGTTTTTCCATTTTATCTATGTTACTAGGTTTTGTATGATTTTGCTTACAGTATTTTTCATCTCAGTTCCCTAGATTTGATACTTTTTACAGCACACTATAATACAATTTTATAAATATGCATTTTCAGCAATATCGCTACATGCCTAAGTCTGATTAGAAATTGGAAGTTTTGGTTGCAATATTAAAAAAAAAACTCTGCTCAGCTGTAGGTTCTGTCTTTCAGGAATTGCCATGAATATGAAACTGATTACTCATCCAGCCCCTTATGTTTTGGCTAAACACAAAAACTTCTAGTTCAGAAATTTAATAAAAATGCATGTCGCTTGTGACTCACTTTTACTAAATTTCATCATCACTGGACCATTTCTTTCTCTTCTTTTCATGAATCTAAAAATTAAAGTCACTATAATAATGATATCGCATTTAACAGCGGCAAATTTACACCGCCTGTACATCTAATTGTCAATTTCCGTTATGTTAATGAATTATTTTGTATTTTGAAAAAAAATAAAAGAAAAAAAAGCCAAACAATTTTGCAGATAAACTAATTTTATGTGATAGAATCAACAATTTGTAGTATGTGACATTCTTTTAATTAACTGAATCAAGACTCCTTGTCATTCTGTAAGATAAATTGTTTTAATTTATTAATCATACTAAAACACAGATCAATACAAATTAAGATTATGAAACATTGGAGTGATCAAGATTATAAAACATTGGAGTGATCAAGATGTCAACTTTTAGTAATTGGAATTTCAAAAATTTGCTTTTAATTTTCAAAATTTGCTCGCAAAATTAAAAATAAATTTTCTTACTGATTGAATGCTAAAAGTACTAGTAATATAATTACAGTTGTATTATATTTAAACTTTCAGTTTGATGAATTATTGATTGCTTTAAACCTGAGGTGGGTGAGAAAGAAGGAGTAGTTCAGGCAATCAAAACCTGTTACTTTAGGTGTTTCACCACTGTAGGTATATAAGAAGCCCCGCCAAAAAGTCTCTTTTATGCTTATTACTCAATCAATTCATGCATAATATGTTTTTTTCAGTTGATTTCAAAGTGATTGAAATCATACAGTTTCAATATACATTACTTATATGTTTAAATAAGGCTCTGTATTTGCCACCTTGGATGTATATGTGGCTATAGACTGTATAGGTTTAAAGCTAATTAAGATTATTGAATTGAATTGATATTTCAGGGGTTGTTTTATGTATTAATTTTGCATTTTGCATTATCTGTTTTTCTTTTGAGATTTTATAAATTAATTTGTTGAATCACTTCAAATACAAGCTGCTAAAAGTATCATGAGAAATCTGTTTGAAATATAAAAAAAATTTTCCTCCTTCCTTTGTGCATATTTGATATAAACCATCACAATATAATAATCTAATGTGATTTTTAAATTCACTATTGTAAAATTTGTTAAAATAATATTAAATACAAGCTTTGTTCAACTAGTCATTACAAATAATTCTTTTTGATAACCATCTGCATTTCAAGCAAATTTTACCCTTGTGAAAATCTGGTTTGTGTAATATACCGATTCTTCTATAAACAAAGTAAAATGATTACATCAAGCTGTTCACACATAATCATTCAGTAATTCAAATTTTACCTCTTGATGTAGAAATGAAAACAAACTAACTTATTAAAGTCATCAATCATAGCACAACATTAAAGAACAGTTACTGCACAACTCACATCGGTATAATAGTATTGATCTTAGCCCCGTCCAACATCACAGAATTCATGGTAGGTAGGAAATCTTTGTATCATCAACAGGAGTTAAAGTCATATCCAGAGGGCACCCTTATGCTGTTATAATTTTCACTTTTGACATTTTAGGTTAGTAAGAAAACCTCCTGGTTCCTATCATAAATATATATCAATTCCCATCAAGAATGCAGAGAACTCAACTTAATTCATTACAGTCACCAGACTATATTTGCACTATTGACTTAAATGCAGAATTGGCATTGTTCAAAAACAAAGACCTTTAGACAAAACTTAAACGTGGTTTCCCTGTCTAAGTTATTTTATTTATTTATTTATTTATTTTTTTTTTTTTTTGTAGCTGTGTATTAAAGGGTTTTATTTGCTTTTTACATGATAAATTAGGCCATGACAAATTAATTTGTAGTTCTTTGGACCTGCTCACCTCTAAAATTGAAAATTAAAAATAAAATTTATTTCATTTTTAAATTGTTTAACGCCTGTCTAAAATTTTTGGTAAATCTGGCATCCATTTTTTTGCAAAATCTTTGGCTGCATTCAGTGTAAATTTAACAATATCAGGGCAACATTTGTCCAGTGTCTTACTATTAAACAGTTCTTGGTTGATTTATTATTTGCTATATTGGATGGGAGTTTGCCAGAACAGGATATTCTTTGCTTTTCACTTATTTTTAAACTTTTTTGCTTTTTCCTGCAATAATTATCTTTTTGTGTTTTTTTTTACTCACTTGCCAGGTTCAAAGGAGCTGGGCCACGAATCATCAAATTCGGCCTAATATTAGATTTTCCCCAAAATTAACTTAAACATACTACAAACAATTAGTCTTCGTAAAATAAGAAAATCATCGTGATAATTTGCATGTTGTTACCATGGCAACCAAGAATATATCAGCCTCTTACTACCTTAATATTTCAATGAAAAACTCAGTTTGTCGTCATATATGGTATTAAAACAAGCATAAAAAATTACAGTACATGATAACTTTTATTACTGTAATGAAATGTTATTTTTTAAAAACAGAAGCAAACTACATAATCACAGAAATGACATTAATTTTATTTTAGAATCCCATAGCAACCAGGTAACATAGTATGTTGCTTCTAAATAGAATTACTCTTTATTGCAAAAAATAAAAAAGGGTTGTCAATAAAATATCAATTGAACAGTTACCAACATTTAATACTGAAAAGCTGATTTTTAAACAAAAAATATCATTAAACTTTAATAATATAGATTATTTTCAAAAATGGTTGTCATGGCATCCATTGAAAATATTGTTAGTATCTGGTATTGTGGCAATTTTATACAATTCATGTTTATAAAATTACAAGAGGTTTTTGATTCGTATTATTAATTAAACTGATAACTATTTCAACTGCTTTAGTATAATAATTCACTGATAATGCTTCCTTCACACACAAAAAATAAATATGTATACAAAATAATCAACAATTTATTTAGGAATTAATACTGTTGTTTTGACTAATTTCGTGCAGTAAATCTTTGTAAAAAAACAACATTGTGTACTCTTTATAAGGCGTCATCTTGTAATCGCCAGTACAATTACTATTAATTTTCTAATATTCAGAATAACTTTATTTTAACATCTTGCTATTTCTATGAATAACGTGAAAATTAAACAATCGAAAAAAGTTACCTGTAAGCAGAGATTAAAAATTTTTTGTCTATGTAAAAATGTTGCTTGTTACACATCACACCTTATTTAATACTGTTACGGTTTTGTATACAAAAATGAAACGATTAAATTATGGTTATTTTACCAGCGACATACAAAAGGTTTGAAAGACATTTTTAAGATCATGAAACAGTAAATACAGGTATTAAAACAACATTGATGCAGCAAAATATCCATCAGTATCAGTAGTAGTGTCAGTAGTTATTTTATGATTACGCTATTCTTCGATAACACTTAATTCACTGTCTGAAGAATCAACAGATTCTGGAATGCATTGAGCATCCTGTACAAAATCTCCCCAGTTTTTAACTCCAAAATTGACATCAGGATGATGTCTTGCATATCCAAGAAACCAAAGAGCTGCAGCTATATGAGCGCAAACACCAACAACACGTGCACCTGCCCGACACTTGCAATACCAAGCCAAAACATTTGAACAATCATGCTCAATCCACAAAATGTACTTCTTTGATGAAATATGTCTGCTCTGAAGTTTTACTCTTATTAGTTTTTCATTTTCCTTATGTATCTGGATTTCACAATTTCCAGCAATATGTTCTTGCATATAACTTGCACACAACTTTAATTGATATGAACCACACGTAATATTTAGAAGGTCAGTCTCGTCCAGACGAGGAAAATCTTTAAACGAATCATCATCAGGCTGTTTCCATATAATTCTCTGTGTTTCTAGTTTTTGATCTTCTATTTTTTGTTTTAAACTATTTATTTGTTTTGATAGATATATCATTTTAGCAGCCAAGGACTGATCATCTTCTTGTTCTGTAATATAAAATAGCAAATATAAAAAGAATACCTATGGCAACTTTAAAAACACATGCAACTGATTATAATTCATCTTGACTTTAAATGAAAACTATTTAAAATAATAAAAATAATAATAAATCCAGAATTATAACTGAATTATTATGTAGGACATTAACCATTTGACTTTTTAATGATATATTATTTTATTTTACCCTTATACCGCAGTAGAGGGAGGTCTGTAGTTCATTGTTGTCACGGACACTTTAGACAACAATGAAGACTTCACCTTGGTTTTAGTCTGGCGCAGTGACATAAGAAATTAGTTTTTAATAAGATCCTATGAGCAATAGCTAGAACACAAGATCAAAGTATACTACAATGCATAAATATTTACTGTTTTTCTTCAGTTTTTATAGAAGTAATACATTTGACATGTACTATTTGTTTGAATGCAATATATCCATAAACGTTTTAAATAAAACCATGTATACAAAAAGGTAGAACAATAAAAAAAGTTCAATAAATAAATAAATAAATAAGTAAGTAAATAAAATGATAAACTCATATTGGTCATGTGACACACAATGTTTGGGCACGATTATTCATTAATTCTCCACAATTATGAACTTTGTACTCACTACTTTGGATGTTCATTGGAGAAAAAACAATAAAATTGTGCTTGGGGTAAATTTTAACTGTGTTACTTTTTTACCATTATACAACCACATATTAAACATGTCTAAAGTAGAAAGGACAATAATACCTTTGTTACCAATCGACTGGCATTAGCATCTTCTGTAGCCATCTGTTTTTGCCCTTTCTTCATAAAACAAGGCATCTCAGCTTTAATCCCCAAGTCTTCCAACAGCTCCAAAGAATCCCTAAATCCACGGTCAACAATAAAAATATCATTTTCTTCCACCCAGTTCTTTATATCCTCGATGTTGTTATGTATAATATGGGTTAAAATAGAAGCATCGTTGTTCTTATGATCTGCTAAGTAGGGTCCTAATATAGTTATAAAATACCCAGTGGTGGAGACTATAATCATTGGCTTTATAAGTGGACGTCCTTTGTGAAGTGAAAAAGTCCTTCGTTGGAATTGAAAGTTACCGCTTTTTTGTATGTATATATAAGTGCCGTCCAATACTATGATAGCCTGCGTGTTTCCTAAATCACCAAATAAGGTCTGTGCTAGTGGTCGTGTGTGATTTCTGATAATCTCTTCTCTGCTTATGTGCTGAAGACCCAGATGTTGTGGTACAAATTTTTTCATCAAAGCCAGTCTTACAGAGGAAACTGCTCGTCGGATACTGGACTTTGAAATATTAAATACAGTTGATAGCACTTTATTTGATATTCCTGACTTCATTTTAAATAAATAAATTCCAAGTGATGTTCTTGTGGATCTAGCTGGAGTGTTACGAACTTCTTCCTTTATATATGAATGCATATCATTGAAATTTTCTTTGGTGACTCCGGTCAAGTTTATAAAGTCTGCTAATGAGAGAGTTTCTTGTGTGTCAAAGTCAATTCTTGATTTTTCAGCTTGGATTGCAAAAGTTCTTGAATTCTGTAGAAGTTCAAATACTGTTGATCTATTAAGTAATGTTTTATCACTTTTATATTCAATCATTGTCATATCTTCAGATTTTAACTTACTGTCAACAATGTGATCTGGACAACAACGTGACCCAGCAGGAATAATAACTCCTTTGTGTAAAAAAATATAAAATCTGATATTTGATGAAACAACAACAAGTTTGGTTTTTGGTTTGTGGCATATAAAACAATATGAGTGGCTTTTTGCTGTGGAAGGAATAGGAAGCGACACTGAAGGCGGACTCTGTACATTTGACGGACGTTTAGGTGGTGGACTGTAGTCATCATCGCTATTTGTTTCTGGTTCACATGCTGATACTTGCTGGCAAGATCTTTCTTGGTAATAGTATTGTTGGCGGCATCTGTTGCATATAGTATCATTTACACCAGTTGTTAACATAAACGATTTCTGTATATAGTTAGATATAGCAGTTGTAATGCTTCTTCTTTCATTTGGCTTAGTTCTCTTTTTACAAAGAATACAGGGATACTGTCTGTCTCCAGGCATCCTAGGTAACAAAAAGGCAAAAAATATAAAAATTGTGTTTATGATGATAAAAAGAGGGGGCTTAAACAAAACATCTTCCCAAAACATTATCCCATGTACCAAGCTTAACAGGTATTGTAAATAGAGTTATGTGCTTTAACGCTCACATGAGGATAATTCAAACCATTTGCAAAATACATACACTATTCTAATATACATGCCTATACAAAAAGTTAATAGTTTTCAAAATAATTAACAATTTGAGTCTTCTTGTGCATCTATGACCTTGACCTTTAAATGTACGTTCTTGAATCTTATATCAGAACGATCGCCATATCAATTCCTACAATATTCCAATATACATGCTAATAGAAAAAGTTAATAGTTTCCAAGATAATAAACAATTTCAGTTGGTTTTTTTATGAACCTATGACCTTGACCTTTGAACGTATGACCTTGATCCATATATCAAAATGATCGTTGGTCAATACCTACAATATTCTGGTATATATGCCTATGCAAAAAGTTAAAAGTTTTCAAGCTAATGCACAATTTTAGTTTTTATAAGTAAAAAAAAATTCCAGGGACAAAACTCCTACATGCATCTTCATATAGTTATGAAACTTTGTACCTTTTTAAATTTTGTCATGCTGAACATTTTAACAATGTTTTGATATTATATATCTCTTAAAACTTTGAAGAAAATAGCCTAAAACTGCAAAATTACAAACTAGGTCATGACCTTGAACTTTGACCTTGACGCCATTTTGAAGGTTATTTCAAGAAAAAGTCAAAACTGAAATTCCCATGTCAATATCTGTTCAAATAGTCAAGATATAACAATTTGAATCCATTTTAAAATCAAACACAAAAACGCGTAACCCATTTTTTGACGAGGTGAGCTAAAAAAAGAAAATAAAATAAAATAAATTTTAATTTCAGAAAAAAAGAAAGAAAGAAATTGTTAATTTTAAAAAAAAAAAAAAAAAAAAAAAAAAAGACAACCGCCGGTGATGGAACCGTGGTCTATTAGTTTTCCGTGGTCTTTTGGCGACAACCTTAACCACTGTCCCATCGGCACCTTCATTATTGAAGAGCGAGTTAAAATAGTATATATACATAAACAAGTTGTTACTAACGAACTTCATTTGTTTTTTCTTACCCTTTTATAATAAATTTTTAAATAAATTCATTGCAAATAGATATTTATTATTTTACTTAAAATTATCTTTCCAGTATTTCCACAGTTCACATTTTTAAAATTGTCTTTCCAGTTTTTTCACAGTTCACATTTTTATTCAAAAAATCGATCGTATGCAGACGATCGTGGGCTACATACGGTACTATAGTCAAAAAGTTCATATGGTACTGTGGTAAAAAAAATACATTAAAAATAAAATTTGTATTTGTTAAATAAATATTTTTTCTGATAAAATATCGCTTGTGTATGCACCATAAAAAATAAATATTAACCTGTACATGGTCGATAAGAGAACACGGGTGTACGTGTACGTGTAGGCTGGATCTGGTGTGTGACAAAAAACTACTTACCTGCCGTCTGTCTATGCTTAAGTGTGATTCAATACATTCTGTGTTCTTTCAATATTGGTTCAGGATATAAACATATTTCATCAATCTTGTGTAGCGAATTTAAAACCTTGGAACCTTGCTTTACATACGATACTGCAACCACGTCGCACATAACGCTCGGCAGTATAATAAGGTGCGCCAAAATCGAGAGGAAAACCGGGAAGAAAACGAAGTGTGAGAATAAAAAAATCGCCGATTTTAACACACATTTTGTAAAAATTAAATGTGTCCGCAGCCTTTAACCAAAAAAAGCTTTTGGTTATTAATAAATTATGTTTTAAACACTTTATTTTTAAAAAATCACGTTGGTTAAAGGATGCGGACCCTTTTTATTTGCTCATTTCATTCATCAAAATAGCAATTTTTCTCGATTTTTGCTATTTTTACCTCACTTCCTAACGGATTTTTGAAATTGTAAGCTACTGTGTCGTAGAAAAAATATTACAGCGATAAACTTATGATACCATTGAATTAAAAGCAAGACATAAGTTGATGATATTTGTCACTTTATTGTGGGGAAAAAATTGGGCCCATATTGACAAAAAACGAATTTACCCCTTTGTTCGCCTGAAGAAAAATGTGTTTTAGAAAAAAAATACATTTAATTTCTAATCGCTCGCTCACCTCTATTTTTTTCCCCAAAAAAGTCTGTAGAACTAAAAATTAATTTGGTGTGGCCTAAGATATTTTGTGAGACAGATCAATAAATTTTTTTTTAATTGTGCACAATAAATGAGTATGGTTTGCAAGGAATGGCAAAAAATCACAAAATTTGATATATTTTTTTAAAGATAATGTTTTTAATATTTTACAATTTCTTTTACATTTTGTTGCACAAATGAATCATAACTGTGTAGAATAAACATGTGCAAGGTAAACAAGGCAAACAGGGAAATCGGAAAAAAAAAAACTTGTATTTTTAATTAAAAGATAAAATTTTACAGTATTTTGATAGTTTTTGACATGTTATGCCATAGATTTTGTTATAAGGGTCATTGAATTTTGATAAAGAATAAACATGTTTTAGTTGTACAAGACAAGGCAGGGAGGGATCAATTGAATGCATGCACCACTGCACATAGTTGCATATGCAGGTGTTTTATTCATCTTGCACATGCAAGCTCAGCCCTGACTTATGTTATAGTGTCTGTGTAGCGGTTATTAAAACAAGAATATATTTAAATTTTTTACACGTATTACAGCACCTCTCATTTCCAAGGTTTCGGTCCCACTTGGCACAGATCTTAATGTGACAAAAGTTTGTCAGTTCACTTGTCAAAGGTTGGTGGTTTTCTCTTGGCAGGGGCGTATAACATAATAAATAAAATGACCAAATAAATCAGCTTTACTGAGGTCCTGGTTTTCACAGGTTCCACTGTTATTACATTGGAATTATATGAAACATTGATTTTGGCTCAAAGTGAGTAAATTCAGAATTCAATAAAATAAAACGAAAGCATTGGAGGAATTAGTGTTAAGGTTATCTGAATTCTGGTATTTAGTGTTACTAAAGTCATACAGGTTGTAACTTATCATAACATAGCAATTGTTAGTTATTGTTACCATTTTTTCCAATATTTCGTGTCAAAAAAACATAACAATGATACATGACAGTACACTGATACACATCCTCTTTGACATTGTTTTTTTCCTTGACAGATATTGAAAATCATGTCACTGGTAGTATAAATTACACAAACTAAATAAACATACACATGTCAATCAAAGTACAGTAAGACATTGGTAACATGTAAATCTTTTTGAATTATCACATCAGAACAAGTCGGTTTTTTGGTTTAAACAGTTTTATTTTGTTATACTTATGAATCACAGTCGACCACAAGTCGGTAATTCCTTTCCTGGTTTGGTTTTGCACCAGTATAATGGACTTGGTGATCTATGGTGATAATCTTTATCTTTGTGGGTTAGTGTACTTAAAAGGATGTTATAAGTGCACAGAAAATAATGTATTAAAATTGCTTGCACAAAACTGAAATGTCACATGAATTTGTGAATAGATTACTCACTGAGATTAATTATAAAAATTTGTTACTTCACAAACAGCTAAAAAATTGCTGAAATTACATAAAAGAACATTCATGGAACCAAGCATTTGAATTTTACAACACAAGCACCAAAGGAAAAAAAACCAATGGGCTGCTGAAGTGTTCTAGCTTGACTTTAGGAAATCTGTATGGCAGATGTTCATTTAGATGCAAAGTTTTTCATTTTTTTTTAAAATTTTTTATCAGGTAAAGAAGAAAAAGGCTGGAGTATGTACATTGATGATAAAAGAAGTTGGTTTATGAATCGTGATAGCCATACTCATCGGACGGAAGGTGGGATTCGTTCAGGAAGTGTGATAGGAGTTTTACTGAATCTTAACAATCATACACTTAGTTATTATGTAAATGACCAACCTCACGGACCAATTGCATTTAGTAATTTACATGGTGTGTTCTTTCCTGCTGTTAGCATCAATCGTAATGTACAGGTCACAGTACGGACAGGTTTGGAAATTCCTGCAGAGAGCGATGTTGAAGATAATTGAGTTGTATTTCCATCAACCATTGGAAATATGTTGGTGTAAATGTCCTGTCATTTACTAACAGGTGCTTTTTTAGCCTGTTCTTACAGTCCTGGTCACTGATGAATTATGATGGATCTTTACCCATTGAGGTAGATGTAGATAATCATGCAGGTCAATAAGATCTCCATGACTTCTATGTTAGAATCACCTTTATGTACATCTCAGGAAATCAATGTCATCATCAGTCTGTATTGATCAGCTGATTTGCACATCTTTTACATTTTTACTTGGTCATTATCAAGGAAAGATCCTAATATTGAATTGATTTATAATTGTGCTTTGAAGTTCTAATTAGCAAGTAATTCTTTGAAATTTAAAAAGTGAAATGTTGTTAAGGGGAGACAACTTAAGTTGCACTGCCTTCAGTGAGACTGATTTCTTGGTAACATTTTAGCAGTTTGAAATTAACAGAATCATTATTTTTATCTAGTACAAGTTTTTCTTACTATTTGATTATCTAGTTTTGTGAACATCATTTTAAAAAGATGTTGATATTTCAGACAGAGTTAATCTTACTTTGATTGATTTGTTTATAATCCATGTTTATGGTAGAATTTGTTCACATTTATAATTACCTCAGATAGAATAGAAGGGACCAAAATACAAGGGACATGTACTGGAATTATCCCACCAATGACTGATCTGGATTTCAGTCAGTACAGAAGTTTAAAAGTAAAATATCAAATAGTCATACTAGTTCACATTTTTTTTTCTGAGTTTGGATTAAGTAAACTTTATATTTAAAAAAAAATTTCATGGAATTAAGACTTACCATGAAAGAAAAAGTTAAAAAATAGTTTTAAAAATCCAATGTATAGGTTTTAGAAGTTGAAGAGCAGAAAGTAATGTGTATTTCCCAAAAAAGGTTTTATAGTGCTATGATGTGTTATATATACAACAAAAGATACTAGTTCCATGTATTTTAACAGAGAAAGGTTGTAATTATTAACAAGCTGTTGAAATAAATAACAAGCCAAAATTCAACAGCTGTAACATAAGGGAAGTAACTCTTGCTAGTTTACTGTTATAAATTTACATTATTGCACTAAAGCTGTATATATTATATAGCTTTTCCTATTCGAACGAAACTATCCAAACTTTTATTTTATATTTACCAATACGTATTTTCTTTTTTACATTACCTATTCCTTCCTTTTGTTCATTTTATTGTCTATAGCCTTTTTATTGCCTTAAAGTCAAAGAACATTTGATTTGTTTTAATACCATAATAATATTTGCATATTTCTTCTTAATGCAAAATTTTCTTGCCTATTTTTTTCTTTTGATATGAATTATTTGAAATCACATTTAGTTTTTAACTTTTTGTATTTATTTAAATCTATCTTTTTTTCTGGTTTATATAAATATTTTACACTAATCATCTCTCTTTTAAAATATTTTTTTAAAGTTTCATTTACTGTCATCATCTATGTTGGCTGTTTCAACTGTTTATATTTTTCAGATTCATTTGGCTCGAAATTTCAATATTACTACTAATTGAAACATTAGTTTTGTTTTATATGTCATGGTTGACAATTGGGACTACTCTTTGTTGTCTTGCATTTTAAGCATGCAATTTCCTGAATCCTGACCAGAAAGACATGAATCCAAGTTTTAAAGATCCACCAACGCAATCATAATTGTTTTTTAAGAAAACCTGGAAAATTATTTTAAATGTAATAGTGCAATAATAATATATTTTACAAAAATCAGTATTTTTTATAACTTTCATTGATTCATTCATTGAGATAAACATTTTTTGTCATAATGTAAAGCAGTTCATACATAAAACATCATTACCTTGAACAGTTATCTAACTTCATATTTGATTGCTTGGATTTTATGAAACCTCATCTATGATAGGTCCTTTTTTGGACCAATAAGCATTGTGCTTTTTCCATGGACCAAAGGAAACATGTAACCTCAGAAATCATTGGAAATATCCACCATCAGTTAACAGCATTAAACAATATCTATGCAAATAACTTAACATTATTGTATTTTACCACCAGATTTTTAGCTTATTTAGTTTTGCACAATTTTGGAATATCTAGTCAAAATTTCATTTTTATTTTGATTAAATTATTTTGTCTTTACATCATATATTTCCCATATATCATCTGGTTAGGAAGCTTTTATGTCTCTGTATTAAAGCTTTGATTGTGTTTCATGTCTGTATTAAATGCATAAAAAATCTTAAACAGAATATGTTTGAAAGGGAGATAACTCTTCATAAAAAATATTGTGTCACCTATGAAATAACTCAACATAGTGTTTTTGTATTAACTGTGGTTAAGTTTTACCTCTTTAGCAATCAGTTTTTTCTGGCCTGGTGACTTTTTTGTTGTCTTTCACTAAAACTTAGGTTTAACTTTTTCAGTGTATGCTGCAGCAATCAATGTTGTTGGTATGAGAAAATAGACGTTTTATGTTAAGCTATGGTATCTGTACAAACATTAAATTCGATGGAATTCTTGTTAGAATTTCATAACAATTTTATACTGTATTGTGTATGTTTGTATAACCTGACACCACATGTCAATCAACAACAATTATTTTTTTATAATCATCCTTATTCCAGTAAAAATGTGCCATAAATTATATGCTTTTAATTTTAAAAACATAACCCATTTTTCAGACTTATGTAGCATATTTTCATAGAGAAAGATTTAGCAATGTTAGTTAATGACATTTAATATTAGTATACATAAAAGATTTTTCATATGATACATGTACAATATACATGTATAGGATAAAGAGTTTGTCTATGTTTCAAGAAAGCACACAAACATTTGCAAACATCCAGAAACATTTGGTATGATTTTTTTTTTCAGTTTTTGTACATTATAATATAGTCGTCTTCAAAGATATTGTACACAATGTATACATACATGTTTCCATAAGGCGCACAATCATCCAGAAACATTTGGTATGAAACAACTTTGTGACCCTTTATCTGCATGATAGCTTATTGCTGGAAAAATAAAATATAACTGGAAATGATAAGTCTTCAATATGAAGATTATGTTCTTATTTTCCATCTCAACCTGGAAATGTTCCATTTCTATAGCAACCAGCTGTACTTCAAACAAAAAGATTACAATGGTGTATCATGACAAACATGTTCAATCTTATTGACACTGATGCTCAAATATTTTTTGTCACAAGTAAAAAATATTTTTGCATATATGTAACTTAAATTATTTTTTAAATAAAATCTAGTTTTTTCTTGTTCCAAGTTCTTAAACAGAACATCTCATACAGATAGTATTTTTAGATTTAGAAAAAAATAAAGAATATTTCTTAACATAATAAATCTTCTTCAATAAAATGTCTTACAGATTAAGGCATAATTTTGCAGTACGTAGAAAATATTGAGAGATGTTCATTTCAAAGAAAAATAATTCAGATGTCAGAAAAAGCTGCAGGTATTCATACTACTTTGAAGTTTATTAATAAAACTATATTACTGATATTTACAATTCCAATGCTAACTTAAAATATTTTAATAAAAAAATTAAGAATTTAACTAACACATAAATTAACAATTAAAGATTGTCACCAAAATATATTTTACTGGTACCTGTTTTCTTAAAGATTTTAATTGGCTTAGCACAACATTTTTGAAACCCACAGAGATTTTCCATACCAATATTTATTTTTATTTTATCACAATATGTCTTTTTATATGATAGAGTAACAACTGTTTTATGTTATTTTTCATTCATTTTTGAAGAGATATATATATTTGTATGATAATGTTAAATTATTCATTTTAAGAAATTGTCAGTAGTTCATTAGTAACATGTTTTGTTTTTTGTTGCCATGGTTTTGTCAGATTTGTAGTTTTATAGAGAAAAAAACTATTATTTGATTACATTACAAGTAAAATATGAATCAAACTTATTTTCGGGTTGTTTTGTAATTAAGGGGGGGGGAGATGTTGGATCAAAGATAGATTAAATGGGGTTTTTTAATTCCAATCACGATTATGTATAACTGTGTGAAGTTAGAATTGAGTTGAGGATTAGTATTTTATGCTCCAGTCAAGATTCGTTTTCACTTATTTTGAGTTGGTCAATTCTGCAATTCCAGAGAAGACCACCAAATAATGGCAAGCTTTCTCACACTAGGACCTGCCTGAAATGGTGGACAAAACTGTAAATTCCAGAGAAGACCACCAAATTATGGCAAGCTTTCTCACACTAGGACCTGCCTGAAATGGTGGAAAAACTGTAAATTCCAGAGAAGACCACCAAATTATGGCAAGCTTTCTCACACCAGGACCTGCCTGAAATGGTGGACAAAACTGTAAATTCCAGAGAAGACCACCAAATTATGGCAAGCTTTCTCACACTAGGACCTGCCTGAAATGGTGGACAAAACTGTAAATTCCAGAGAAGACCACCAAATTATGGCAAGCTTTCTCACACTAGGACCTGCCTGAAATGGTGGACAAAACTGTAAATTCCAGAGAAGACCACCAAATTATGGCAAGCTTTCTCACACTAGGACCTGCCTGAAATGGTGGACAAAACTGTAAATTCCAGAGAAGACCACCAAATTATGGCAAGCTTTCTCACACTAGGACCTGCCTGAAATAGTGGACAAAACCGTAAATTCCAGAGAAGACCACCAAATTATGACAAGCTTTCTCACACTAGGACCTGCCTGAAATGGTGGACAAAACTGTAAATTCCAGAGAAGACCACCAAATTATGGCAAGCATTTCTCACACTAGGACCTGCCTGAAATGGTGGACAAAACTAAATTCCAGAGAAGACCACCAAATTATGGCAAGCTTTCTCACACTAGGACCTGTCTGAAATGGTGGACAAAACTGTAAATTCCAGAGAAGACCACCAAATCATGGCAAGCTTTCTCACACAAGGACCTGCCTGAAATGGTGGACAAAACTGTAAATTCCAGAGAAGACCACCAAATTATGACAAGCTTTCTCACACTAGGACCTGCCTGAAATGGTGGACAAAACTGTAAATTCCAGAGATGACCACCAAATTATGGCAAGCTTTCTCACACTAGGACCTGCCTGAAATGGTGGACAAAACTGTAAATTCCAGAGAAGACCACCAAATTATGGCAAGCTTTCTCACACTAGGACCTGCCTGAAATGGTGGACAAAACTGTAAATTCCAGAGATGACCACCAAATTATGGCAAGCTTTCTCACACTAGGACCTGCCTGAAATGGTGGACAAAACTGTAAATTCCAGAGAAGACCACCAAATTATGGCAAGCTTTCTCACACTAGGACCTGCCTGAAATGGTGGACAAAACTGTAAATTCCAGAGAAGACCACCAAATTATGGCAAGCTTTCTCACACTAGGACCTGCCTGAAATGGTGGACAAAACTGTAAATTCCAGAGAAGACCACCAAATTATGGCAAGCTTTCTCACACTAGGACCTGCCTGAAATGGTGGACAAAACTGTAAATTCCAGAGAAGACCACCAAATTATGGCAAGCTTTCTCACACTAGGACCTGCCTGAAATGGTGGACAAAACTGTAAATTCTAGAGAAGACCACCAAATTATGGCAAGCTTTCTCACACTAGGACCTGCCTGAAATGGTGGACAAAACTGTAAATTTCTAGAGAAGACCACCAAAATATGGCAAGCTTTCTCACACTAGGACCTGCCTGAAATGGTGGACAAAACTGTAAATTTCTAGAGATGACCACCAAATTATGGCAAGCTTTCTCACACTAGGACCTGCCTGAAATGGTGGACAAAACTGTAAATTCCAGAGATGACCACCAAATTATGGCAAGCTTTCTCACACTAGGACCTGCCTGAAATGGTGGACAAAACTGTAAATTCCAGAGAAAACCACCAAATTATGGCAAGCTTTCTCACACTAGGACCTGCCTGAGTTGAATTCCAACCTTGGAATTAAGTGTCACTGTGATTTGTGCTTGATGTGAAGATAAAGGCACTGGATAATATTATTGTATTAAGCAGTGAAGTTTCCTTTTCCTGCTACCTCTATCTTGACCTCGCATTAGTTATAAAAGGTCTTGTCAACACCCCAAATCACTTTAAATAAACAGATTTAATTCCTCAGCCATGAATATGTCAGAGGCATAGAGTGGTACTCATGCCCCTTTGTCTGCCCATCCATCCATCCATGAATCTGTTTTCTCTCTATAACTTTTGTATAAAATGAGATATGGAAGTATATTTACAAGATATATGCAGTATAGAAAGAGGATGTATCATATACCAGATTAGAGTCATCAAGGTCAAGGTCACAGGAACATAAAACTTTGAAAAATTGTACTTTTATTCATTGCCACTCCTAAACTTTTGTATAAAAAGAGATATCAAATTAGTATTAACAAGATAATTCAGTGTGGAAAAGGTGACAAAGTTTAAATATTGGAGTCATCAAGCTTCAACATTAAGGTCAATTGACCATTAAAAAAACTTTGCAAATTGCACTTTTTCATCCATTTCTATTCCTTAACTTTTGTATAAAAAGAGGTATTACATCAATATTAACAAGATATATTGAGTATTGGTTGCTTTGGCGATCAGTGTTGTTAGTATATGAAAATGAGAAGTATTATGTTAACCCTTGATGGATCCTTATGGTATTCATAGAAACTAGACAAGACATTCAGTTTCATGGAATTCTTGTTTACACACTAACCAACCACAAGCTATGGTTCAATCATGGAATTCTTGTTTACACACTAACCAACCACAAGCTATGGTTCAATTTTGGACTAAGTGTTTTCCAATAGCAAAATGAATCAACATGTGATATCATATTCAGTTTCATGGAATTCTTGTTTACACACTAACCAATCACAAGCTATGGTTCAATCATGGAATTCTTGTTTACACACTAACCAATCACAAGCTATGGTTCAATGTTGGACTTAGTGTTTTTCATCAACATGTGATATCATATACCACCTACTACTCTGATCATCATGCTGTGTGTTCATCAGAGAGAATTTTTTCTGATTGTTAATGGTATGTTCATATTTTTGCAGTTATGAAATAAGGCCATACCAGTTTTTCTTTTTTAAGCCTTCACAGATGGATAAATTTTTCGATGCCAATCATTAAAAAACAAACACATTTTTATCAAATTTATTGTAGTTTTTTCAAAGTAATCTTGAGTGGGAGGGTAAACCCCATCTAATCAATCTATCATAAATAAAGAGGGGGCATGTGTGTCTTAATGACACTTCACTCTTAGTATCAGTATTTGTTATTATGTGGAAAAATGCTTGTGAACCGCTCTTGTGCTCCTCATTTTTCTATATATCAATTTGATGGGCATAATTTGGTGTGTAAGGTTACTGTGACCTAAATTTTGATATTGAAAAAAATTCTTATTTCAGTTTTATATATAATTGGAATAATGATGGTGAACCGCATTTGCGTGTCCCAATGTTATGTTTTTAGATTTTTAAATCGTCTGATAGGAGTTGGATGGCGACTTACACAGACAGATTAATTGTTGCAAGGTATGGTGGCTTATTTCTGACATCGACATAATTTTAGTCGACATAAAATTATCTCAACATGTCGACTTAATATCTTGACAAGTCAAGATATTATCATGGAAAGTTGTGATACTATGGTGGCTTATTTCTGACATCGACATAAATTTAGTCGACATAAAATTATCTCAACATGTCGACTTAATATCGTGACAAGTCGAGATAATATCATAGAAAGTTGTGATAATATCATGAAAAGTTGTGATACTATGGTGGCTTATTTCTGACATCGACATAATTTTAGTCGACATAAAATTATCTCAACATCTCGACTTAATATCTTGGCAAGTCGAGATAATATCATGGAAAGTTGTAATACCTATGGTGGCTTATTTCTGACATCGACATAATTTTAGTCGACATAAAATTATCTCAACATGTCGACTTAATATCTCGACATGTCGACTTAATATCTTGACAAGTCAAGATATTATCATGGAAAGTTGTGATATCAAAATAAAAAGTTGAGATAAGTAACAAGAATTGCCGCGATAAAAATAAGTCGAGATATCAAGATAATTATTACGACAGGTCAACATAAGTATCACGGCATATCGTGTTACTTATCTCAACTTTTTATTTTGGTATCACAACTTTCCATGATAATATCTTGACTTGCCAAGATAATAAGTCGACATGTCGAGATAATTTTATGTCGACTAAAATTATGTCGATGTCAGAAATAAGCCACCATACGATGTCAGAAATAAGCCACCATATTTTCATGATATTATCCTGACTAAAATTATATCGATGTCAGAAATAAGCCACCATACAATTTCAATTTTTGCTGATAGATAAAAAACTGCATGTCAACAACGACAAAGTTTTGAATTTGCTGATTTGTGCATTTTATATTAAAAAGGTATTTGCACAACCATTGTGTGTGTGTGTGTGTGTGTGTGTGTGTGTTCACTAAACACCAACCCTTTTTTCTTTTACCATTCCTACCTAGGACATTTCAGATAAGAAAATATGGTTATCAGTTTAAGATCAAATACTCTGTCTTCTGGTGTACTTTTACCTGAAAAATGAGAGCTAACATTATTGTGTTGTTTTGTGCTTTTGTTGCAGTTTCGAAAGGTACTACATCAAATATTTTTGGACATTTAAATTAATTTATAATTTTTTTTAAAAAAATAAGAATGACTTTTTAATTCACTTAATTCATAAGTTACTTATGAATACTAATCAATAATTAATTATCCATAAGTACGCCTGGGTTTTCCCTCAGATTTTTAAAGTCTATTCTTTATATTTTTGATATTTTATTTGTTTCTTTTAGAATTGGTTTCAGTCTCATGTTCCTCGTATTTCTTTTATTAAAAAGTCTATTTTCTTTTATTTGTTCATTTAATTTCAGCACAAGGGACCATGTTCGGCAGGCTGGACATATAGTCCTGATACTGGAAGTTGTTATCATTTGGCCAGAGATCCTGAACCATGGGGAGAAGCATTGGTAAGTTTGCTGGAAAACAAAATGGAGGCTAACATAAACCAGTATAGCCAGCTGTATGTGGATTAATACGTTTGACAAGCAATTAGCCATATTATTGTGAAATTTAATAAGTAACACTTCGTTATGTGTTAGGGATTAATTTGTACGTTGTACGTGGTGATAAGAAAATGCAATGTTCTAATGGAATTCCCATTACAAAACACCGCAAGTAAACAAGTAAAGTTGGTAAGTGACTAGATAAACAGTTCCAATAAAACCAGATATAGTTTTAAAATTTTATTGATAGTTGTATCGTTCCAGTCCATCAAACATACATCTGCAATAAAATAGTTAGTTGTAAATAGATAAAATTAAGCAGTTGTCATATGCTAAATTTTGAATGTTTTATTTATGCGAAATTTTGAATGTTTTATTTTATGCGACATTTTGAATGTTTTATTTTATGCCAAATTTTGAATGTTTTGTTTTGTGCCAAATTTTGAATGTTTTATTTTATGCCAAATTTTGAATGTTTTATTTTATGCCAAATTTTGAATGTTTCATTTTATGCCAAATTTTGAATGTTTTATTTTATGCCAAATTTTGAATGTTTATAAAGTCGTAAAATCTGGCATACGACACAAAATTAAATACAACTGTAATCATATTCAGAAACTTTGTTTTGCTTTAAATGTTTGTTCTGTTTTTATACCTGTTTATTTTACAGAAAATGTGTGAAATTCATGGCAGTAAATTAATTCATATTGAATCACAGACAGAACAAAATTTTATTGAACAACTGTTAAAGTCACAAGCAGGTAAGTAATCTATTAAAACTGAATCTGCTACAAGTACAATTTTATTTATTTATTTATTTCTTTCTTTCTTTTAATTTTATTTTTTTCTTTTCAACATGTCTTGAAATCAACATTCTTGAAAATGTCACACCAGTGACGCGAAAATCATTCGCTTTTATGTTTATCAAAATGAGGAATTGTCTCAGACTAGTAGAGTTTAGCACTTTTTGGTCTTCAGTTCTTTGACGTTTATTGCAATGCGATGGTACCTCACTAGGAATTAGAAAAATTATAGACGATTTAATTAACTAAGAAACGTTTTCAGGTCAAAATAACTTTTACTGGCTTGGTGGTTCCGACTGGTCAAAGCAAGGTTCATGGGTTTGGGAGCCTGATGGTGAGGCTATTACCTACACAAACTGGGCACCACACGAACCTAACAATGGTGGAAGTGACCAGTTAGTAGGACAAGATTGTATGGTCATGATTGTTAATGATGGTTACAGATGGCATGACTATAAATGTGACCCACACAATTACTACTACATCTGTGAAAAGCGGTATGTATACAGTATACCTATTTATCTGGGTTACATAAAAAAAAACCTGAAAAAAGTTTCCTTTATACGAAGGTTCGAGTATCGCAGATAAAAACAAGGTTATTGCTTACAAAGGCCCTGTTCTCTAAAAATAAAAATAATAATGATAATTATAATAATAATAATAATAAATAAATAATTTTGAAGGTATGGAACGACGATGCTTTCTTATGTAATTATACAGAAACTGTAAGGAGTATATAGAACGCTCAATGCAAAAAAGACAAGTCCGTAGGATCATAGGATAGGAAGCTTTTGGAATACTACTTTTATAATCAGAGTTTTATCCATGGGGCTCTCTCTCCCTATAAAAATATCTAAATACATATTTTATAGTTTATATCAGGGTTGCTCAGAGCATGAAACATTAAATATGTATACTGTTTGTTACACTTCGTTCCTTCTCCAACTATTTAATAATCACTCAATATTTAAACAAAAGTGAAATCTTTATATAAACAATTCTTAGTAATGTTACATATATGTCGTTTTTATTTACTTTAAAATAAGTCATTTTCTATGCTATTGTTTTACAGGCCGTAGGAGACCTAACGACTGACAATTTTAAAGGAATAAACATCGAGTAGATATATAATGCATTTCTATTAAAATGACGTCGAATGTTTAAATGGTTGTTTTTGTTTTTTTTTTCATATTCAAATGACGCTTTCACATGTAACTCCTGTATATATATTCTTTTTGGATTACCTTTTACTAATCTATTCACAATTTAAGATTTATCATTGACGAAGAAAACGTTATGAAAAAACCTTTCAAATCTCTAAATTTCCAATTCTGTTTCATCAAAAGAGAGAAAACGTCTACTCGTTTGTTTTGGAATTCACATCTTAAGATGTATTGGAGTTCACGGCTATTGACTTGATAATTATCTCCAATTATGCCGGGGATCATAAGCTTTTTGATTGGCTATATTCTATCAAACGTTTTTCAGAACATCCTTTCTAATTATTTAAAAGATCATTGGGAATTTATTTTTTGTAACAAACACTGATATTCGAAACATTTGTAACAAAGAAATTTGTATAAAATCATATGGCAACAACGACTTGAACATTTACCATTAAACAGTGCTACAAAATCGGTTGGAGGTGTCGATATTTCACAAAGCTAATTTATCATGAGCTATCACTAGTCTGGTCTTCTCCTAAAACGTATTTGATAGCAAAACATTAAATATTTACCAAGTAGGGATCAAACAATGCCAAAAAATCAGGTAAAGATGTTTTGTGTAAAGTTTGTATTTTTGTTACTATAGCTCTGGGGACTACCAGATATTGCCTTAAGGCTTAGCGGCATGCTTGAATGTACTTAAGTTACGCCTTTTGTCTTTCTTTATTTATTTATTTTAATTTTCTGATATTATTTAGGCTATACTTTTGTGTTACAATAATTAGGGTTTTGTTTAAAAAATTTAGTTACTGTAGGTACTGAATTTTAATAGGCCATACTTTGAATATTGCCTTCTGAATTGATACGCAAGAGATTGTTATTCTTAATCAGTATTGAATTTACAATCGTGCTCAGTTTTCTTATCAGTGTAGGGAAACGAAAGAATTATCATGATTTATTTAATCAACTGGAACTTTGGATATCTTCGGTATTAGAGGATCCAGGAGGTGGGGTGGGGATGCAACTCTCCCTCCCACTTGAAAAATTCAAGAGAGAGAGAGAGAGAGAGAGAGAGAGAGAGAGAGAGAGAGAGAGAGAGAGAGAAATGTGAACAAAAGGTCCCCAGAAATATTTGAAAAATCATCTTTTGCCAATGACTTCGCCAAATCGCCCCGAACAAAGCTTTGCCTTGAACCCACTAGAGGCCGCTAAGTCGCTACTGGGGACTTGAGCTTTCGGCGCTCGCTATATATCTCATGCTAACATTCTCAACCTTCCCATTTCATAAAAATTTGGTTCGCTATTGTTCAGTTAAGGTCCACTTTATTTTCAAAACAAAGAAAACCATACAAAGATATATCTAAAGTAACCTTTATAATGCATTTATTTCAATCATATAATACAAACTAATCATATATCATCATTAACACAATCTTTTAAGCCGGCTGATATCTATCCGATAACACTTGGTTCCGTCGATACTCTGTAAGTCGTAAATAAAAATAGTTAGTATATAATCTTATTATTTAAAATTAAAATCTTGATTTAAATATCTTACCAACATGCAGGTTTTCACGCATGTGTGCCTGTTTTACACATGCAAGTTGAATATGACATGTAAACATGCCTATAACATTAACGCTATTAAAAAATCAAACATGTAAAACTTTTCATATCACATTTGATGACCAACGTTATATTTATCATATTCGTCGTTACGTTGCCTTCAAAAAAGGTACACGAACAGACATGTATTCTTAAACCCTAAAATGTTCATAAAATCGTGAACATTAAAGGATTTCTAGAATCATTAAGGCGGAAAGAAGACATACCAGAAGAATACTATTTTTCCTTATATCGTATCGTAAGTTAATCTATATCAGAAGTCAAACAGATTCAGTCTAGAAATACTCATCATACAAGCACCATCGTTTTAAAACATGACCCGTAACTGGTGTAACCGACAAACAACTGACCTAAAAACTTCTAACGAAAATATGAAATAATAAAACCACTGCATTGTTAAAAACCATTTACCCTTTTTCACAAATGTAATATAGCAGGTCATCACAATGCGCATCAAACCATTTTCCATATTGTCCTTTATAAACTGCGGTCAAAACCAAACAATTTTCGTTACCATCGCTGTTGTTTGGTTGCCCTGGATACCAGTTTGTATAGGAAATATTTTTACCAGTAGGTTCCCATACCCAGGTGTTCTCTACGCTCCAATCAGAACCACCGATCCAGACAGTCAAAACTATCTACAGGAGATAAAGTTAATGATTTATTGAAATGAAGATTCCATAGTAAAATACTAGATAACTGATAAACTAGAGAACTTAAATAAGCCCTCTGCAAAATGGTCTTTTGCATCTTTATTCTAATAACTATCTCAATCATAATACTCGATGTGTGTACGTTTCAAATGTGTAAACTTTATTTTTAAATAAATTCATAGACGGTCGTTTTCAAGCAAACAATATATACTATGCTATAATAACTCAACTTTCAAATGTCGTTTTTTAGATTTACTGGAAATAAGTTCAAAATTGAAAGACCCAAAACATGTATTTGGCATCAGCCAACGCAAACAAGTGCACAAATAAATTGATAAAACAGCTTGTAAGGCAATAAGCAGTAAATGATTTTCTAATCGGCGGTAGTTTTGATGACGGACAAAGGTTTTTGCAATTGCCATGTGCTACTTTTAAATGCATTATTTTATAGAATTCAAAAGTAGCACATGGCATAACATAAAAACACATATAAGACTTGTGCGGGTTTCATAGCTAATGGATTGAAGTGTAATAGTTTTCATGCGCTGATTTTGAATTTCTATTTAAAAAATGCATTCAAAATCAGCACATGACAATGAATTTAAATTCAATATTTTAATAGAATTTCAAAATCAGCACATGACATAGCTAATTACCATACCGCTTGTATCATCCAGTTTACTCTGTATGAAACTGTAGGATAAAGGCCTGTTCCTCCGCCGTCTCAATGTTAACTAGATGTGATTTATGTTCCTCACAAGAACTCTGTAATTGTAAAATTGATTCAAACAGTTTTTTCGTTTTTGTTTTTTCTGTTTCTATTATGTATTTGTTTAAATAACAGTTTTTCTTGATGCTGTTATAGACTCAAGTTTCGACAGAAGATGTTCATTTCTACAATTGATTTGTTCTGTTTCGACTCTCTTTATGCTTTTGGAGTTGTTTGTGTTAGTTCAGAACATTTATATCATTTACATCAGACCTGAACGATGATATGAACACCTTTTGCTAGAAATCAAAGCTGCATTCAATTTACTCATCATTAAAAAAATCTAAAAATATTTTGATCAATATGAAATGGTTGTTACTACGATCTTCTTAAGTTCACTCTTATTCAATCATAAAAATGTTAATCCTTAAAGCTTGGGCCAACCCGATAATATTGTCATATATCAATTTTTGAATTCAACCTTAAAATACACTTAAAACGTGGTATATGACAATACCACTTTTTGAATGTATTTTTATGATTAAATTCAAGAGGTGGTATATGACAATATGTTAACTATAAGTTTGAAGCATGCGCTGAAGTCTTACACGTAAGCGACAGATATGAAAACGTGGGAGAACGATATTGCTTAATTGCGTCCATCAAAAATAACTTGATTCATTTATAATAATCTTATATATCCCTTCACGCAGTCATTAATGGTATATTTCATCACCTTGTGTGTTTATTTACCATCTTGCTGCTCTCGTTGTCAGAAACCATGTTTTTTTCTGTGTTGACATTGTCTCGGTTTCGATAAAAAAATACGTAATAAGTGCTCTGAAGTAAGAACTTTTGGTAGATCAAACTAGCAGTAGATTTTCTCCATGAATTTCAACGTAAGTAAAGGTTTTATCAAGAAAAAAAGTATCAATTTTTCATGAGAGGCATAGTTAAGAAAAATGCGCATATTGTGCATAGGACACCTTTACGCACCTTTAAATGCCCTTTGTTATGGATATTATAATGATCTATTTATATATAATATCTTTTGTCAAAATTATGGATGATTTTCATTGGCAGACTGAAATTCTTAATGAGGATAAATGAAGCACTGGGCAGAACTAAAGATCACACAATCAAGAAAAGTTCCCTACATTGTCAAAGAATTAAATAGTCATATATTCTGAACAACTAATACATTATCTACAATTCATTAGTTAGAATAATTACCATAGCTTCACTCCATCTTTTTTCTTCAGTTCCTCCATGGTAACAGGACTGACCATGTTGTGTCCAGCCGTCTGGACACGCTGCTGCGTCTTGTTAAGAAACAAATAAAGCAGGGATAAATGATAAATGGATAAATTGAAAGAGTCGCCAAATAAGGAAAATATAAACGTCAAGGACAGGGACCCTATTTTACGGGTTAATAATTTTTATTCTGTAGGTTTTGTTGTAATAGAATTAGTCGAAACTAAAACTGTTATATTATTCTTATTTTATATACATGTTCTATCAAATAAAAACAATGATTAGTAAAAAACCAAGAAATTATAATAACTTTATCACTCAAAAAAGGTATCGTTTCATTGATGGTTTTCATTTTTAACACTTTTTAACACTGTAGGAATAACAATATACTTTTTGTCTATTAAGTTGTTTTTTTTTTTTTTTTTTTTTTTTTTTTTTTTTTTTTTTTTTTTTTTTTTTTTTTAAAAAAAGGATTTACCAAAAGTTGCTTGTCGTACATAGTTTGCATGTAAAATATGATAAATTCCACGTGACAAGACGGAGGTGGAATATACAAGTGCACAATTGTGTACAAAGCTTGAGGACACTAAACGTTAAGTTCGTTCGACCTCAATCTTAATTAAGATGAAAATGGACTCGGGTTATTTTAGATGAGCATTAATGAGTTTTTGTACCAAACAAACATGCAAGGCTTTCAGGTCAGTTTCTGAAAATGTTTGAAAATTTGTGAATTTATCAAAAATCAAAATACTAGATGAAAAAAAATATTCATCTTTAAATCAATACAAAGTTGACCTTACTTACCTGTTAATGACTTGAAGCATAAACATAGAAATACTGTGTAAATAATCATTTTAGAAGTACAGGTAACCCGAACCTTGAGACTGTGTCCCTTATCGAACATACCGTAATGCTTATCAAATGCTTTCCACTGAAAATGACCCACTATTTCCAGCTGGTATTTGATTTGATTTGATTTCATGAGGTTTTACGTTCAAGTCAAGAATATATTCACTTATATCGAGACGTCACAAGCTATAGGTAAAGTGACAAATTTTGACCTTTGCAGTGCGCTTAGGGACAATGTCCAGGGAGGGTTCTTTAACTTGCTACGCCTGCCGTCACACGAGGTATCTGATAGACCCCGTGACTTTCATTTCTAAATGCCGAATGCTTGGCAAAAGAACTACCAATTTTCAAATCAAGTTTTGTTAAGATCCTGTCGGGGTTCGAACCCTCGTCCTCCCACGTACGAGCTGGTATTTAGAGATTTTTGTTCGATATTTTTTATACAGAGATTTTTTCTTTTACAAATCGAGTGGTTATAAAGTTCTTGCTTACGGATTACATTACCCCACGGTACCTAGGTTCAAATCCCACTGAAGAAGGATCTTTGATATTTTTTTTTTCAATTCGACTTTCGGTTGGTGGTTTTTCTTGTGATGCTACAGTTTTCTCTACTACCTTAACTAACAGTCTCGATATGAGTAAAAAGAATCTTAACCAGATGTAAAACACAATCACCCAAAGCCCCAATCACCGGTCACGTTCTGCTATGCTTTAGCACAGCGGATAACAGAATAGTCTTGACATGGACCGGGTTGATATACGGTGTACATGTACTCAGTTGTTTTTTTTTTAAACCATTGTATGTCTAAATAAATTTTTTTTCATCAATATTTTAACTTCTTTTAGGAGAAGCTTCTTTGCATTATTATTTTTATATTAATATAAGTATAAATCCATAATTTTGATATACATTGTATATCCAATTGGACTATTTTAAAGAATTGTTTTTATATTCCTGTTTCTATCATAAATCTGATGAGAAACTTTTGTGAAAGGATGCATTCATATGACATGCGTTAAAACAAATTTATTTTTGTTGGAGGTATCAAATTCAATTCAGCTTTGCATCAACAAAAATTTGTTTTAGTTTTTTTCCCATTTTTATCAGCTTTATGTCAGAAAACATTTTTTTTCTTGTTTTTGTCTATCACAAATACATCACAGATACATTTTTCCACATCTCACAATAAATTGCTATATAAACAACCTTTGATACGATAATGGTTCATAAATAACTAAATTTGCATTGTCAAAACTTGATCATTTTTATACATTCAAATTTTCAAATTTCATTTTAACGTCAACCGATTATTATGGGAAATGGAGTGGTTTGTACGTCGGACGTCGTAATTGCCGGCTGCTTAGTTGTTGTTGTTGTTGTTGTTGTTGTTGTTGCTGCTGCTGTTGTTGTTGTTGTTGTAAAAGTACTTTGTGTTGTTGTCTTCGCCGTCGATGAGACGCTTTGTATAATAATAATAATAATAATAATGATGATGATGATAATAATAAAAACGAAGGTAAAAATTTAAAACAAAAACTCAATAAAGACCTTGTAAAATTCTTTGTTAAGATCTTAACCCGAAGAAGTAAAAAAAAAAAAATCACAGAATCTCCTTTCATTCATCTGAAGATTTTCCAAATTACCTATTTTACCTATTTTCTGACGTAATTCTATCGGCATTTTTTGAAAGTTGTGCATGCTACTTAAAATTCTTAATATCTAGTCTTTAGAGGTCTTTGTATATGTTACTAAAGATGATTTATAATCAAATAACAAATCTTACCATTTCAAAAATTTCTAAAAGTTTGAGGTTCAGAATTACCAAAATTTGAAAGTCTATCTACTGCTGAGATAAACTAAAGTAGTTTAGAGTATACAATTCATTATGTCATAAAAATGGGGGAAAAAAATCACCTCTTCTCACAAATATAAAATAGAAGGTCATCGCAGTGCTCGTCAAACCATTTTCCATACTGTCCTTTATAAACTGGGTTGATAACCAAACAATTTTCGTTACCATCTCTATTGTTTGGTTGCCCTGGATACCAGTTTGTATAGGAAATACTTGTACCAGTAGGTTCCCAAACCCAGGAGTTCTCCACGCTCCAATCAGAACCACCAAGCCAGACTTCAAAACTATCTATTAAAATTGTCCTTATTTAACAAAACTATTTATATTCCTTTATATAACAAATATTTGTTAAAATGAAGGTACGAATACTTAAAAAGGCGCTGTATACGTGAAAAATGTTTTATGAACTTGTATATGGGCACGAGTGTAAAAAATAGCAAAATATAATTCGATGAAATAAATTCTGAAGAGTTTCTTCTTCGACATTTTGACTTATAAATTCAGTACATATAAGATTTTTATCGATCCATTATAGACTTAATTTTTTTTTGTTATTTACTTTTTAATTAAAAAAAAATAACATTGCGTCTTAACTTCAAACAGTTTGAAAAAGACTTTAACTTAAAAGCTGTACTTGTATTAAGTGAACGATCTTTGTAGAAATAACATCACTGTGTGCGCAATGTTTGAGACTCACGTACGTGTATTTACATTTCCTTTTCTTTTAAAAATAAATGAAAGCAGTTAACACTTTTTACACCTCAAACAAAAAAACTATAAAATTTTAGTTCAGTAGATCCTACCACTTGTATCATCCAGTTTACTCTGTATGAACTGTAGGATAAAGGTCTGTTCTTCTGCTGTCTCAATGTTAACTAGATGTGATTCATGTTCCTCACAAGAACTCTGTCAAAAAAGAAAATGATGCAAAACATATATCAATACATTTTCCTAACTCTTTAATCAGTGAATTGTGGACGGGGTACCAAGTTTTTTCGCCCTTGACTTTCATTGGTATGTATCGTGACCTTGACCTTTTATTGGTTGTTTCCGGTTTTCGATAGGAATATCTATTGTTACAGTGCTTCAGTTAAAAAAAAACCATTCAAAATGTAGGCGTGTTTTAGAAACAATAATTTCAAAAGCTTTATTCCAATCTAGCAATAATAATAATTACCATAGCTTCACTCCATCTTTTTTCTTCAGTTCCTCCATGGTAACAGGAGTGACCATGTTGTGTCCAGCCGTCTGGACACGCTGCTGCGTCTGGATAAGAAACAAACAATGTAGTGTAAATACTTTTTCACATCTAGGGTTACATTGTGAACTATAAAATAAATTGAAAATATAAGAATATAAAAAGGCGCGAAACAGGTAAGATATACCAGAAGAAAAGATTTTGAAAAAAGTGTTTTAAATCACTCACCTGATGATGAAATCAAATATGGACTAATTAATAGGATATAGTGATAAGTAAAATACATTTTTGTTAATGTAGTTAGGTTTGGAAGTCAAAGGTAAAATTCATTATCTGTCATGTTTACAAAGTAACATACTTATCATGGAAACCAAATGTTTGACCCAATTAACCCAAACTAGTGGAACAGACGAAATTGTCACGATTATTGACTTCAGTTATTCCTTATGCGTCTGTTATGTACCAATTTTTAGCTCACCTGACCGAAAGGTCATGTGAGCTTATGGCATGGCGCAGCGTGTGTATGTGCGTGCGTGCGTGCGTCGTTAACACCTATTTTCGACTTCTCCTTCAAAACTGCTGGACAGATTTCAATGATACTTAGTCAGAAGCATATATGGGCCGGTGCAATTCAGATTTATTCATGGGGTTGCCATGGCTACCAAAACTAGGTCAAGGTGACCTAGGGGTCCAAAAATCTTAAAAAATCTTCTTCTCCGAAAGTAATGATGGGAGAAAAAATCTGATGTGATATTTGGCTTCTCTAGGGTCTTAAGCCTATAGTTTGTTCATTTCGTGAAATTTGGTCGAAAAATGGGTTACGCGTTTTTGCGTTTAATTAAAACAATTTCGTAAAATGGCTGCAAATTGTTATAACTTCACTATTTGAACAGATAATGAAATAGGGTTTTCAGTTTTGACTTTTTCTTAAAATGACCTTTAAATTAGGGTCAAGGTCACAAATCAAGGTCATGACCTAATTTGTGATTTATGCAGTTTTAGGCAATTTTCTTGCAAATATTTAGAGAAATATGAAATAAAACATTGTAAAAATGTTCAGCATGACTAAATTTTTAAAGGTACCAAGTTTCGTAACTATATGATAATCCATGTAGGAGTTGTTGCCCCTGAAATGTTATTTTTGGCTTATAAATACTAAAATTGCTAATTATCTTGAAAACTGTTAACTTTTTGTATAGGCATGTATATTAGAATATTGTAGGTATTGTGACAATGATCATTTTAAAAAAATATGGTTCAAGGTCATATGTTTAAAGGTCAAGGTCCAACTGCAAAAGAAGACTTAAATTGCTAATTATCTTGAAAACTGTTAACTTTTTGTTTAGGCATATATATTAAAATATTGTAGGTATTGATATGACGATCATTTTGATATATGGTTCAAGGTCATGTGTTCAAAGGTCAAGGTCACAGCTGCAAAAGAAGACAAAAATTGCTAATTATCTTGAAAACTGTTAACTTTTTGTATAGGCATGTATATTAGAATATTGTAGGTATTGATATGACGAATATTTTGATATATGGTTCAAGGACATATGTTCAAAGGTCAAGGTCACAGCTGTAAAAGAAGACAAAAATTGCTATTTATCTTGAAAACTATTAACTTTTTGTATAGGCATGTATATTAGAATATTGTAGATATTGATATGACGATCATTTTGATATATAGTTCAAGGTCATGTGTTCAAAGGTCAAGGTCACAGCTGCAAAAGAAGATTTAAATTGCTTATTATCGTGAAAACTATTAACTTTTAGTATAGGCATGTTTATTAGAATATTGTAGGTATTAACATGGCGATCAATATGGTTCAAAGTCATATATGTTCAAAGGTCAAGGACATAGTTGCATAAGTATACTGAAATTTGTGAATGATTTGGAAATTATTCATTGCATTACAGTTACTTCATGCATATTATATAAGCTACTTATAAATGAAATGTGAGTGGATATATTTCTGATTAAGTTTTGTGGGAGTTCTGAACTTGAGAAAATTTGTAAAGTTTCTGTACCTTATATATTGTCTTTTGCGCTTTGCAAACAATTTTGGACATATACTCAGGTCAGCGTCAAGGCCCATGGGCCTCTTGTTAATTTTATAAAATAACACATTCAAAAGAAGTACATAATACTTAATAAAACAAAAGAAAAAGTGTTTGAAATTGAGTCATCTATAACTGAAATAAGTGTTATTTGTGTAGAAGACCGGGATAATAAAAGAAACAAGAGAAAATTGGCAGACAGCAGTGGATGCACGTATACAGTCAAGGAAATTGAAAAATTTCGTTTGAATTTCCATATTCTGCCACGTAAATATAGTAAAATTTCCATATTCTACCACGTAAATATAGTTAAATTTCCATTTTCTACCACGTAAATATTCCATTTTCTACCACGTAAATATAGTTAAATTTCCATTTTCTACCACGTAAACATCGTTAAATTTCCATTTTTACCACGTAAATATAGTTAAATTTCCATTTTTGCCACGTAAATATATAGTTTAATTTCCATATTCTACCACGTAAATATATATTTAAATTTCCATTTTCTACCACGTAAATATAGTTTAATTTCCATTTTCTACCACATAATTATAGATAAATTTCCATTTTCTCCCACGTAAATATAGATAAATTTCCATATTCTACCACGTAAATACATAGTTTAATTTCCATATTCTACCACGTAAATACATAGTTTAATTTCCATATTCTACCACGTTGTGACGTCCAGATTTATTATCTGTAGACATCACGAGGGAATTAGCTACAAATGGTATAACTAAAACTTCTGTTTAAGTCCAGTTACATTTTTATTCGTTGTTTTATGATGCATAAGATAAACAATCGTTTTAACATGTTGACTCTTTGCTTCCAAATTACAAACTGAAACTCTCACACATAATCCACACTCCTTACATCTCTCTTGCATTGACAATGACCACCTGTTAAAACATTAAGAACAGGAAATAGATTTTTGATCACAGTGATATCCAACGCAACTACTTCAAATGTGACAGCTATAAATTCACACCATCCTACACGGACATTGCTCTTTGGTGGTCTTAGTTATGTAAAAGTGTTTTATCTCTATAATTCAATCTGATATAGCTTCAAGCATTTAATCTTAATTCTCACTGTAACATCACCCCCTGCTTTATAAAATTCGGATCCACTCGAATTGTAATTAAAACAAATAAATTTGTAAAAAATTGAAGAAGAAAAAAATACGAAATTAAGTAAACTGGACAAGCTAAGGATATAAGAGTAATAAAAAGATAACTATGGTTATATGACTAAAATAGACTAAAAATAAAAATGTGAAACATACCAAAATGTATTTATCTAATGCTTGAAGACATATTATTGTTTAACAAGTTGAGCATGTAGACATGCAAAAAATACAATAATGTTTCCTTAGCACATACAGATAACATTCACATATAAAGATGGTATCGTAACAGTTATATAAAAATGAAAATGAGTAAATACAAAATGTTCTGTTTGACTGTCATTTTCAGACTTTGACACAGTAATACATGAAAGGCGGATAATGCCATTACCATAGATAAGGTCAAAAAGAAAATGGACAATTATAAAGCGTGACATGATATCAAATAAAATCCCTATTTATTCTGATCACATGACTTCTATATCAATTTCTTACACCCATGAACAGTGATCAGCTGTTCAAACTGTAAACATCTAAAATATGCAAAACGCAACACATATAACAAAAAACAACAAATGTTATATAAAACACAGATTGTCAGAGATTCAAAGGGAATGATACCGTAGCTTTGGTCAAACAAAAATGAACATATTGTGTAAAATACAAAAAATGAATTAAAATATAAAGAATGGTCTATATCCTACTGTTATATATTTTATATATAAACAATGATACATGATTGAGAAAAAAAATTAAAAACAAAATGCATGTAATGTGAATAAAAATACTAAGAGATTATATTTTTGCTACAGTAAATAAATCTTATTAAAACAAATGAAAGCAACCTATCGTTTTGTGGGTATTTTCCTGTGCATTTCTGTTACATACTTTTGGCATTCGGTAGTCAAGTCGTCAAAATCAACCCACGAATTGTCTTTCACGTCAAATCCTAGCCATTTGACCCTGTATTTCCACCGACCTTGAACATATTTTTTCTTAATGATTTTCTCTATGTTATAGACCTGTTCATCATTTGTTGGGGATTTATTGATTTCTGACTTTTGCGATAACTGCGATTCAGAATTATTATTTTGCAAGTCTATGCAATCAGGTGGAATTTCTTCCAAATCTAGCGTTACAGGCTCGATGGTGTCTTTGTTAGCTGGCGGTCGCGTATCATTGGGTTCATTAGCCCATATATAACCGCGTTTTAATCGATCTACATGTATTCGATTCTTTATAAGTTTACCGTCTAATTTTCGGCGAAGTTTGACATGTATGTCGGAAAGTTTTTCGACGATGTAAAATGGACCTACCCATGGACGCCGAAGCTTTCTATTTATTCCTGACTTAACATCGGGCTTAAACAAGTAGACTATATCACCAACATTGAATTTTGGATTGCATCTGTTGATATTGGTCTTTTTAAGTATTTCTGTTTTGCGTTGTTCAATGTTGTCTTTTGCAACCTTTCTGGCAATCTCAATATCCTCCAATACCTGAATTATGTAATCCTTAGCCGATTTGCTTGTATCGAGCGAAGGTAAATTCGTGTCTATTGGAGATTTCGGGTGTCTACCATGTACTAGAAAATAAGGCGTGTAATCGGTTGTGTCTATTGACGGTGAAGTATTATACGCGAATTGAATAAATGGTATGTAACGGTCCCAGTTGTTATCATTGTCGATATATTTTGATAACATTTCTTTGATAGTGTGCATCATTCTTTCACTTTGTCCGTTACACTGCGGTCTGTAACTGGTCGTTTGAGTCTTTTTAGCTTCAAGTAATTTACAAGTCTCCTTCATAATATTAGACAAAAAGTTTGTACCGCGATCTGAGTGTAGATACAAAGGTGTACCGTGTCTACATATAACATTATGCAAAAATGCGGTAGCAACGGTAGACGCTTTAATATCACGTAAAGGCACAAGTTCGACGTATTTGGTTAAATAACACACAAATACTAAGATGTACTGATTTTTCGAATGTTTACAAGGATGTAAAGGTCCTAAAATATCTGTGCTCACTCGTTCAAACGGATGTGATGCGTACGGCATTGGTAAAATTTGAGCTTTAGTTTGATTGTGCGGTCGTTTGCGCTGTGCACATGTTTCACAAGCTTTTACCCATTTGGTTATATCGACACCCATTTTAGGCCAATAAAATAACAGTGAAGTTTTACGTATTGTCCTGCTTATACCAAGGTGTCCAGATAACGGCGCGTTATGAGTTTCCCTTAATACCGCTGGTATTAGTGAATGTGGTACTGCTACTTGTACGTGTACGTCAGCGCCCGCATTATTCCGCTTATATCGTTTCTCTGTGTGATATAGAATACCATCATTTATGAAAAAGAATGGTTGCAAAATTAATACATTTCGGCGCGCTTTCATCTCTTCGGGTAATTTGTTTGTTTCGAGATATTTGATAATATCTTTATAATAACTATCCGAACGTTGCTCTTCGCGTAAGTTATCTAAAGTCCAGAGATGTTGCGTTTCAGTTTGTACGCGGTCCGTGCTTATTTTGTTAACGTACCGGTGTTTTTGATCGGTTTTTGATTTCGGTTGCTTTACTGGCTCATTCGCTAGTTGCAAATTGTCAACAGCATCGTATGACGGTAACACGTCTAACAACGTCTCGGATTCATCTGACGAGATGTCATATTCCCGTCTACTAACACCGTCCGCGTTTCCATGCGAACTTCCAGGTTTGTAAGTAATTTCCATGTTGTAAGACTGTAGTAGTGCTACCCATCTCGCGAATTTGCCTACCGGTTCTGTCATAGAAAAGAGCCATTTAAGCGCGGCATGATCAACATAAGCTGTAAAAGTTGTAAAACGTAAATAACAATCTAGCTTTTTAACAGCGAATACCAATGCTAAACATTCTTTCTCCGTGATACCGTATTGTTGTTCTTGTCGTGCCAGTGATCGGCCAACATAGCAAATGACGCGTTCTACTCCGTTTTGCATTTGACATAAAACTCCACCTATTGCATGAGAACAAGCATCAGTGTATAATTGAAATTCCTTGTCATGATCTGGGAATGCTAATACTGGCGGAGATGTCAAGGAACACTTTAACTTGTTAAAGGCGACATCGCATTCATCAGACCATATAAATTCCTTATCCTTTTTTGTTAGTACATACAAAGGGGCTGCGATCTGCGCATAATTTTTTATAAATTTTCGGTAGTATCCCGAAAGTCCTAAAAATGCACGGAGGTCTTTTAACTTCTGAGGCACTGGATAACTTTGCACAGCATCGATTTTTGCGGGGTCAGGTGATATGCCTTCAGCACTAACCTTATGTCCAAGGTAATTTATTTGTGTTTGTGCAAAATGGCATTTGTCAGGGTGCAATTTTAGTCCTGCCTCACGCAATCTCAGAAATATTTGTCGTAAGTGACAGATATGGCTTGAAAAGTCAGGAGAAAAGGCAATGACGTCATCAAGATAGATCAAACAAAATTTAAACGTTAAACCCCTCATAACTGTTTCCATTAAACGTTGGAACATCATTGGTGAATTTTTCAACCCCATTGGAAGACGTCGGAATTGAAATAATCCCAGATGGCATCGCCATGCTGTAAAAGGGCGTGATTTGGGATGTATCTCCATTTGATAAAATCCACTTTTGAGATCAAGAGTGGAAAAGTAAGCTGGCTGTTGTGCCCCTAAGCTTTCAAGAGCATCGTCCGTTGTCGGTAGAGGATATGCATCTAGCTCAGTGCACGCATTGACCTTTCTGTAATCGACAACGAAACGGAAATCGTTGCTATTTCGTTTCGATACTAGTAAGCAAGGCGCTGCCCACGGGCTTGTGCTTGGTTCTATAACACCCTGGTCAAGCATATCATTTACCATCCCCTCTAAAATTTCTTTTTGTTTTGCACTTAATTTATACGGTCTCTGTCTAATAGGTCGCGTACCGTCTGGTATTTTTATTTCATGTTTCAAAATATCACACTGACCTAGTCTACCAGTCTTATCTACAAAAACATCTGAGAATTCTGATAACAGTTTACTTAATTCATCCGACTGAGACTCCGTCAGGTCATGACCTTTGACACTTGTGTTTGAATTACTTTCTTTTTCGGGGATAGTAGTATTTATACTCTGACTGTTTGTTTTGTCGGTGTCAATTGGAACATGAAATAATTTGTCCTTATTTGTAATACAAACAAATTTGCCAATATTTGAATTCTTTTTCACAGTTATTGGATGTTCAGTTAAGTTACACAAACCATGTATTACTGTTCCGTCCTTCACGCACGATATAGACTTAGCTGCTAATAAACCATGTGAAGATAAACTATATGATTCTGAAGATAGACCTAAAACTTTGTTTGGTAATGATTTACCCTTTAATTTTGCAACAACTACTACCTCTGATCGAGGGGGAACAGTAATATTAGTCTGTGCGATTAACTGACGGCTATGATCAAATGATATTGACTTATTACTAAAATCAATAATAGCTCCTTGCTCCCTTAAAAATTCTAAACCTAAAATAATGTGCGGTTCTAAACCAGGTACAAGATAAAATTTTACATGTGTTGATATGGTACCAATATACATATTTACATAAATCAAGCCAGTAATGGCTACCTTTTCATTGTTTGCAGTGAGAATAGCACTCTTGTCAGACTCGCACACTTGCACTTCCACTCCTGCATTCTCTAATTTTGCTAAAATACATGGGTTAATAACACAAATATCTGCACCCGTATCAATCATAGCATTAGTAACAAAATTATTAAATCTAATGTTTACATAATTGTCTACCAAAACAGATTTACTAATAGAAATTTTACTAAAAGTTTGAAAGTCAGTGTCACTGTTTTCATTGTATTTACCAAAACTGGTACTTACTTTTTCTGGGCATTTGTTCGTTTCATTAGTTTCTACTTGCCTAACAAATTGCCCGTCCTTGTTAGGCGTTTTTAGTTTCCCGAATTGGAGCACTCTCGAGCATAGTGTCCGTATTGTTGGCACTTGTAACATTGAATGTTTTGTTTGTTGCGATTGCTTTTTCTTTTGACAGAATAATTTCTGCATTTCGGTGCACTATGTCCATTTTTCTGGCATAGTTGACAGGTATCTAAATTGTCACCTGGACATTCCCGCGCACTATGTCCAGTCCTGTTACACAGCTGACATACAGGGAAAGGTTTATCCACTTTGTTGATACGCGGTGGTTCTGTTGTTGTTTTGTCACTTGAAGGAGTGGTGATATTGAATGGTGCCATAGAAAATGACTCATGGGCCACTCTAGCTGATTGGACTGCACCAAGGAATGTCTTTGGGTTGCCTTGAACGACAAAAAATCTTAGCATCGGTGGTAGTCCACGAATAAATGCTACCATTAGTTCGTTGTCCGATTTATTAAGGCGTCTCCCACGACGTTCTAAATCAACGATATATGTTTCCAAACTTTCCCCAGGAGACATGCATCTATCGTATAAATCCTGTTCTAGCAAATGAGTTGGATGCAGTTTACCAAAGTGCTCCTTAAAAGCTTGAAACAAAGCAGCGGGGCTTCGTTTTTTGGAATTAGGTAAATCCTGAAACCAGGAAAGTGCACTGCCATCCAGTTTGAGCCTCATGGCGCTAGCAATTTTGTCATCATCATGGATCCAGCCACTGCATGCAATCCATGCCTCAAAATCATCAAGCCATTTCAGAGCATCTTCACTTGGCAGTCCCGAAAATACGTTAATATTTACGCCTGGAAGGCTAGATTTACCCATCGAACGTTTAAAAGCCTGTGACATGTCATCAAATAACTTTTTAAGGTCGTCCATATTGTAATTATGTGTCCGTTCAGGAACATTGGATGGATTCTCCTCAGTATCCGACATGGCGTGTTTCTGTGATCGAGTATTATATGCCATTTAAACTCCGGATTTCTCCACCATATTTGTGACGTCCAGATTTATTATCTGTAGACATCACGAGGGAATTAGCTACAAATGGTATAACTAAAACTTCTGTTTAAGTCCAGTTACATTTTTATTCGTTGTTTTATGATGCATAAGATAAACAATCGTTTTAACATGTTAACTCTTTGCTTCCAAATTACAAACTGAAACTCTCACACATAATCCACACTCCTTACATCTCTCTTGCATTGACAATGACCACCTGTTAAAACATTAAGAACAGGAAATAGATTTTTGATCACAGTGATATCCAACGCAACTACTTCAAATGTGACAGCTATAAATTCACACCATCCTACACGGACATTGCTCTTTGGTGGTCTTAGTTATGTAAAAGTGTTTTATCTCTATAATTCAATCTGATATAGCTTCAAGCATTTAATCTTAATTCTCACTGTAACACACGTGAATACATAGTTTAATTTCCATATTCTACCACGTTAATAAAGTTTAATTTCCATATTCTACCACGTAAATATGGTTAAATTTCAATATTCTACCACGTAAATATAGATAAATTTCCATTTTCTACCACGTGAATACATAGTTTAATTTCCATATTCTACCACGTGAATACATAGTTTAATTTCCATATTCTACCACGTTAATAAAGTTTAATTTCCATATTTTACCACGTAAATATGGTTAAATTTCAATATTCTACCACGTAAATATAGATAAATTTCCATTTTCTACCACGTGAATACATAGTTTAATTTCCATATTCTACCACCTGAATACATAGTTTAATTTCCATATTCTACCACGTGTATACATAGTATAAATATAGTTTAATTTCCATATTCTACCACGTAAATATAGATAAATTTCCATATTCTACCACGTGAATACATAGTTTCATTTCCATATTCTACCACGTGAATACATAGTTTAATTTCCATATTCTACCACGTGAATACATAGTTTAATTTCCATATTCTACCACATAAATATAGTTAAATTTCCATATGCTACCATGTGAATACATAGTTTAATTTCCATATTGTACCACGTGACTACATAGTTTTATTTCCATATTCTACCACGTACATATAGTTTAATTTCCATATTCTACCACGTAAATAAAGTTAAATTTCCTTATTCTACCACGTAAATATAGATAAATTTCCATATTCTACCACTTGAATACATAGTTTAATTTCCATATTCTACCACGTGAATACATAGTTTTATTTCCATATTCTACCACGTAAATATCGTTTAATTTCCATATTCTACCACATACATATAGTTAAATTTCGATATTCTAACACGTGAATACATAGTTTTATTTCCATATTCTACCACGTGAAAATATAGTTTTATTTCCATATTCTACCACGTAAATATAGTTAAATTTCCATATTCTACCACGTGAATACATAGTTTAATTTCCATTTTCTACCACGTGAATACATAGTTTAATTTCCATATTCTACCACGTGAATACATAGTTTAATTTCCATATTCTACCATGTGAATACATAGTTTAATTTCCATATTCTACCACGTAAATATAGTTTAATTTCCGTATTCTACCACGTAAATATAGTTAAATTTCCATATTCTACCACGTAAATATAGTTTAATTTCTATATTCTACCACGTGAATACATAGTTTAATTTCCATATTCTACCACGTAAATATAGTTAATTTTCCATTTTCTACCGCGTAAATATCTTAAATTTTCCATTTTCTACCACGTAAATATCGTTTAATTTCCATTTTCTACCACGGTATTAAACTATGTTTTATTAGCGTCAAAGAAGAAACGATACAGTTAATTGGCGGTGTTCCGTACGTTCCAAAACAAATAGATATCCAGCGACAGTTATCCAGAAGGGTGAAAGCTTTCAGACTGGTAGACACCAACACAACCACAATTTAAATCCCGGTGCCATTACCAACCTAAAAATTGTTTACCAGGTAATAGCATTACAATCATATTTAAAACTTAAATTCAATATCATTTAATATTTTCCGTTTTGTTGTTTGACAGTTATGTTCCTTTTATAGTTTTTTTTAAAAATTTATTATATTTTCCGATGCCAGTTAATTTTTCTTTTACAATTTAGGCGAAGACAGCAGCAATTACAAATGTGTTTAGATGTTCACTGGGCATTGTGAAAATCATTAAGACCCTTCGGCACCTTCTGGCAGTTGACCTAACATTCATAATCTCCAAAGAATCACCAACAGACAGCGCAAAAAAAAGAGACCTGCAGAACCTCAAGATCTTGATTTTGAGGTATAGTAATTAAACTTATTACATAAAAATAACCCAATAATACCTATTCGTTTTGTTAATATTTCTTGAAGATTTAGAATAAACAATATTCCCTTTAGCTTTTGTTATTTTGTAGATAAACTATGATAATTTGCCAGACAACTTCGTGAGAAAAGATGTCCGCGTTGGTTCAAAGCGCCACATTATTCTAGCAACAGACCAACAGTTAGACCTCTTGTCATCCTCTAAAATTTGGTACATGGATAGAACCTTTAAAAAAGTTCGAAAACCATTTGTGCAATTGTTTTCGATTCACGTATTTCTTAAAAGCGGTGACGATACAAAGCAGGTTCCAATTGCATTTTGTATGATGTCTTCCAGGACAAAGAGGGATTAAAAAAGGTAAACTATTGAATATCTATGTATCTTTGAATTTTTTGCTTTACTTTTCTTTCTGTGTTTATCATAATATCGCGTTTTTACACTATTATTTTCCTAAACATATTTGAATGTTTGTTTTAGATTTTGAAGAAGCTTTTAAAATCGATACCAAGATCGCCAATCATAAGAGTTTGTTGTAAATTTTGAAGCTGGAACGTAGCGAGCCATTCAATCTCTCTTTCAATCAGCAAAAATAAAGGATTGTGCTTTTCATTGGGGCCAAGCCATATGACGGCATGTCCAGAGTTTGGGGTTTGCAGGTACGAATAAGAAATACGGTTTTATTTACTTATTGTTTGTACTTTTGATTATATCTTCATTAATATCGATTATAATATATTATTGTCAAATAATTATTATAATTCTAATTCAGTTCGTCTTTTTTATCTTACACTTATGACAACATTATATTTTTACAGGCACAGTACAAGCAACATGACAGTGTTTACAAATTCATAAGAAAATTGACGACTCTGTGTTATCTACCACAAGAACAAATTCAAACGGCATTCAATTGTTTGGCGAACACAGTGGATAAAGAGAATGCACCAAAGTTACAAGAATTAGTAACTTATATCGAAAGAATTCAGTGTGGCCAATAGCATCATGGACCGTTTTTATACGTGCTACTCGCACCAACAATGACGTTGAAGGGTGGCACCATAGACTAAACACAGACCCGAAGGCAGGCAGTGGAAATATGGGGATATATACTATTTTCTCTTTGCTGTTTGAAGAAGCATCCCTCATACCTATTAATATCACTCTAATATCATAAGGAAAACTTAAAAAATACAAAGAAAACATGCTCGGTCAGTACAGAAAACATTATTTAAACAATGGAGTCGTTACATCCAAGGTGATATATCTGTAACATGTTTACTACGACTGTGCGGCAGACTTGTTTATGTCGCTAATAATTAGTCATTTTGCTTTTTGATATTTGTAAATATTATCATAAATTGATTTTTAGTGACAATGTAAATACTAAATATATCTGATTAATTTCAAATGCCAGGTCAGAGAAATCTTTTATGCTATGAAGGCAGGCATTTGTGATTCCTTGTATTATATTTGAACCAAGTGACAGGTAAAGCTAAGTACCAGAAATATGTAATGTTGCACTTGCTTTTTTGACACGAATAAACTATCTGTAACTTATTATTATTATTATTATTAAGAGTTTAGTCACTTATATCGCTTAATCATCAAGGATCTTACAGACGCCAAACACAAGAATTCAATTACTTGTATTACATAAATGCATTGCCTTATTAGGCATACTCTAAACAAATATGATTGTGCGCGTCATATGTACTAAATTCGATTCCAAATGCATACCTGACCTGATGTTTTCTTCTTTTTTTTTAAATCGTTAATTACGGCGTTGTTAAAGGCATACACTTCCTGGCGTCTTTTCAAATTATACAATGTTTAATAGTGAAAATCTAAGGTAAAGAATGCATGTGAGGAATTTGGAAGTCTCTTACAAATAATGAATTAATTAAGTAATTAATAATAATTACTTACTAACTTAATTAATTGAAGGCATAATTCATTACGACGAGCAAAGTTCTTTAGCCCTACGGATAAATCTAAGAACAAGTTCATGTATGCATGCGTGTGATTGCGAGTGTGTAGTGTTGTCTGCCATGTACTAGCGCGCACATATGGCTACTGAGTGCCACTACTCCCCCAAAATACATCCTGGCACCTGGTGAACCAGTCAATACTCTGTCCTCATAAAGTCAAGCGCCAGGCGAAGAAAGATATTTATCTCAAATTGGCCATGTTACAGGTTCAGCACTTCTCGTGTACAAGTCACCATTTTATCGTTGTTACATAATTTTCTGTAACCAATAATCCTGTAGAACTTCTTGTTGTACTTTATATTTCTTGGATTTTAATTTACAGGTAAAAGAACGGTTTATTAATATTAAAGTTACAACTAACACAAACTGGTCACATTTCGAGCTTGTGTCTTATACTGCGACCGACCACAAACAAACGTTACATGTGGCTGGTGGCTGTGCATCTGTCACATACCACTTTTTAAATTTTTAAATGATTTATTTATTTTTTTAAAGGGTACATTGTCATATTACACTTTTTTGAATGATTTTTCTGAAAATTCAGGAAGTGTTTTTTCTTGCATCGGTCAGACATTTATACAAACAGGTATACTCTATCATTTATTATAATGCACACCATAGTGTTCTGTAGGGCCATATGGAATTAAATTCACGCCACAATTTATATTTTTATTTAGGAAAATATAAAATAAACATTCAAAAATTTGCACGTGACAAAATGTTTAAGGTCACTTAGAAGTTCGCGTTTTATAATAAGTTGTATTAGTAATTAGTATGACAACAACTAAGTACATGTTATTAGCTACAACCAGCTATGCGTCATTATTTTAGCATACTACTGTGAAAAATGCCCCAAAAATAAAATTTAAAAAAATATATAGACAATTATTGACGAATAAGATTATTTTAATAAATTTCCAAATATCTGAAATACATTTCTAAATACAAATATTTATTGTATTTTAATTTTGATATTTTAGTTTCCAGCGCTGGTTATACGGTCTTCATCATCCAACCAGTTGGTGGCGAATCGTTCCTTTCTCTGACAAACATTGAGGCAGTAGACGGCCTTCTGGTAACATTTAACGATACACCTGGATGTAGCCTCTGGACAGAGTACTTTACACTTGTGAAGACGGATATCACATCTGTGGCATGGTACAAAAGCCATTGTTTCAGCAACAAGGATGGCTACCAAAGCGACTACGATGATTTTTGTCTAAAATAAACAAATTAGAATTCTTGTTGAAAAATATTAAATAAAACAGTTCAAATTTGCATATAACAAAATGCAAAATCATTTTTATTTAGAACAAGGGCCCTTCAAAGAAACTATCAACTAGAGGTCGAATAAGTCCACTTCCGCTCAACTGGGATTTTTATATTTTACGAATAAGGGAAATGTTAAAAAAGTTGTTAGCAGAAGTTTTCTTTGTTATAAAATGTACTGAAACCATTTTTAATTATTAAAATCGGAATAGAATTGATAGAAAACTAAATCTGCCAAAATGAGTTAAAGACAAAACTTCTCGCGTAAACCCCTCTACATATTTTAGATTCCCAATGTTCATTTTTCTATGAATAAAATTTAAACTAAATTGGTGTATTAATACGTATGTAATGGTTTATGTTATATATAGCAACGGTGGCCACTTTTGGATTTCGGACGAAATGCAGATGCAATTTTTAAAAATCGGTAGTCATTTTCGCTTGACGTACACATTTCATTTCTGAATAGGCCAAGACAATAATAAAAATAACAACAACTAAATAAAATAAAATAAAATAAATAAATTAAAAAAATAAAATAAAATACATGTAAAATAAAATAAAATAAAATAAAATAATAAAATAAAATGCATTGTCGACAAAAAATATTACGAGATTTTAATTAAATGTTAATTTTAAGTTCATTATCCAATTTTTTTCTAAATACCAAGCTTCCTGTTAATGGAGATATTACATGGTAACACAAAAACAAACAAAATCACGCCAAAATACGAATATGAAAAAAAATCTATAAAATGATTGAAAATTTGGTGTTTTTATCACACAGAAAAAGCAATAACAATTTCTTCGCAAACTTTTGTTTGAAATCGTAATTTATAAAGTGTTAACAATTAATATTACTTCCGATCACATTTTGAGCACAAACTGAATCCTGGCCTGTATTTGTTCTCAAATTTAAACGTCACTTTGTAAAATTTGTTGCACGCTTTGTCATGACATAAAAACACATTTTACATATATATTATGCCTTAAACGTATATTTGCGTTGAGTTTTCTAAATTTCTATGGTTCGAACCCCTCTCGGGCAGATTCTAGTCATTTTGGTTGCTGAAGGTCAGAGATTTTCTCTGAGTAACCCGTTTTTGATTTTCTTATTCAATAACCCTAACCTCCCCTGATTTTAGTGAAAGAATCATAAATGACATGAAGCACCATTTCACGATTCTCTTCAATGTATTTCAAAAACAAGCACGTGTCAGAAGGCTTATATGATTCAGCGTATAGTACAAAGAATATACTTACATTCATGGCGATTTTTTTCGTTTGTCGTCTGAAAGACTGAAGAAAATTTAAATATTAGTTAAGTAGCTCATGTTGTTTGATTTGAAACAATTTAAAGGTTAATTACATTTAAAAGATTATAGTATACCAGCGTTAAAGCTGCATTAAGTTTTCCAAAGAAAAAATTAAAACGGCACTAATCTAACTAATGATGTTCCTAATGAACAATGTTACATTTGGTTCAACGATAAAAGCTCGAATAAATGCAGAAATCACAATATTTACCCAGCGAGATGCAGCATGTAGGATCTAATATTAGAACATGGTTACGTCATAAAAAACCCGGGTAATTTAAACACAACTTTCAAAACGGTGAAATACGATAAATTAAACACAGAACTTCGTTGAATTTGTCATTTGTGACTTAGTAAGGGATACAAAACACCATTTCAAATACATCCGGATATAAATGAAGGACAATTAATGTAATCTGTTATGTTTCACTTTCGGTTCTAGGGTTTTTCCGTACATCCGACATGATCCGTGCGCATGCTCCAAGCTCATAATTACCATCGTAAAACTCTGACCAACCGGTCAGAGGATTCCGTTTATTTACAGCTAAAAGAAATGAAATTTTAGAAAATGAATGTCAGGATTCGTGGTTAGAAGATATCTATTTTTAAAAGAATATATTTTTAGAAAATCAAAAAAAATTCAGAAAATTGATAACCTTAATGCAGCTTTAAATGAACATAAAATCAACGGAATCTTTTTCACAAAAATAAAAGATTTAATTTTTTTTTAATAAAAACAAGATTTGTTAATTCTTTTTAAATAAAGAAATTCAAATTAGTTTCTGGTAATCGTTATGATCTAAAAACTGATTAACCCCATTACTGTTACTTACCTTTAGAAGATGCTGTTCGGATGCAGCTAGCGAACTGATTCCAACCTACACATAACCGTATTTATAAAGGAAAGTAGCAATCAATCTCAATCACAATTAAAACTCTCAATTAATTAATTTGTCAAAATAATCGACTATTAATTACCATAGGGGATGGAATCATTTTTTATGATGTAATAAATAATTTTAATGCCAAGCAGATGTTACATCTAACTGACCAGTGTAACGCAGTACACATCGGATTGGTCAAACTGTTACCTGACAATTTAACCCATCCATAGTCCGATTTAGTTTTGTCACCAGAAAATTGCACACAAGGTTATGTTCTTTTTTCAAACATATTTTATGAAGTCAGAGATTTTATGGACAATGATGTTGTTTTACTAAACTTTAATAAAAATGTGATTGTAGGAAAAAAGAAACAAGTTTTCGAAATTCGGTTTGAAAATTTGAAATAGGGAGAGATGAATTGTGATAAGGTAAACTGAAAAAGTTAAAATAAAGTATATTGCCATGTGAGAATGGAAAGGGGGTTTACGCAGCAGTAACCTTCTACAATCCCTAAGTGCTATTTTGTCATTATTTTTTGTGGGCCTTTTGAATGTACTGCTACAATAAACATCCTAAATAAAACCAGAGCTATAGGCGAAATTGCAGAAATTTTGCCTGTGTGTTGCGCTAATGGCATTATACAGCAGGGTTCTTTATCGTGCCATGCCTACCGTGACACGAGTACTGGTTTATTTTAAGTTCCCATTCGAAAGAATCGTGACTTTCATTTTGAAATGCCGAGTGCTTGGTGAAAGAACAGTCACTACCCACTTTGAAGTCTCGGGTCAGACCCGGTCGGGGTTCGAAGTATAATGTTGCATGTTGCTTTATTTTAATAGTAGCTTTGAATAAAATTCTATCCTTGCTTCATCTTATTATAACTGGTAAAATATTTTTAGGAAAGAAACAAATTGAAAAATATTTTGAATTAGTCGAAAAACCTTTATTTTGTTTCATACAAAGTTCGACAAATTGGCAAAAATTGTAACCAAAACTCGTCGTATTTTCGCTTTCTAACACATACAGTCTATCTTATTGTTTTTGCTTTGAGATAAAATGAAAAGTAAAAAATAAATAAATACGTTTTTATTATAAATCTTATAAAAGCAAAATGCAATGTCACAGAATGTCGATTATAACTTAAAATGCCGCGCAATTAATTATACGTAGGTACATACTTAATTAATTATCACCGTTATTGGAGAATTTTGTTACTTGCGACATCTCGTCAAGGTCTTCCGGGCACAGGGTGATATTTTATCATGTGTGGTCAAATTCATTAATTAATTTCGAATTAATTACACGGACATATATTGTCATATTTAGTAAACACCAGTGCAAAACAATTAATGCTAAAGTAATGCATTTTTGCGCTACTAAACAATTACTGTTAAAAACGTACCAAAAATGTGATTGTGGAGATAGTTTCACCGGTAATTGGTGTTCTGCCTCTATTTCAAAGCTAACTAGATTGAATTTATGATTTTGTTTTCACGTCCACTTTGCATAAAGCACAAAGTTAATGTAGATAAGATTGACCTTTTATATCAAAAACAAGCACTGTCATAAATTAAATGCCAAAACGTTGCAATTCAAAGATTTGTAACCAACCCCCGCCTCCTTTAAGACTTGTTAAGTTTAACAACCTTCAATAATTTGCGTCATTTTTGTCATCACTGCTGAAATGGTAGTATGATTCTGCAAAGCGAACCCACCCGAAAGGATAATTAGTCTAATATAAAATAGGTATGCTATATTGAAGTCTAGACACAAAGTATAAGTAAAGCATTATAAACAGTAAGCATTCAACAACTTCAAGCCAAAAATTAAAAAACAATTTAGGGTATTATTTAAAAAATCAAAAATACATTTGCATTTCACTGTGGGGCCTCGGTGGCCGAGTGGTCTAAAGCGCGCTTACGGATCACAGTGCCTCTCACCGCCTGGGTTCGAGTCCGACTCGGGACAGATCCTAGTGTGAGAAAGTTTGTCAGTTCGCTTGCAGAAGGTCGGTGGTTTTCTCCGGCACTCCGGTTTCCTCCACCATCCCAGAATTGACAGCCTCGAAATAAGTGAAAGATTCTTGACACCTGCACTCCACTCCACTCAGTTTGAATTTTAATATGGAGTTAACAAACGGGTTTATAATTCAAAATTACGAAATCAAATTATAAGAACCATTTCAAAGATGTCATAAAGCTAATTTCTATGTTTTATGCCTTATTGTTAATAAAGGACTATTATTATGTGGTTTTAAGTTGTTTTAAATCGGACCCTTACGTCAATAACCGCCTACACTCAAACACCATTTATCTGTGTGCGAAAAATTTTGCGATGTCGCGTGACGAATGTCTGTAGTTTCTCCAAATTATTGCGTCATCCCCGAACTGATGGCTTCTATATAAGTAAATTTTGCTGCCTGGGCGTAAAACACGTAAACGAAAGTTTAAATCATAAGCGGTAATCTTTTTATCTTATTTTGACGGTATATTGTAGTGCGTTGTTGGTTGTAAAATCGATTCGATATTTGGCTACAAAGCACTAGTATTCATTCCAACAAGATGTTTTTTTTGTGTGTCCCGAATGGTCGCTAAATGAAAACAGAATTCTTACCATTGAATAATTTTTTCAACGTTGTATCATTTTACATAGAATTGTCCTCGACAGGTAATGAAAATTGAGAATACAGTTATTGTCAGTAGTCAAATGATATGAACACGTTTACCCCATTCGGCTATTTCAATCTTCCACCAACCCAATATCTCTAAAATACATGTATATTTGCTGCATACTTCTTACGGTAAAACCTCCTTCTATTGTGCCCAATTTTAGATTTTTGAAGTGCTTCGACTTTATGGTTTATAACCTAAATCTATATCTACTGTCATATACCACTTTTTGAATGTATTTTTATGATTAAATTCAAAAAGTGGTATATGACACTACTGTCACCAGTGATATTTGAGAGATGAAAGTCATGATATTTTTACTTAATTTACAGGAGAAAGGTTATTGTTTGTTAAAACTGTGATAACTGAATTTCTGTTTAAAACCGATATCTTGCTTTATTGGAGGAAAGTTATTTTAGCCCATTTAAGGTTCATAAATTTATATTTGTTTCATATGCATAGACAATATTTCGGTCAGATTAGACTGGAAAGGGTTTAAAAATCAAACAACATCGATATGACAAACGTTGTTATATCCCAGTATTTTGTCATTGCCACTGAAAAAATGGTTCTTTATTTTCTTTATTATTTTATTTATTTATTTTTTAGTTAAAAAGCGGAAATGGACTCGTAAAATCTGGAGAGACTTGCCAACTGAAGTGTAGAACATCCTTATACTAAACTTTTGAATCAAACGTTCGGTGATCATTAAAACTAACTCTAAACATCATTATATCTATATTAAATGTTTAATCAACATATACATGTATGTATAAAAACCAATACAAATACAATGAATGTTACATAGACTGGTTTAACACTGCTTAAAATTATTTGAAGAGGAAAATGGAAACCTTCAATACAATGTTTCATTATTTAAAGCTGGCTGCTTAGAGTTTCTTTGATTGTAAAGACCAGTTTTCCCAATGTGATTACATTGTAGCTTATAAAATTAAGTCTTTTTATGAAAATATTTTGAAAATGTTAGTAAATAGTAAAAGTCTGAATTTCTTGGACGACTGATTGATGTGCCTGATCAAACTCTATATATTGTTTTTAAATAAACTCTACAACAAAAAGAATAGTTAATTTGAACTTCAATAAAATAATAATGCTCTCTCTCTCTCTCTCTCTCTCTCTCTCTCTCTGAGAGGTATTTCTGATTTAATAGCTAACTTATCACTAGTTATTTTCAAGAACAATTGGCACAGTCATATTTATTGAACCTAAACACAAGTATCATTATGTCTTTTCCTGGCAGTAGTTTTAAAACCCATTGGCGCCACATTGTCAACTCTCTTTTGTTAAATTCATGAAACATATTGAAACTATGGAATTCTCCTTTTACGCCAAGATCAGTAAGATTTTTATGAGTTTCTTTGGCCCACTCTATCGACGAAAGTTCATCTCTTTCACCATGGCACTGAAATAATGGCGGCAACTTTTCTTTATCTGTCGTCTGCTTTAGTGTCTAAAATAAAAAAATTAACGGTTTTCAACTATTTGTTTTCAAAATATTGTTTTTGTGGAAAATTCTCTAAAAAAGTACCGTAATAAAATGAAAATGTTAAATTTGTATATTCTTCCGTAAATCCAGGAACACATACACAAAAAATATGCCTAAGACTCTGATGGATCTCTTTATCAACCCTCCTAGTGTGAAACCTTAGAGGAAACAAGTATGCTTACTTTCACTCTTGTGGATGTTAGTAAATCTATCATGTTTGAATATATGAACGGCTTAACCATTTAAATGGTCCATGGTATGAGGACCGTGATCTAGGACCAGTTTTTTTTAAGCATACTATTATTTATGAAGTTTCTGGATAAATTATTCAAATATTTATAATTTGACAATAATGACATTTTTAATAACTTTGTGAGCAAGAGATCTACTTTTCATTAACAAATTGACTTTATTGTTGATAATAAATTTCAGACATTAATGATATAACTGAATATGCAATTAAACTAATCATCCACTGTGTTGCTGTCTGATGAGGTAAAGTTGTGGAATCGATAGACCAGGAATCTATCTATACACCTCTAACTTGTAACAACACTGTGGAAGAATAGTTCTATGTCAATACAGATTGATAACAACGGCTCTAAAAGGAAGATAGCTCTACTTTAAAATCACTCTCAAGTATAGTACCGTGGTTCAGTTATCGCCCTTTGAGAACATTTTCGCTTCCGATTTAGTCCCGTTGCCATGTGTATCCATGTCAACGGTAGATGAACATTACCAATTTTTTTTTTTTTTTTTTTTTTACAAAAAATGAACATGTAAGTACTAAAATGTAATTCTGAAACACTGTTTCATGATTTAGACTTTTATTATAACAAAGAGAATTTAGCAAGGGGGGGGGAAACAATATTCAGATTATATAATAAAAGAACAGTTCGATTCTAAATTATCTAAGTCAGAATAATGAAGTCACCTGATAGGCACTTGAATTGTGGTTGAGAAAACTAGATAATGCAAATACACCGGCAACATCGTGGTGGTATTTATAGGCTAAAGTCATCGCCATTGCACCTCCCATTGAAAATCCCCCTACAAAACAAAACATGAAATAACTAAAATAATGCAGATAAAAGTTTGAATAAGGACACATTTATGAACATCTTTTTTTATTTAACTTGATATTTAATTGTAATGCTTTGTAATGGTCCACATTCTGAAATTGATAAGATTTTTTCATTTCATTTTAAAGGGGAAAATATTGATATATCAGATTGCTATTTAAAATTCTATAGTATTGTATCTTCTCTTAATGGCGAAGTTCTAATCTACTTGGGTAGATCTTCAAACATTGATAATTTACCCAGTTGGTAAACTTGTTTATCAACCAATATAGTGAAACGTTTGTGTACAACGTTGCGAAAGTATCAAAAGAATGGTATATGTTTGAAGATCTTTCATGGAGGAGCATTTCGTGACTGAACAAAGCCTCCAAAACTGATCATTGTTATTCTCACCAACTTGGTTCAAATCCCACAGTCCAAGATCCTTGTGTGAGAAAGTTTGCCGCTTCATTTGCTGAAAGTATTTCTAATTTTTTTACTGTATCCGGTTTTCTCTGCTATTTCAAACTGACCACCTCGATATAAGTAAGAGGATCTTGACTGGGACGCAAAACAGCATTACTTCATTCCACTTTCAAATTTCTGATACGGATTTCATAAGCTGACATTGTTTGGAACTGGGCCCAGAGTTATTTCACTTCCGGATGATAGTTTGGAACAATTGGGCCCAGAGTTATCTTACTTCCGTGTGATAATTTGGAACAACTGGGCCCAGAGTTATCTTACTTTCGGGTGTTCATCCTTTAATATTCAGCCCATAGTGTAGGAAGTGTATATCTAAACGAAAGTGCCTTTTATAAAATCTAACCAAAGCTGAATTTCACGTAAAAGCTAAATGGATGTAAGAAGAGAGAAAAAAGTGGTATTGAAAGATGAACATTCTCTCAAATACTTCATATACATTTCATTTTAGGCTCACCTAGAACAATTCTTTGCTTTAGTATACCACTGTCAACTTCCTGTTGAACCAAACCAGACAGGATCTGACACATCTCATCCACTGACTCGTGTTCTTTAGCAGTGGGTGAAATGAACAACCGGTCAAACCATACCGTACTTAGGTCGTCCATTTAGTGGTGTATACGGCCTATAAAATGTCAATTCGAGAATGAAACAAAATTTGTGATAACTTTTCATGATAAAAACGCTTATTGATGCAGCTGACAGTGAAATACCCTACTTTTAACAAGAACTGAATCTTATATCAAACGACATCTATTTTTGAGATTTCAGTTGTAGTTATAGGGTGATCACTCTCCAACATCCATGTCTTTTTAAAAATCAAAATTGTAATTCAAAATGTCAATTCGAGAAAGAAACAAAATTTGAAATATCTTTTGATGAAAAAGATGCCTAACTGTAAAGTACCCTACTTTCTACAAGCACTGAATCTTATTTATGTTTGCGGTTTCAATGGTAGTTATAGGGTGTCGCTCTCCAACACCCACATGCTTTTTCAAAATCAAATTGTAACAGGCTTTTTTAAAATTAAATTGTATTTCAAACATCGTTTTTGTTATTTTTATCAGAGGGTTCATTCCCACTTAGCCAACATCTTGAAATTTGTACCAGTTTGAAGTCAGATGTTATAGAAATTATTTTATGTAACTGACAGATCTTTATTTCTGATGACGTTTAGTCTGTATACCTGTTCTAAATGTTGATAATAAACATTGCTCTTGGTCTTCAATGTTTCTGAACCATAAAGGGACAAGATCCTGCATTACTTTTATAGAGTCAAGTTTAAGTTTGTCTTTCATATTGCGAATTCATTAGATGACCATATTTTTAAAAAATGTCACACACTTATACAAAACAAAAACGCATGTGTTACTTTTAAATTATTGCCAAATACATGCACATGCATGCCTATATTTAATGTTGAAATTTTTTAGATTGTCCCTGTCGCGTGTAATATTGTTCTTTCCTGTGACCTTTTACTTTTCACAGTAAGTTTCGCCAAATGTATATTGTGAATTTGTAATTAAACAAGCATAGATGCACCATATATATATATATATATATATATATATATATATATATATATATATATATATATATATATATATATATATATATATAACATCAATATTTTCATATTTTCCAGAAACAGACTATACCCTCACCTGTAATTAAAACCTATTGTTTTGCTTAATCCTACAACTGACAGCAATTCCCACTTAGCCAACATTTAAAACCTTACCTATAGGTGCAAAATTTCAAGATGTTGGCTAAGTGGGAATGAACCGTCTGTTTCTGGAAAATATGAAAATATTGATGATTTATATTCTTGATATATGTATCATGTTATAATTTCATGTTAAACATCAGGATTATATTCACTTTAAAATGAAAATTTGACATCTTGCACATCAAGATGATATTTACAAGAAAAATAGTTTACAGTGAATAAAACAAGTATGTTTAGTCTTATTTTGTCTTTTTTACCCCGAAGAATAAAAATTAATTTGAATAAAATTTATAATTAATATTACATTCTTTAAAATAATTTCACCATATTATCATAGAATTATCCTGGAAAAGACTATAACAAAAACTTTCCAGGTGAGATCTTAATTGTTTATTTAACAATGTTGGCTAAATGGGAATGAGAAATTTAAAAATGTTGGCTAAGTGGGAAGACACCTATCAGAGATGTTCATTTAGTTATTGAAATAACAAGCCATTGCAATAAATAAGTAAATAAATAAACAAACAAAATAAATAAATAAATGAAATGAACATGATCTGCTTCGGACACAAAACTAAACAAGATGTATATGTATATTGTTTGTCTGAAAGAAAATTCTTTTGGTCTACTTCTAACCGTTTTTACAGTGGAAATAAGACAATGGAATACTGTACAATAAAACCAAGATATTCACCTTTCTGGTGCCGTGGGAAATATCAATTTGATATGAGGAAAGGCGAGGTTGTCTCTCCATATCATCTTCAACCATTCCATTACACCATCACCAGTATCACCTAGGAGAATAATGATCAACTAATGCCAACTCATGTCGAAAACATCTGTTTTAAATACAAGTATATACCTAATATGTGGATTATTTTTATTTTAAAAAAATCATGCATTGCATCTTTCTTTCTGCATGTCTTTTATTCTGCTATAGAGAGCAATTTTATGAGAACAAGTTGCTTTATCATGACTCCTCTGAGTTCTAGACAGTAAAATTATCAAAATGGAGTGTTTATTCCAAACTAGATATCGGATACTCAGAACATATTTATAATTTTCATTTAGTATGGATCGAAATTCAGAACGCGTTTGTATCAGGATCCAGAATTTGATGAAAGGGTGAGTTGAGAATTTTATTACGAGATATTGGGAGCGCCGAATTCTCAAACCGCTAGCGGGTCTAGTCACAGGGGCTTGTATCAACTTATAATTTTTATTTTTATTTTTTTTTAAAAATCAAAGTCGACCCTCTAGATACAACTGTATTTAGGGGGTCGACTTTTTGATTTTTTTTTTTAAAAAAAAAAAATAAATAAAATAATGATTATAAGTTGATCCTGTGGTCTAGTGAAAAACCCCTGACGGATCAAGGGATTTTTTTTAAATATCGAAACAAGCGCCTGTGGGAGAGGGAGTTGCAGCCCCCCTTGAGTTCGTCAATGTATATTCCTATCATTTTGCATTTTCCTTAAAAATGTTATGCATGTCGAACAACAGATCTAAAATTCGTGATCTACGAACTACCGTGATGTTGCGATTTCGATCGAGCTTTAGTTAACCATTATATTCATTGGCATTGTCATTATCGATTTCACCGACCTCCCAAATTGGGCCTCTCTAACCGTTTACATTATCAATGAACACCATGTCAACATTAGTAACATACCTGATCCATGAAGAAATATGACACTGGCTGATGGAACTTGATTTGTTTGGGAAATTACACGCGGAATACATTTTAAACCCCTCACTACAGCCATGACGAAAAGTAGAACACGGCTAGAGTTATCTACCTTTGTGAACTGGATAAAAGAGGTGCAACGAGGGTCTACTTTCGATTTGACATTTTAGATGTGCTGTTTTGGAATAAAATAAAAAAGTATACGGTGGTGTCACTAGATCGAAGTATTTGTACTTGTTTTATATTGATTTTTTTTTATCTTTTATTTAAAATAAAAAATTATCTGTTTACTGAATTAACAGAACAAAGAACATTTATTTATTTGCATAAAGTAATACAAAACTTATAGCAAAACAGATAATTAATAATTAAAACATGACTAAATTATTATCAGAATATTAGAATAGATATAATACAACCTACGAATTTGTTATATTCTAGTGGAAGAACAGTTATTAATTAGACAATACACTGTCGCGCTCTTTTAGAGCAAAAAAAATATATTTTGAAACGTTATACTAGTGTGAGCTTAGTTTTACTAGACATCAGTTGGAAAAACTTGATTTTATTGGGCCAATGACAATAATAATTGGTAAAGTATTATCAAAGAATCATTCAGATATGCTTGGTTATCAGCATCTAATCAGGCCTTTGTTTCGCTTTTTGTGTTGGTATACTCAGTCTTATAAATAAATGAAAATAATAAATAAATAAAAGAATGAATAACTAAACATTGGTTTAGTAAGTTGGAGTATGGGTACATATATTCGTCTGTTAAGACACTGCTTAAGTTTTATTCGTCTTGTGGCAAGTTAATATTTTTGCGAACAATTTGCCATAATTATAGTGTCACTTTTCCCTTAAAGAAAAGGAATCAAACTTTAGTAATTATATCTGACCTATTCCTATACAATTTTCACTAATTTGGGAAAGAAAGAGTGGAGTAATGATGTTTTACGCCCCAGTCAAGAATCTTTCACTTATTTCAAGGCGGTCAGTTCTGGGATGGTGGAGGAAACCGGAGTGCCCGGAGAAAACCACCGACCTTCGGCAAGCGAACTGACAAACTTTCTCACACTAGGATCTGTTCCGAGTGGGATTCGAACCTAGGCGGTGAGAGGCACTGTGATCCGTAAGCGCGCGCTTTAGACCACTCGGCCACCGAGGGAAAGAAAGAAGTAATTTACCAAACCCGCTTGCCTTATTTATTATTTTTTTCAATCAAAATTATTTTGGTTCTTTTTCTTTCTTTATACAATTCCATAAATACCTATTATCATCTACTCTTGGTTTTAAAACATATTCAAAACGTCTGCAGTAAGTCTAAACTGTAATGTTTATCTCTTTTTTACAATCTGTGCTTACAGCTTACTGCAAAATTCTGAAATATGGTTCGTTTTATCTTATTCGTTTCTTTTTCGTTAGGTGTACAAGCACTGGAGACAAGAGACAAGAAATAGTATTTTACGTTACAAACCAAGATTCTTTTACATGCAAAAAGGCAATAAGTTAGAGAAGAGTGGAGTTACCGGAGAAAACCACTGACCTTCGGTAACCGAACGGAGAAATCTTTTCACACTAGATCCTGGAAGAATGTGATTCGATTCAAATCTAGGCGCCCGAGACTACTTCATAGGTCGCAGAGCTTCTGTTTTTCGTTTGAACCATTTTTCAATGAATGACTTTTCAGATGCAACTTTTGAAAAGTGTACGTGTACATGTACGTAGTATTTATTTATTTATTTATTTATTTGCCTTAATTAAGCATATTTACGGATCATCTTTGCCTTTAAATGAATATAATGACATTTTACTTAAGAAACTTGACGCCTCTAGCTCATGAGAATAAATAGATAAATAAATAAGTAAATGAATGAATTGTAGAAAATAAATTTATATAGTTGTGCATATCTTGAAACTTATCATGAAATGGGATTTATTGTAACCTTGATCAATAAGAAAAGAAATATAAGCGTCATGCGAGTAATATTAACAACACTGATAAACCAAACAACTTTGTATTATTATTATTATTATTATTATTATTATTATTATTATTATTATTATTATTATTATTATTATTATTATAAATCAAAATGATAAAACGTTTGTCTTAAACTCACTATAATATTCTCATAATTTTTGTCGTCGAGATTCTGATGTTGTTTTTAAAAACAAGATACAGTAAAAAAAAAAACAATACAAGTAGTTGTGCAATAAAATTAGCATCTTCAGGAACCGATATTTATTGTGTTAAAGTTTAATTTCGTTCTGATATTAGCTTTATGACCCAGTCTCTCCATATTTTAATTTCCTCCTTTGTAAGTTCATGTTCTATATTGTCTATATGTAACTCTCCTTGTATTCCTAGATCAGTTAGAGTTTTATAAGTGTCTTTTGCCCATTCAATAGGAACAATATCATCGCGTTCTCCATGATAAAGGAACACAGGTGGTAGATGTTCTTTATTTAATACTTCTCTTAATGTCTGTAAAAAATAAATAAAATTTAAAAAAAAAAAAAGAAAGAAAAAAAGAAAGCGTCTAACAAAACCATGTGAAAATTGAAAATTAAATAAATCGGTATTGTTGCATATTTTCAAATACTAGTATATTAGGGTCTTCAATGTTTCATCCTAGAAAACGAATATATTATCGATGTCGCGTTCTTTTATCGGTCGAAAAAGATGCTAATTAACAATTCTTAAGGTTAAGAGTTTTAACATATAACTTTAAAATAAAATAAAATTATGTGTATATCAAATTGTACTGAATCATTTGTGCACCATTTTGTGAACCATGGTTTAAATGCTCGTATAAAAAAGCAGCATACTTATAATTAAAATTCACCATTGTACAACTTGATGTCATTCCGGCATAATATAAAACTACAAGTTGTTTAATAAGTTTTTTTCATTAACACTACTCTGGTCAGGCCTGCCACAGAACATTTCCGCGCTTTCATCGATACTTTCATCGTAAGCTACGCCAGTAACACCATCAAGCCACGCATATGCACAGACACATATGGAGACGCGATTATGAGCCTTCGATCTTAACACCGTTATGTGCCATGTGGGTTCAAGTATTACACCTCCGAAACGGATATACTGTACCTTGTAAACAGTAGAGTGATGTGTAAGATAGCTGGATAAAGCAAACACGCCTGCTACATCTCTGTGGTACTTATAACACAACGTCATTCCGATCGCCCCACCCATAGAGTAGCCTCCTTAAAAATAAATAAGTATATTCAATAAAAACCAAAAGTTTATATTAATTTGTCATTCATCTCAATATACCAGCTAAAACTATAAGCGAGTGGAGTGGAGTAAAGGTGTTTTACGCCCCAGTCAAGAATCTTTCACATATTTCGAAGCGGTCAGTTCTGGGATGGTGAGGAAACCGGAATGTCCGGAGAAAACCACCGACCTTCGGCAAGCGAACTGACAAACTTTCTTACACTAGGATCTGTCCCCAGTGCGATCCGAACCCAGGCGGTGAGAGGCGCTGTGATCCGTAAGCGCGCGCTTTAGACCACTCGTATACCATTAGCGAAATAATAACCATGTAACTACCTATGATAATTCTGTTTTTCGAAACTCCTCTTCTAACTTCTTCGTTGATAATATCAGATAAAGTGCTACAGATTTCATCTGTTGATTCTATTTCCTTTTCTTTTGGGCACATCGTGTGCTGATCAAACCAAACTGTGCAACGTTGTCCGTCTAACAAAGTATATGGCCTACAAGGAAACACAATTATTGAGAAAAAATGCATACTTAGTTGTTTAACTTTTTATAAATTGCTCTGTAAAAGTGTCATTTTTGGTTTTAAATGTTTTTCAACATTTCCAACCGCTAGCGCTTATTGTTTAGGAAAAAAACGATGAAAATAAGCAGTTGTTGAATGCTAATTGTTTAGAACTATATTTCATTTTAAACAAATGAAAAAAGTACATGGCAATATATTTTTATATCCTTTAGAAGTACATACACAAAGAAAACTTCTATTGCATGAAAACAAAATAAATGAGCTAAGCTTACAATAATCTATTTTTCAGAAAATATCGAAATTTTGTTGTGAAACACAATAAGGGGTTGGTTACACTGACAACATCAACATATACTAAGGTTAAACTATTTTATATCTAATGCTTTCTCCAATGTCAAATTTTTTTTCCATTGATACAGTAGTTATACATGTATAACAAATGAACCGTCTCGAGATGGAGTTTGCAGTGCTTAACTTCAATTGCCGGGCAAAGCAAACTGAAAACGCGCACCAGCAAACAAAGATGCAAGTCATGTGGTCAATGGTAATTATATCTCAAATAAATACATTTGGTTTCATAGTTTCATAGAACAAAAACACAACAAATGTAAATATTTTATAGCATTGTTTTTTGATTGTCTATGTATTTTAATTTTTTCAGTGTTTTCTTGTGTCTAACTGTCTTTTGCTTTTCATTATTCATTTTTAGTCACCATTAATGTATGTTGTGAACTTTGTAGTATTTGGCTACTAGTTACCTTGATGGTGCTGTTGGAAAAACCATCCTGATGTGTGGGAAGGAAATATCATCACCCCATGCTGACTTCAGTAATTCTATAAGCCCGTCTGCTGTATTTGCTATAATGGAAGATTTTGTTGCTTTTGACAGAATTTGAACATTTTACGACAACTGTGTACACAGGCATGTCCAATAAATATGAAGAATTTGCATCGTTCGATAAATACATATTTTAAGACTATGTTTAATTATGTAAGCTAAAAATACTTGGAAATTGAACACTGCTGTAATCACTTTTATATGCTACTGAATGAACCAAGGTAGTAAGGCCAAGAGCCATTTTTGAAAAAAGAAAGAAAGAGCCTAATATAGGAGTCTTTTTTACTATATAAAAGGTGTTCTTTGCAAATAATCTAGACCCAAGTTGTCCGAAGCTTGATAAGTTTATTTAATTCTTAGTAAGCATTTAAAACATCAATAAAGCATTTGCATCATATGAAATCATTAGTATATAGACAACGTGTTTCAGTGTGATGAATTTTTATTCATTATTCAAAATATTCACCAAAATGCATAATGTAAGGTTTGAATAATCAACCGATTTGGCTCAACAAGAAAAGAAAACCAGGTCTTGTTTGATTGAGTGTACATGTTGCAAATGGTTTATTGGTAATATTATGATATTAGCGGTGAATTGATTACTAGTATTTATTGCCGTTGTTAAACGTTCTTTGAATACATATATATAGACAACATGCCCATGTCAATAAAACAAAATATGTAGAATTCTGAAAGTACATTTTAAGGACCTTGGTTGTAAAAACATATAGAACATTATAAAGGTACTTGTATTACACAGATGGGTATCATTTTGTCATAATCATACGCATTGTATCAGTAGAGCATTTTATAACCGTTTGTGTCAATATGTGTAAACATTCTGACTTGTTTCTCATTTCGTTCATTTTAGTGACATTCTTATGATTGTTTTGGTTATGTCCAAATATAGAATATATCCTACTGCAAATATTCTTATTAATTTCAAGTAACGTGCATATTTACATACTTCGCTGCCTTAATATGTAATATTGCCTGATGAGAATATCTGCTTTCTTTTCGGATTAAGCCTTATAATTACATGGTTTTACCGTTTTTTATTATAAAAAGTAATAATTAAAGTTGATTTTTATAAACATAAGCTATTCTTGTTCTTGATTTTCTTTGAACATGCTCCTGAAAAAGCATTGTCTAGTATCTAAGCATATAGTTAAGTGGTCATTGTTAAACCATTTATGACTTTTTCGAAAGCATCAGCCTCTGATGTTGAACAAAAAAAGCTTTGATGGACTAGACTGTAAGGGGATAACATTGTGTGTAATTGCATGTATTAAAGCAAGGTAGGTCACTACCGAGGTCTAAAAATAAAAATTTCTATAAACAAACCTGCGCCATGAAGGAAAATTATACTAGCTGTGCACCGAGGGTCACTTTGTGGAATAATTCTACATGCTAATGTGTTCATTTTGTCTCTATCTATATCTGACAGACATGACTGGTAATATTCCAACTTTTAAGATAAATACTGGTAATAAGAACTTTATAACATACTTAAAAATTCACACAACATTAAATCGCCGAGACTTTGATAAAGGTGTATCATTTAACCAAAGCATGCCTTTATTACATGCTATATAAATATCTGTTGGTATTAAAAATGTGATACATTCCCAACTTGCTTACAAAAATTCACCATGTTAACATGTAATTGGCAATAACCTGTACATTGGAGAAAGCAGATGTTTTAATCTGAGCTTCGTTGAATGTCTCTCTAATTTTTGGGGGTGTCTTCACACAACCGAACTTATGCTGCTTTATTCCGTGAGAACAAGTTACATCCTCTACCGTCCAACTTCTCGTCCTTACTTAGCCACTTTTTTCTTATCATGTCAATTTCAAGTCTTTACTCGAGCAAACACATACTTATTCCTGCTAGTTTGAAGTCAGATGTTATAGAAATTATTTTTATGTAACTGACAGATCTTTATTTCTGATGACGTTTAGTCTGTATACCTGTTCTAAATGTTGATAATAAACATTGCTCTTGGTCTTCAATGTTTCTGAACCATAAAGGGACAAGATCCTGCATTACCTTTATAGAGTCAAATTCAAGTTTGTCTTTCATATTGCGAATTCATTAGATGACCATATTTTTAAAAAATGTCACACACTTATACAAAACAAAAACGCATGCGTTACTTTTTAATTATTGCCAAATACATGCATGCCTATATTTAATGTTGAAATTTTTTAGATTGTCCCCGTCGCATGAAATGTTGTTCTTTCTTGTGACCTTTGCTATGAATATATACTTTTCACAGTAAGTTTCGCCAAATATATATTGTGAATTTGTAATTAAACAAGCATAGATGCACCACAGAAGACCAAGAACTATGCAGAAAATAATAATTCAAAAAGCTTATGATCTGCTTCTTATTTGAAATGTTATCCTTATTTGGTGATTTTAAAATATTTAATATACAAATACAGTGCAACTTCCGAAAACCGGCCCTTCTAAAAACCGATCACCTCCACATACCGAACACGCCAGACCGGTCCCGAATTTATCCTTCTTTGTTTATATTAAAATAAACTTCCATAAACCGGTCCCTCTGAATTCCGAATACCGGCCTTTTTTAAGTGCCGAAATCATGTAACATCTTAATAATTTACTTCCGAAAACCGGCCTTTGGGAGTCGCAATGCATCAATGAACCGTAACGGACAGCTGCTAATCCGATTACTGAAAAAACAACGGTATTGTAATGCGCTCATCATTGTACTGGTAGACAGGATTACCTGTTCAGATATACTTGAATAAATAATTGAATTAATTTTAATCTGTTTCTTTTATTGTTCGATAATCTAATTATTGCAATTATTGTCTTTCTGATGGTTTTAATTTCTTTATTTCGAGGTTTTTACCAGTCAAGTACCCCTCACTTGAATATGATGAAAACGTTTTATTATAATGTTTATATCACCCGCGCAATGCAAAATATATTAAGAAATATTTTTTTTTATTTAAAACATCATTATTTTCTGTTTTTTTTTTAATTTTTTTATTATTATTTACACACTTTTTAAACAATACTATTACTATTTAATATTAAAACATTCCAGTCACCACGACCCGGAAACCGGTCACTAGAGATACAGGACAGGCTTGTAATTCACGAATCGGTCCTCGTTTTAAGTGATTTGGATAATATTTTTGCTTCATATGTTGTAACTAGCCTGAACAATTAATAAAAAAATATTTTGAAAAATAAATTGTTTCATTTTCAACCGGAAACAGTAACTTGTATGCCTGACTAACACAAGCAGCACACGTGTATCCGTTTTGGATATCGTACAGTTGTTTGTAATAATCTGCCAGTTTGTAAGCTTTTTGGGGTTTATTTACTAGGTACTTGTTAAGTTCAAGAATTTCAGGTACGATCAATGCTTATGAGAATGTATTGACATTTACGTATTTTGTCAATACACCGTTTGATAAATTTCTGAAATGGAAGAGATTCGGACCGGATCGGACTACCGGATTTATAAGGCCCTCTAAATACCGGCCCCTCTGAAAACCGGCCAAATTCCTCGGTCCCATACGAGGCCGGTATTCGGAAGTTGCACTGTATATGTATTTCATATAAGGCACCATGGTAAGTGTCCCTTGACTGAGATTGCAAGTTAACCAATATTCAGTGAAAAAGACAGGCTTCAAATAGGAGTACAAATTTATATGCTTAAAATGTTATACCAATTATAAAAGCATCTTTTCATCTAGCACTATAATGATACAGTAGGAAACAAGGAAAACTGAAACACTGCTTGAAAAAATTAGCGCTTTAGTTTAAATTACTAATAAGGTACAACACTGAGTCATATTTTAAAAATGTTTCCTCTTTATTTCCAAATCAAAGGCTGGGTAATATATGATACTATATATCTGGTACTTGTTTCATGATGAACTCCCTTAGCAACCTAACTTCCGGTTGAATTATTTCATGTCCCATATCGAAAGTATGAAAAGTCCCTTTCACTCCGAGTGACGTCAGAATGTTGAAGGTATCTTTAGCAAGCTCAATATCTATTATGTCATCTTGTTTTCCATGACATTGAAATAAATGTGGAAGATTTTCTTTATCCTCAGTTTTCTTAAGCACCTATAATATGCAAACATAATACATGCATCTTTAGTTTCGTATACAGTTTGAAGATAGGAAAAAACTCGAAGCTTGTTAAAACAAAATAAGTGTTTAAAGTACCAGAACGACACACCAAACTAGATAACTTCATTTGAGACCACTCACTACAACTTTGTTCACACAATTGGTATGATGACCAAAGTGCTCCGTTATGTTTGAGGTTAGAGTTGTTGTATAAACTTTCTAGAACCCTCTTTAAAAACAATATGTTTATTATTTCAAAACTATAAGTGATTTAACATATTATTCATTCATAATCTTTTTTCAATTATTTCATTCAGAAAATTCGAATATATATAAAGAGAATCTATTATGAGTTTGAGGTCGAGATGGGAAAATTCCGATCGAGTGGTCAGATTTTTCATCTCAAACGAGGCAGAGAGCCTCTGACCACGAGATACTGGAATCCCTTTTATTACGTTGCAGGATTTTGCTAGCGGAAGAAATACAAAACACGCAACAATAACAAATAACGTTTCACTCACAGCAGAATGTGAACCTAAGCGGCAAAACAAAACAATGATTTTTCTCTTTATATATATACGTCGTTTAGTAAAAATGACATTATTCACCTTAAAAAGTCTTATTTGTAGTTTTCATATAATTTTTTCCCACAAAATTATGATCCTTGCCAACTGAAAAAAAAATGCAGTCCCCGTTCGACTGAGATAGGCTACACGTGCGCACGCGGGGTGCGATAAGGATATCGTACCACCCATTCAATGAGATAAATCTATCACATATTCGAGAAATATATATATATATATATATATATATATATATATATATATATAATATGACAAGATGCGTGACTGACAGAACTCTGTGGGTGTACGTTTTAAACACTAAACACTCGTTATACGACAGTTGACATCATAAGTAAACAAACATTAAAGAATAAACAGTTGTTCTAAATGCTTAAACCATTAAAAACTCCATACCCATATTACTGCTTATCTGTCTCTGTTTTGTGCAGTAGAACAATGTTATTGTTATTATTATTTAAAAAACATTCTGTAATGGTTGATATTCCAATAAACAATATTTTTGGGAGAACTTCATACTGCAATAAAAACTTAGCTTTTACCTGAAATACTTCAGAGCCGTGGGTAAGAAAACTTGTGGATAATGTAAAAACGCCAGCAATACCATGGTTGTATTTGTAGGCCAAGGCCATGGACATAAATCCACCCATAGAATAACCGCCTGAAACAAGGAATTGAAGTTGTATATATTATGTGTTTGATGTTCTTGTATTGGTTGATATTGGTAACGATGATAAAAGGGATGATGACGAAGAAGAGAAGGTGTTTAAGGGCGAGACGGTGGTAGTGTGATGGTTCTGTATAAATACAATGGAGGAAACTACAGACAAGAAGAGGAGATTGTGATTGGACGTAGACGTGGTTGTGGTGGAGGCTGAGAAAGATCATGTTGTTTTTGTGTTGCAATTTTAAATGAAGTTGGCAATAAGAACATAAGCATTGGTATTGGTCGTTTTTGCAGAAGGCATTTTGAGATAGTGCTACGCTGTTGCTGTTATGCTGTTGCTTTTAATTATCTATAAATTATTTATCTATTTACTGCATTTTTTTCGATTAAATTATAGCAGACGGAAAATTTACCAATCATTATTCTTTCTTTGGGTATTCCGTTGTCAACTTCCTGTTGAATTAGGCCATTCAAAACATGACACATTTTATCGACAGATGCATCCTCTTTGCCTTCTAAGGATAAGTCGTGTCGGTCGTACCAAGCAGTGGTCATTTGTCCACCAAGACGTGTATACGACCTACAAAACAATTTAAATGCATTCGATTAAAAATACATAAGATTCAAACAAACATTCAAGCAATTTTTTTAATCAAAATTGTTCAAACAATATTTAAAATACCAAAGGATTGAACAAAACTGTATGCATTGTCCGTTGAAGAAAATGGGTTACTACCCCAACAATTACTTCCTAAATCCATGGCGCAGCTATGTTAATGCCATACAAGAAACTTACCTACATATAATTTGGCTTTTTATGTTTTTACACCAGTAGCAGTACATGTATGTAATTAATTACTAGTATGTGAATCAGTGCATGCCGACAATTTAAAAATTTAGCTATAAGCCGGTTTTATAACTTGATATTTGGAGAAATTAATATTTTCATATCAAGATACCAAAATAATTGCACTAGAAACCGAAATCAAAGCGATTTAACTGGTACCATGTCAAAGTCCCTGGATCTTACGCGGCCCTAGAACAAACAAAGTTGTGCCTTCAGTAGGCCCATAGATAAAAATTTACTTGTTTAAAACAGTACAATAAGTTAAAATGAGGTAAACAAAGTCAACAAAACGGTGTTCCTAATGAGTTTTACTGAATACTCAATTATCAAATGCAATAAGACAAAAACAAATTTAAATAACTATTGAGCACCTAACTGGAGCTGTAGGAAACACCATCTTTATGTGTGGAAAAGATATATTTTCACCCCATGCTTTCTTCAACAGTTTTATCAGACCATCAGAAGTATTTCCTAAAAGACAAAATAAAGAACAAGAAAGTGTCCAAACACAAAATTCTCTACCATAAATGAGAATTTAAATCAAATATTCATACATGAATATAATTCTATATTTTCTTATCAGTATCTTTCATTAACATTTTGTATTACATACTCTCCGATAGCGAGTTTTCTGTGATTTTATTTTATTAAGCCATGTAAAATTCAACTATTTTAAATATATGATATATAAAAACCAACGTTTCTTGTACTAATCTTTAGAAATAATCTAAATATGATACCTTATAAAGTCACCTCTCAAAAACGTTTGTGTAAGTGCACGATAATGATTACGTGAATACGCGATAACTTTCGCAAAAAACGTTCACGTGAGCAATAAAAAAAATTATGACACCTCTGTGTTGTCGTATTCCTCGATTTTATCTATGTGTGTTACAAACAAAATATACTTGCTTGGTATTTAGTTGTTTAGTTTGATAAAAACATACCTAATCCATGCAGGAAGAGTATGCAACCTTTACAAATCGGCCCGCTCTGCGATATAACTCGACATTGAAGTTTTGTCCCATCCATGTCTGTGTGGTTTTCTTAACTTAAAGGTTATTTACTAGAACTGGGTCCTTAGAAGTTTATTTTTAGATTGTATAAAAATCAAGATGTTAAATGCGAGTTGGGAGTTTGTCATAAAATTAACTAGTTATTTGAATAATTGTCGATGTTAGTACATATTATTGAACTGTTTAAAATGATTCATGTATCATTGAAATGAAATATTTTAAAGCTGCAGTCTAGAAATTTACTACGAAATAGACAAATTAATATAAAACGTGAGAGAAACAATATTAAACAAAGGTACACAGTAAAATGTAATTTAAATATAAGACAATGTTAACAATAACAAACCAAAATATCCGATTTGCGTGTGTGTTTTGTGTTTCTAAAAATAAAAATGATGTCCAAGAATTTATTTAAATCTTTTAAAACGACGATACATTTTTTTCCGAAAATGGTGTTTTTGTTGTCGTTGTTAATACTTTTTATTTCTTTTTACTGTTCTCGAGCTTATGCTAAACAATCCAATTAACTTGAACGCTAAATCAAGTAACAAATCATATTGCAGCATTAACTGTTTTCTTTGTGACCGTGGTCATGAAACAATGGTATATTTAGAAATCTGCAGAGATCACATCCATCAACATCACACCATATTACAAACGTATATAATAAAAAAAACTAGGATAAATGATAAATCTTACACAATGCACAGTCAAGTGTACATGTACATTAAAAAGATCCGACTAACGAGAACCGGAACGGAAATTTAAAGGTAACAATTAAATAGTAAGAAAAAGTTTCATCCCTATAAACGAATTTTATAGGGTTATAGGAATTACTCTGTCCAGCCGCACCGCTATTGTACCTGAAACCTGACCACATAAAAGTAAATAGAATATATATAACCACCACTTAGTGGCGATATTGTGTACATCGGGTTGTCATCTCTCAAAAGTGAGCGAGTAATGCTTAATTAATGCGGCATCAGCAGTTTTACACCTTTTCGTGAAGACCGTTCTAGCTACTTTTCACCTAAGACACATACATAAAGCCATTGCATGCTGGGTCAATTAACTTGAAGACAAAATTTTCGGTATATTTTATTATTATTTATTTATATTATCTCCTTATTTCATTACTGAGACATCTCCATATGCCTTATTGTATCAAAATCTATGAACGATTTTATGAATTTTTGATTGAGATTTTAACCTTTTATTTCGTCAATGTTAATATTTCATTAGCATAACAATAAACTTAATTTCTAATTGTAGAAATTAAAATCAGAGTCTTGAACGATTTGGTAGCTGTTTATATATAAAATATCTAAGTGTTTCAATCTCCTCTTTTATTAACTCGTGGTCGATGTCAAATGTATCTAGCTCTCCTTTAACACCGAGGGATTTTAGATTATTTAACGTTTCCTTTGCCCATTCTACATCAGTTACGGTGTCCCGATTTCCGTGACACATATATAAAGGAGGTAATCTTTTTACGTCAGATTTTTGTTCAAGCACCTGAAACAAAGATATAAAATACAATTAAAAATAAAACTACTGTTTTATTTAATTCTAATCTACTAGTTACATGTAGTAGAATGTTAAAGGTCTTTCAAAGTATTTGAGTTGGATACCATTTGCCATTAGATAAATACTGCTCATCCAAGGTCGGGCCTTTAATAACCAGTTGACTCACTGTGTTAATCGCTTTTGTTTAAATGTGTTTGTTGTTTCTTAACTTGGCTACATTGGCTGTTGCTAAGTGGAAATTTTCCAGGCTTGTATTGCTCTATAACATGTTATTTAGAAACTTTCGTATAAGTATGTAACTGAAATAACTACTCCAATCTTTGGACCATGTATGAAAAGTTACTGTCGAATAATATGTAACTGTATCCCGCTATAGCAAAATGGAACGATAATTACGAAACATAAGGAAAAGGCATTTTGAGACCACTGACTATGAAATCCTCTTCTTTGGATGGGCACAGTACAGAATACTATCCTGTGGTTTTGTTCATATATTTTTGTAATGCTTCAGCTATCCCATTTGTTTTTATATTTGTAATTATTTTAATAATTTTATGTGTGCAAAACATTAATTGTGTAATTGTCATTCTACCTTATATATATACACCCAAATGCCTACCTCCGCGACTTAACTTGGAAGTCAGGTTACTCTATAGAGACTCAATTACTTAACAATTGAATTTTGGAATTCAAATGTTCGTGGAACTCAAACATTTATTTTTCTGTTTGGACTTTTCTTGCCGAGTACCAGTGTACGCTTTTTAATTATCAATTTTATGCAATGTTATGTATGACCTCTATTTACCACCACCAATCGGGAGATGCCCCTCAAAGAATCTGACTTGATTTCAATTATATAAACAATGTGTCTTTAACCAACAGTCGCAATTTGTTATAGAACCAGACAGTTACAATGATGCTGCTGTCTTTACTAAAACACAACTAAAAATTGCAACATCCCAACTTTCAAACATCTTCTATACGTTCAGTCTATCATTTAGAAACGCAATGTACCGAACCCATCGCCCCTTATTTGAAGAATTTGTTGTGTTCTGGTTGAAGCGAAACATCATATATTACATATACTTTCTCTTAGTGTTAAGCATAATAAGATGAACATAGTGAAATCAGAAACAAAACACTCTGATATCGCTTACTTTATGTAGTTATCGATAAAGTCAACAAATACCTTGTAAACACTTGAGTTGTAATTTAAAAAGCTTGAAAGTGCAAACACTCCAGCAAGATCCCAGTGATATTTGTATGCCAGAGTCATTGCCATTGCTCCGCCCATAGAAAAGCCACCTAAAACAGATAAAATACGGAATATACAGTGATAATTTGGTAAAGTATGTTACCATGAGAACATATAAGAAGAAATTACGAACAAAGTTTATCATTTTGAATAACCATTTTTAAAAGTCAAGTTCTTACGTATGGAAATAAAAATCACGAATGTGTCTTTAACTGAACACCTATTTTACAAGCAGTGCATGGTTGACAGGTATTAAAATACGCATAAGCCCTTAATACTTATCTCAAATGTTGTCTCAACTTGTACCCACCAACAATAATTCTGTTTTTAGGAATTCCATTTTCAACTTCTCGATCAATCAGAAATGACAGACGATGACACATCTCATCGACTGACGGTTGTTCTGGTGCTTTGATAGAAAGTTGCAGACGATCAAACCAAACAGTACGTGACTTTCCTTTTAAAGGTGTATAGGGTCTGAAACAATAGAATTACTAAAAGTCAATAAACATAGACAAAATAAAGTAATATCTTCTGGCATTCCGGCATCTGACATCTTCAAATTGTCAGTTTAGTGTCTCTTGCTGATTTATCAAGAAAGTAATTGACATTGTTGACATAAAAAATATTTAAAATTCTCAGATGGCATCAACGTCTTTTAGTTTGACTACTTTACCATTCCTTTACTACTTCCGTGAAGATAATAAGTTAACAGATTATTCTTTTCGAAATAATGAACAACTTGTTACTGTTCGGGACAGTTGGCTAGTTTTTCGTCTAGAGCTTTCTACTGTTTCTGTAAAACAAAGAAATATACAGATAGAACATGCACTGCCGTTACTTGTAACAACTAAAGATAACTTCCTTTATTCTAATACAAGATTTGGTGCTTTACCAGATTTTATATGTTGTACCGTGGATGAGGGGTTGGTGGGTGGGTGTACAAAAGTTTTACCTTGCCGGTGCTTGAGGGAATATCCATTTTATGTGTGGAAATGAAATATCGCCAAATATCTTCTTTAGTCTTTTAATTATTTCATCGGTATTTCCACCTGCAAGAGAATGAACCACATCTACAATTTTAAATAGAATGCTATATAACAGCAATTAACACGCCTGCTTTAATTATTTTTAATTATTATTATTAGTATTTTTTTTTTCTTTTCCTTTTTTTTTTTTTAATTTTTTTTTTTAATTTTCTTTTTTCTAAGCATTTCATAACCCATAAATTTATATATATTAATTGCTTTATCCATCGCGGTGTCAATTTAATTTACCTATTGTATATTATTTTATAAAATGAATGTTATGTTTTTCACATAATATATTCGACGTGTGGCATAATAATAAGAAAATAATATAATATTAAAATTACTTATATCATGATAATAACAATTCTATGCGTTCTATCTATTGACTGTATTTACTAATTTTAAACCTATAGATACCAGGCTACTAGTATCTCAAGTATAATGCATCGTATACAAACTTTACTCTGAAATCAGTGTTCTATTTTCTGTCATTCCGTAATCCGATCAGTAACATTAAAACCTTTTTGAAGTATAAATAATATTATTTATAACATACCTGATCCATGGAAAAATATAACACAAGCAGTGCAAACAGGGCTAGTTTGTGGAATGACACTGCAAGCAAACGGACCGTCCATTTTACTGTGTAACCTACAATTATCTCCCTTGCAAAGCATTCGGTATTATATAGCAGTTAACTATGCTATTAAAGAATAAAAACGTAGTTTGTAATTATTTTTGACATGAAATCTTTAAAATTAATAATTTTATTTAACGTAATATTATTCTTATTATTTCGGCAAAACAGTTTTTGCAGTTGATCTTGAAAAAAAAATTAAAATAAAGTTTACCTTTAATCAAGATCGGAAAAGTTAGCTACTAGTAACTGGCTACTAGTAGCTAGTTACTTGTAAAACAAAAGTTAGCTACTAGTAGCCAGTTACTTGTGAAGGAAAAGTTAGCTACTAGTAACCAGTTACTTGAACGATTAAAGATAAATACTAGCAATTATTTCTAGTTAGCTTTTATTTACTTATTTACTGATAAAAACAAATAAATGTTTATCGTGTGTAATTTGGTCTTGATCACAGATTTCGCAGATATTCCTTCCGCATAAGTTTTCTTGTACCTTTCTTGTACAAATGTAGTACACAGATTTTAAAAAAATAACCGTTTTCCGTAACAATTGAAAACCTGCATCTAATAATACCAAACATTTAGACATTACAGCCTTCATACGCACGCATACGGTAGTTTTTGGTGTAGATTTCTATGGTTTTTCACATTCAGTGCGAGTAGCGGGCTATTTATTTCAAAGATATTCAATATTTATTCACATCATCATCAAGGATATTCAATTCTGCATCTAATAATACCAAATTTTTATTCATTACAGCCTTCGTACCCACGCATACGCTTACGCAATACGACTGGGGGTAGTTTTTTGGTGTAGATTTCTATGATTTTTCACATTCAGTGCGAGTAGCCGGCTATTTATTTCAAAGATATTTAATATTTATTCACATCATCATCAAGGATATTCAATTCTGCATCTAATGATACCAAATATTTAAACATTTAAGCCTTGTAATGCTCATATACGCTTACACACTGCCGAGTTACCGGTATGGATTTCTAATCAAAGTACATAATGTACTGAGAGCCGTGCTGGATGAATCTAGATGAATAAATAAGATTGAAATAGTAGTAATTGTTTTAAATTGCCACAAGTATTTCAAATAATTGAAAACAATCCTATTTTGTAGATTATAGTACTTCTGCAAAGCATATTAAACAAGAAATCCAATGGGCCTGATCTGTAATCTCTAGTTAAAATCATTAATTTTCAAAAAAAATTTCACATTATTTTGTAGCAAAATGTTTTTTAAAAAATCTTGATTATTGCGATCAAAAAGAAATCCTTTAATACCAGAAAGATCAGCATCTTTGTATAAAATCATAAAATATTGTAAAAAAAATAATTTGCTTTAAATTGTATTAATAAATGGCAGAGAGAGAGAGAGAGAGAGAGAGAGAGAGAGAGAGAGAGAGAGAGAGAGGCTAAAAGTTAATTACCTTGGCCTTATCCTTGAAGGGAATTGCAAGAAACGGGTTACTAAGTTTCGCAAAATAAACAAACTGCAGAAAAAAGACCTCTCTCTCTCTCTCTCTCTCTCTCTCTCTCTCTCTCTCTCTCTCTCTCTCTCTCTCTCTCTCTCTGTTTGTGTGTAAAACAGGAGGAGGAAATACGTTTCTTTTGTGAACACGGAAGAGAATTTTGGCTGCTGTAATTGGTTTCTGTACATTAATCAGTTAGTAATGGCTTTGTTGTCATCCTAACTAATTTTGTGAATGGTATCAAGTTTATGAGATGCTTTAAAACAAAATGCCTATATGGCCTGTGCCGTAAAAAACACCTTTTTGTAATTGGCTTTAAAACAGCCAAAGTCAGACACAATTTTAATACTTATCAAACAAGGTTTTTCGAAATACATGTATATATTTTAAACTTTGGCCAGGAAAAAAGCGTTTTGAAATACATGACAAAAGTAACTCCGGACTTACATATTCGGAAAATTAAGTAAAGAAGGAATTTAAAATTAAAAAATATGTACTAAATCGTACGAAAAATAAACTGTAATAATTGCTATTCATCTGTTGTTTTATTTAAAATAACTGTGGCTTAGCATCCAAGGATATTTCTCACTAATTACTTACTTTTGCTTAGTTAATATCGGGGTTTTTCAAATTGTAGACTTTTAATAACACCTTATTTGCTTATTTTCAGAAATGGGTCAACATAATACTATGATTTATTTTAGAAAACACTGTTAAATAGCTAGACTTCTACTTACAATGTGAACCAAATCGATCTATAAATAAATCTTTAATGTTTTTAATTGTTTTTGTATATACAGTAAGAATCCTCAGATGGTCATGTCGGACACAATTTTTAATTTACAAAATGATGGTCAAAGAAAAAATAAATACAATAATATAAACAGTTAAAAAGACATTGAAGCTGAAAAAATGTACTTCAAACTGGAAACAGCCAAAGTCACCGTGAGTACATCATAAAGACATAAAAAAGAAACAAAAGTCAGATAAAACATATAAGGTTCTCTGATGGTAACATTCGTTAACATTTATCGATTATCTGCATGGCAATTTAATCATCAAGGTCATACCCAGCTAATGTATATATATGTTAACTGCAATTCACTTTTGGTTACACCGACCGACACTGGTGAATCATGGTTGTGTCACTACCTACTGACTGTACTACTGTGAGCTCGCCCAAAGTTTTCGAGATCTTGCCTAATGCTTTATTTTCTTCAATGACAATTTTATTTTCTTAACAAATTAACATTAAATTATAAAAAAATAATTTGTTAATTGTTTTTCACAAAATGAAGGTAACATAACATACTACATTTTCCATGTAGATTTTTTTTGGGGGTCAACCAGTAAACATGCTAATTGCTCTTACAGCAATAAACCGACTGAAATGATAAAAATTTAATACAAATCGTATCCTCCTCTTTGATAGTGTAAGCATTTAAGTATATTACTTCATGCACATTCATAAAACTCGCATCTCAGTACCTTCAGTACTTTCGTCCACATTCAATCAAAATCCTACAAATACAAATAAACTCATATATTCCAAAAAGGTGATATCGTTTGACGCAGAGCTCAATATAATTAATCATGATATAAATAAATATTGAATATCTTTGAAATAAATAGCCGGCTCGTCGCACTGAACGAAAAATCATAGAAATCTACACCAAAAAACTACCCCCAGTCGTATTGCGTAAGCGTATGCGTGCGTACGAAGGCTGTAATGTCTAAATATTTGGTATTATTAGATGCAGAATTGAATATCCTTGATGATATTGTGAATAAATATTGAATATCTTTGAAATTAATAGCCAGCTACTCTTGCGTGAGCGTATGCGTGCGTATGAAGGCTGCAATGTCTAAATGTTTGGTATTATTAGATGCAGGTTTTCAATTGTTACGGAAAACGGTTATTTTTTTAAAATCTGTGTACTACATTCGTACAAGAAAGGTACAAGAAAACTTATGCGGAAGGAATATCTGCGAAATCTGTGATCAAGACCTAATTACACACGATAAAAATTTATTTGTTTTTATCAGTAAATAAGTAAATAAAAGCTAACTAGAAATAATTGCTAGTATTTATCTTTAATCGTTCAAGTAACTGGTTACTAGTAGCTTACTTTTCTTCTACAAGTAGCCAGCTACTAGTAGCCAGTTACTAGTAGCTAACTTTACCGATCACTTTAATTATATTTAATCTCTCTCTCTCTCTCTCTCTCTCTCTCTCTCTCTCTTAATCACTATATTACTATATTTAATCTCTCTCTCTCTCTCTCTCTCTACATATATATATATATATATATATATATATGATAACTTAGATCCTCTTCGATTAATTAGTCTAAAATGTGTTATTTGTGTGCCAACAACAGTCCTAGTACGTGTAGGTATAAGTTGAATAGAAATATAAAGTTTTTAACTGCTAGTTTTTTTTTTTTTTTTTTTTTTTTTTTTTTTTTTTTTTTTTTTTATGATTATTTGCTTTTTGGGTGGTCAGTTGCCTTAATTAAAAAAATACGTGTGTTGAGACAGAGACATTTTACACCTTTGAAAATGTCGCTGTTCAAAACATCGACATTTTTATTGAAATAAAAGATTTGCAAGTTTTTAAATATTTGATTGATCATGCTTATATGTGGGCCGTACGTACTTGTTTTTAAATAAAAGGATGATGACTTGAACCTTCCTTATATATTTGCTAACTTCCAATTCTAGTATATATTAGAAATTTGTACTTAAAATTATACACAATTCGGAACTAGAACCAGCGTAATTTGGTGTCACGGGCCTAACTAAACATAAAAAATGAGTTACATTGTGTCCAACGTGAATCATTTATTTATTTATTTATTTATTTATTTATTTATTTATTTATTTATTTATTTATTAATATGAATCTTGATAAAAGTGATTAAATAAAGAATTTGGATGGAACCTATTTAATGACTGGTTTGGTGAAATTGTAATAATTCAGTCACATTACATTCAGTCTTTTCAGCGTCAAGTTCATGATTCCTCTTTACTTCCCGGATTATTTGCATAGCTTATAGTTTATTCGTTTTCCGTATCAGAAATATTTAATCACAGAAACGTTTGCTTCGTACACACCATAGGATCAAGCGTCTCTTAGAGAGCGAAAAGATCCCAGAATTCGTAAAATTCGGGCGCCTGTTGCAACTCGTTAAATAGTAAGTACTTGTCGTATTTTATCTACTAAATTAATGCAAAATGAAACCTATTACTTCAATATGTTTGATATATCAACAAAATGATACAATTTCATCCGACTAATCCGTGGTAACAGGACCTTATTCAATTTATTGATTAGTTTTGTCTGAGATACCGGGGAATGTGGGACCAGTCAAGCAAGAAATTCAAAATAGCGATTTGGGCCATATTTTTGTTTACGATTTTATTTTTAGTCACCAAACAGTTACACTTGTCATGAACATATCCTAAATTGGAAGAAAAAAGTCGTTGTTTTTGAAATATGAATTATTTTTGTTAACCGGAAGTTTATTAAATACACTTCCGCTGCAGAAGATAGTTTACATGCTCCATGACAACGTACATTATCTTGATTGATGTATTTATGCTATTGCAGTATTTGTCGGTTCTCTTTCATTATTTAAAACTAAATGTCTTTTACTTTATATTAAGCATTTTGGTGGAATAAAATGTTATTGTCTGATACTTTGAAAATTTATTCTTTTGACACAAGCATAATGAAGCACCTTGTCATTTATTGCCATAGTCAAAAGACAGAATTGCTTATTTGGACCTAAAATTGATAAAAAAAATATATATATATATATATTCTTTGAAATTTTTAATGAATTTTTTTGTATTAATCTTGGTAAATTGAAAATAACTACTTACTTTCCAAACATTAAAATTATTTAGTATCCAAATTTCCAAAAGTGTGAAAATGTTGTTCTTTATAAATATTATATATTTCTTTACAAATCTGCTACATTATGTTACTCATATGGTGATTTTGGTTACATTTATCTGGAATTGAGATGGGAATAAAGCAAATTATATGTTATCTGTGTGTATTTTTTTAAGCTATAATACACATGATCTTTCATTTTTTTCCTGATTGGGCCATGATTAAAAATAAATATTCTTGTATTCATTATTATCAGTGTATTTGAGAAATTTTTTTTATAACACCTCTAGTAACGACTTGATTTTGTTATTGATGCTATCAAAATACATTTGAATTGATAGAATAACTCCTTGCTTTTTAGTATGTCCTTTATTCCATCAATTTTGAACATTTAGAAAAGAAAAAAGATCTTATCATTAGACCAAGTGTGTTTATGAATAAAGTACAGAATCAGATCTATTGAATTTTCTCCAAGTGTTGCTTTAACCTACAAATTGTCTTTCTCAAAGAAAATCCAAAAGTGCATCAACTACAATGAAATTGAGGAAAAATATATTTCATAACATTTTAATTATAATTTATGTAAATGTTAGTACATGATATCCTCCTCTCCTTCAGGTACCAGTGTTTTCTCCAGCTAACTAAAACAGGGGGTCATTGATGATCCCCTTACATGAAAAGAGGGGGTCATTTTTCAAAATGAAGGGGTCATGAAATTTTTGGAATAAAAATTAATTCTTTCGATATTTTACAATAAAAGGAATATTTTGTTTGTAATTAGAGGATCTGTACTAATATGTCTATGTTTAAATGTTTTATTTCAAATGCTACTTATATCTGTAATGTTTGAAACAGTAAAATCACACCAGTATCCCAAAACAGAAATGACTGAATGTTCTACCATCAACCCAAGTCAACAGACCATTATCATTCGTTATTATTATCCACCCCTTCCAATATGCCTGTTTTACATATGATTTTATTATTTTCATAAATCATTAAAGGATATTTGTTTAACCAAATTTTATTAAGATCTCGATTTACATAATTTTTTTTAATTTGACTGTGAGTCGTCGGCAAGTAAGTTACTACCAGATGCCGCCTGGTCATGTTCAGAGCTCCGTGCAGGACTTTGACACAAGTCGTTTAATGTTTAAAAATGTTGTCAAACGAGATTGTTTTGACTTTTCTTTTATGCCTGATGCAAAGAGCGCTTATATGACTATAAGCGTTCAATACAAACATTTCAAAGATTAAGAATATAGACAGGTTCCTATATTAATAATTAGCTTCCTGTAATATGGAACGATAGTCATGTGGTACGACAATACGGAATTTCAAATCAGTACTTTCATTTTCAGTCCCTTCCCTTTTTATAATTTACAGTAGCCGATTTCAATCTATGTAAAAAAGGTTGCGTCAAAAATAACGCAACAGCAAAACCAAGTTGCGCCATTCATAAAAAAATCGCTTCAAAAACACAAGAAAGGCACTCTGGAGAAAACACTGAGGTACTGTATGCTGTTTTTTCTTTCACTATAACAATACACTGTAACAATAAAAAAAACAATTATGTTAAGAGATACTTTAGCTTTTATGTTATTTTATGTCATATTCTTATGTTTATATTATAGGGAAAATGGCTTAACATCAGTGCCAAAACTGGAACAATGAAAATTAAAACATAAAATTTATAAAGCATTTTGTTCTTAGAGAGGGATGCATCTGTTTTGGAATGAAAGAAACAAGTTTGAAGCAGAATTGACAATATAAGGGAATATTTTAGTTAAGAACTTGTAAGATGGCTGCCAGAACTGCTGATTCTGATGCTGGGTCTATGACCCCATCAGAACAAAGCGATGCTGAAGAAAGGAGTGATCGTGACTCCGATTATGAAACAGATGAGGAAGAAGAGTAAGTAAATTTGCTGTCGTTGTTTTCAGTACTACCTGTATTTATAATGGTACATACTGGTACATGTACTCTTAATCTAAGTACTCATTTTATATTTTTGCTGTCAGTTTTGACTCTAGCCAGTTACATTTTTGCTTAAGGATTCTACTGACTAACAGACAGAAGTCTTATTTGCATAAATTCATACAAACTGTCATATTAGGTCATCAAAAACAAAAATATTTTAAAAGCAGTATTTTCCAAGTTATTTCTGTAATTTATTATATGAACTTCAACTGTATTTTCATAATAAAAAACCATCACATTCTTTAAAGTGTAATTTTTGCAGATATTTTGTTTTCTGGTACGTGCAAGTACATAGTTTTTAAACATGGTCGTTTTGTCTAAGAGACCTGGTACTTAATTAATATTTTTTTAAATCACTGCTTACAATTAATGTGTTTATCCCAATTTCTTTATGTGATTTGTTTGATTGTCATCCATTTAGTATATTATTTTGGTTTTTAATACTTCATTGTCATCAGATATCATTTAATTCATATTTTAACTATCACATTTAAGACATATCATGCATGTCCCTGGTTTGATTTTGTATTTCAAATAGAAATCAGCTTCTTTTTTTTTTTTTTTTTTTTTTAATTTTCAAAATATATTTTTTTAATCAGTTTATTTATTGAACACTTCTTAACATTTCTTAATTTTAGTGTGAGAAGTAAACGGACAAGGTTTGTCATTTAGATGGCCAGATATATCTACTGTGTTTTTCTCTTCTTCTAACCTTATATCACAAATTTATATTTTTTCTCACAGTTTTTGTACTTATAAATTTTATTTCAGAAACTATGTTTGGTGACAATTATGATAAAGGGAGTTTAGATTTACCTGTATAAGAAGAGCTAATTTGATGTCATCTTTACTGAACTTTTTTTTCGAAATCCAAATTAAACTTTTGTATAATTTAAGATCTAAAAAAAATTCACATACATACAGTGTAATTTTAACCTGTTATTAAACAGACATAATTAAAAAAATGGAAGTGAAAGTTTTAGATCTTTATATCTAATGATGGATTTTTGCACCAAAATCATGGTATTCATGATCTAGTGTCATGTGTTAATTTTGCATTGCTGTACAAAATAAGACATTCAAAACACTGCACATTTCACAAAGATTGGACGAGTGCATTGAACATATTGAGCATTAAATTATTAAAGGACTATTGGTTCTGAGATATTCGGTGGTTTCACCATCCCAGACCATAATATAGAAAACTGAAATTTTTTTTTTCTAAACTTGATAATTTTGCATGTGGTAATTAATACATGTATACATAAATTTTGATAACACTGCATCCGATGAATATTCATGTACTTTTTGAGTGAACCAATATATACATAATTTAGTTGAAATAGTTTTAGTGTCAACTATAATGTTTTGTTAGTATTGAACTTTTCATCTTACATAGGAGATTTAAAATTTTGAATCACTGTCACGTTTGAATTGATTATATTACTAAAAGACTTTGTATATTAAAACAGTTAAATAATGTTTTGACATATATATTACATAACCATTGATCAAGTTTAAACATAAACCTAACTAAATGTTTAAAATTTAGAATAATTCATGGTAGATTTTACAATTAAAACCATATACCGGTACCCCCAGTAGGTACTCTAGTTCTTACACAGTGATTTCATGTTCTACCAACCAATTAAAGACTAAATTAAAACTGTTTACATATACGGTAGTCAATATTTCTACATTGCAGTTTACATAATAAAGTGATCAATTATTATTTGTAAAGTTTAAAAAATTTATAAAATCTTACAGAATAAAAAGTGTGATTTTATTTCCATTATATCTTTTAATCATTGTTATGTTATGTAATATAGAACATGAAAATAACTCATTTTTGTTTTTTTTTAACCCATGAATAGAGTTTTTTTTTAACTGAATTTATATCTTAAAGGCATACTGATGTAGAAAAACAAAACAAGTTATAAGATATCAAATAGAATAGGCATGTACCGTAATTGAATTTTTGAATGATTCAATTTTCATGGGTTCAGATTTAAATTGCAATGTTATTAAATTGGGGTGTGTCAATTTATAATATTTTTCAAGTACTCTATATTAAATTGATTATAATTAATTTTGGTATAGCTTAATTAATGAAAAAGACTAAGAAATATGACAAAAAATAATAATTAAATTCCCAATTAAAATTAATGCATTCAAATACAAATGTATTGGAATACCAATTCATCTCAGTGCATTTTTTTTCCTCCATCATGTAGATATGAACTTTTGTCACAATAAATTGAGACCTAGTGATAATAACCATAGTTTTTAAGAATGCGTAAATTTTGTGACTCAATGTGAATGTCAATGCGTACCAGGATTTCTCAATATTGTAAGAAGGAAATGAAGTATCAGTTATTTATTGACTTGTCTGTACCAAGTGTAACAGAGTTCATATCATAACTCCAGTGCTGTGTTGAGCATAAGATGAAAGTAGTGATAATTTTTTGATATATGATACATCTTGTTTTAAATCATTGTTACACCTAATACCGAAAAATTAGCACTTTAAAATGTTCATCTTTTAAAAATATCATTGTTATTATTATTATTATTTTTTTGGGGGGGGGGGGGGGGCATATTGATTGATTAGTAATTTTGTCACATAGGTGTGTAGGTCAAAGGTCAAGTTTACAAGGTATAATAAATATAAAAGCTGTTAGAGAAGCAGGGGTTTTTGGTTCAAGTTGGTTTTATTTTCCTCTTGATTGACTTTCTCTAGTTTTTTTAGTTTGAGTGTGTTAGATGATTTGTCTCTGTGTTACTCTCTGTCTTTCCTCAAACCATCATTTCAATCTTCTTATATTTATATGTTCAGATTTACATAAGATGTCACAAAATTCTTATACATGTTGTGCATTATATAACCATTGCTATATATATTTAAATAAAAAGTATTGAGACTATACAGATTTCCAGACAGAATAAGACAAAACATAGGCATTAAGCCACCTAGAAAATTTGAAAACTTATCCACATATTGTTTGATAAGTTTAGTTTTGTTTATACTTCGTTGTGTACTAAGTTTATAGTCAGTATAGCATACTGCATACATTTGTATATGGCATAAAAATAAAGTTTGACCAAGGTTTGCTAATTGTGAGTGTTAAAATTATTAACAGTATCTTAGCTTATAATGATATAAATCAATTTGTTTTTACAGACATAAAGAGTCAATGAATATACAATGGACAGGATATGCAAAAAAGACTCCAGTTATATTATTTAATCCTGATGCAATTTTACAGAAAAAAGCTCACTTAAAGGCGGTTGGTGGTAAGTATAATCTCAGTATGTAAGTATGATATTCAGATCATTAAAAATATCAATGATTCACATATGAAAAATTAAGGTACATTTCTGTAAATTTCCACATGATGTTAAAGGAACCAACAAACACCAAATTAAAGTAATAAATATTTTTAAAAAATAGATTTGTTTGAAACCCTGCTATCAACCTCAAAGACTTAATCACTTGAAAGCCATAAAATAATTTTTCCTATGTGTAAATGATAGTTTAATAATTGTTTCTTTTTTCTTATTCCTATTGTTATATTACAAAATTATTTTATGCTGTTATTTCATGACAATGTTTCTGTTTATTTTAGAGAGGTATCATTTGGCATACAAGTTTGGTAATTCCGAGTGTAAACTTGTTAGAACAATTTTTAACTTCCATGGATTTCATGAGGTAAGACTTGTTTCTTAAAATTAAAATAAAGTTCTGATGGGTATTTTAATAACTTCATCTTAATATTTAAAATTGAAGATAAATCTGTGTTTGCCATTTTATAATTTAAGTTTTGAGATACATGGCTTAGTGGTGAGATACAACACATTTCTTTTTTCTTTTAGATTCATATAACAAATACTATTACCTTGTCATCATGCTGTCATTATTCTTCACTTTGCATGTAATCTCATACACAATGAGTAGTACCTTATAAGATATTGCTTAATATATAATAGGCAACATTGATTGTGTAAAATTATCTCTTTTTAATGTAGCATATGTAAAATAGATAGACTCACTTATATTGCTGGCTGTGTTTGTGAGTAGTTATGACATGAAAGGTATTGTTTAAAGTTTAAGTTAACTTTTGGAGAGATTTGAAGTGTATATGTCCTATTCATGACAGAAGTATCAAAGCATCCATGCAATTTTCAAAATTTTTGAAGTTTTTTTGGATGATTTGTTGCCAAGCTGTTATGCTGAGTTTGTTTTTGTCTATCATGACCAGTCATACAAACCTCAAATGATATTTCTGTCTTCACATAGTGAAATCCTGTAATAGAAAAATGATAACCTGACTCCACAAGTGGAAAAATAAAGCCTGACCTCCACAATTTTTAAATTTGCAATGTGTTTCAAATGTTTTTACTGGAATTTTAAGAATATATAACTTAGTTTCATATTATACAAAAAAAAAAAAAAAAAAGAAGTTGAACTCTTAAGTAAGCTACATTTGACAGATTGCATTTTTAATGTAAATTTATCTTTGCACAATTAATACAACCGGATATTTATAAAAATAGTTAGGGCTGTAGAAGACCAATCTCTCACTAAAAAATTTATACCAAAATGTTTTATTTGAACTTTTTTTCCCCTTTTCACCAGGTGCACCCAAACAGCTCGGATTTTAACATTATATGGACTGGAGGACACTTAAAACCTTTCACATTGAGGGGGATGACGGAGTTCCAAAAAATAAACCATTTTCCTAGATCTTATGAACTTACACGCAAAGACAGACTTTATAAAAACCTACAACGAATGCAACAGATTAAGGTATGTTAAATGATGTGTTCAGTTCCATGTAGGACAATGTAATTATTTTGAAAAAAAATTGTGGCTGAGGACTGGTGCAAGAACCAGTGCTAAAAAAGAATAATCTACAGCTAAGTACATAAGGGTTCTGATTTTTTTTTTTCATCACTAGGCTGTTTTTTGTTGAGTTTGGTGTAACTATACCAAACAGGTCTATCACTGGTTTGTTACTGCTTTATATGAAGCGTCTTAACTTCATTGGTATTGTGTTGTGAAGGCTCGTTACAGAAAGCCAGAAACTACATAGTATATATAGTGTCCAAGTAGATATCCAATCAATATACACATGTATTGCATTTCATCATCTGATGTACTAATGCTATTATTTTTTTGTGTTTCAGGGTGTTAAACATTTTGATTTTATACCTCAAAGTTTCATTTTACCTGGTGAATATCAAGATTTTTGTTGTAAGTATCAATATTTTATTTTAGAGCATATATATATATATATATATATATATATATATATATATATATATATTTATAGAGAGAGAGAGAGAGAGGTTTAAACTACTTACATCCTGGTTATGCATATGCAATAAAAACTTAAAATTTTACATTTTTGATTCTTGAATTGTATGATGAGATCAAATTTTGTGTTGTTATAAGCTAGAGATTCTAAAGAATATATTTCTTGTTTCTGGATATGTAGATTTTCCTTTTATGTTGTGTATGTAATTTTATACTGGACAGATATATTTTATATAATTAGGTAAAGTTTCATTACTTTTTTCTTTAGCTGCCTTTTTACGAGAGAAAGGAACATGGATTGTAAAACCAGTTGCTTCCTCCAGAGGGAGAGGAGTTTTTCTTTGTAGTCATGTAAGTTTTGTTTTAACTGACTTCATATCAAGAAAATTGCATGGATATAATATAATTCATTTGATGTTTAAATAAAAAAATTATCAGTAAAGTAGCCGAAACTTACAGGAAAAAATATTAAAATTTTACCTTAATTTTAACACAATTTTTAATTTTTCAGCCAGAAATTATTTTAGTAAGATAAGTATGGCTTTTTGCGATGATAGTAAACCAGAAATACCATAGTTCACATCTTTAAAAATGTTTTGTCTATGATGAATATATAATGTATTCTATTTTGTAGTATGAAGTGTGTACTTTGTTAACTTATTAGCAGATAAAGATTTTAAACATTATCAATTATAGTGCATCTACTTTTCTTTTTTAATATTTTTCCATTTCATGCATACATCTTAAATAAACAGTCAAATTTGCTACAGTGCAATCATAATTGTACAAAAAAATTAAACTATATTCATTATTGTTTTCTGTTTCAGCCCGATCAAGTGCCATTAGATGAAAATCTCATTGTTTGTAGATATATACATAATCCATTACTCATTGATAGTAAGTCAATATTTCATCGTTGCAGTTTACATTTCGGTGCTAAAAACTCACAAAGCATTTATATATAGAGAGAAAAATTTGATGTTCAGAATTAAATAGAAATGTTATTTCTTATTTGTTAATAGTAACTTGTAATGCTGCCACCAGATGAAAGTAATAGACAGTAAATTTGATGTCATATTAGCTAGAACTAAGTTATATATTCAACAGAATTATTTGACTTTCACTGTTGTGTTTTGTTTTGTTTTTTTTTTTTTTTTTTTTTTTGGTTTTGTTTTTGTCTGTGTAGCTTAATGTTTGTTGATCTTTTATGATGTTTTATTATTTAAAAAAAGGATGAAGAATACTTTTTATTCTTCATTTCCATTTGTTGGGTTAAAATTTTTGAAAATTTTGTTGGCAAAAAAAAATTGTGTTTTGTGTAAAAAAAAGTAAATCTCTTTGGGGGCCTTTGGAAGGTAAATTTTATTAAATATGCTGTTATTGCTAACCTATTAACCCATTAAAAATAGTATAAATTAATCCCCCATAAACATGTTTCTGGTATTATGGATATTTATTTTATTTTTCAGATTTCAAGTTTGATGTTCGTTTATATGTTTGTGTTACATCATATGATCCATTAGTTATATATTTATTTGAAGAAGGTTTGTCAAGGTGAGTTTATATATATTTTTTTCTTTAATTGTTTCAGTTGATTTGTACACATGTATAATTTTGTTCCTAAAAAGAAAAGCTATTTTAAAACTGATTCAGATATTTTTGACGTGTGTTAAAACTATATGACACAAATAGCATCTTCAGTTGTCAATTATCACTGTATTGGTCACTTTATATTGTATTTATCAATATATATGGCAATCTTATCAGTCAGTATTTTATTTTAATTTTTTTTCAGATTTGCAACAGTGAAATATGAAAAAAGTAACCGCCATATACGCAACCAATGTATGCATCTTACTAATTACAGTGTGAACAAAAGAAGCGACGACTATGTCAGGTACATGTTATATATATAAATATTTACAATTACATTGTTTTTGCTTCAGTATAACAGTATTTGAGATCGATTCTACTCATAACTCAATACAGAACAATAAGGCACATGAAGCGTTTTTCTTTTATAAAAGTATTAAATTTAACCTATATTTTGCAGTCATTTAAAAAAAAATAAAAAGGATTGTAAAAATAAGGAATGACTTTGACTGTTTTGAATGTTTTGACTGTACTACATGCAGTTATGCAGTCTCGGCTTTTGTTTAATTTGAGACAGTCCATTTTGCCACTTAAGTGCATGCAGTACAGACAAAGCAAATGTTATTCCTTAAAGAAACTGTAAACATATTGTTTTTTATGTTTGTCCTGTGTAGGCCAAGACATCATTAAGATGTTGTTGTCTGTGTCATTGTCATCAGTTTGTAAAATGATGATTATATGTGTGAAACACATTTTTTTTTAATTCTGCAAGATTAGTGAAAACTTTTTGCAGGTATTTAGGACACAAGGTAAAAATACTTTGGATAAGGTTTACATATTATAAATTTATCAATTTATCGTTATAATTTTTTTTTTGGCATTATAGAAATGATGACCCTGATGTTGAAGATTATGGAAATAAATGGTCACTAGGTGCCATGTTACGCTACCTCAGATCTCATGGTAAAGACACAGCAGGTAATATATAAGTATGCAGTCTAAATTGAACAGTTTAGATAAATATTGTTTGATACTCTCATAAATTTCATGAAACCGAACATCCTATTTCAGATTTCTGCTATGAGGTAAAGTTGAAATTCGGGAAATAAAAAGATTTGCTTCTAGGACTACCATGATCTTTGATCAATTTTTATAACCATCTTCCAAACGATCTTTTTACTTTCACATCTGAAATCTTAATGCTGAATCTGTGTATAATCAAACAGCAATTTTTACTGGCAAACAAAAAGCCATGTTTTGATGTATTTTTATCCTAAATGTCGAATAAAAAATCATATGCACTAAAATTATTTTTCCTTTAAAATTTTATGGTAAGAGGACATGTGTCCCCAAGTTTAAAAAACTGAGGGAAAACACTGTTCATAGAAGACCGGTAGTTGCTTACTATTGTTGTGACTACTTTTAGACAAGTTGAAGGATAAACCTCTTACTTACCTTCCACCTGTATGATAGATACTGTACCAAATCATCTATTGGAGTAGCAGACTCACAATCACAGTAATATCTGGATGTTTATCTAAAAAAAAAAAAACTGTAAAGAAAATGTCAAAATTAATATAGTTGTTTAATTAAAATTTTTATCACAAACAAACAAATGGTTTGCATTTTTTACATATTTTTATTTTATTTCAGCAATCATGATGAGGATAGAGGATGTTATTATTAAAACCATTATATCAGTAGAACTACCAGTAGCCACTGCCTGTAAAATGTTCATGCCACATCGTGGCAACTGTTTTGGTAAGTATTTACTGCTTGTAAAATGGTCACACTGCCACCACTGTTTTGTTATGCCATTTTGCCACAACTGTTTTCATAAAAAGCTACAACCTGTAAAATGTTCATGCCACACTGTCACATCTGTTTTTATGAAAAGCTACAACCTGTAAAATGTTCATGCAACACTGCCACAACTGTTTTGTAAAATGTTACAACCTGTAAAATGTTTATGTCACACTGCCACAACTGTTTCATAAAAAGCTACAACCTGTAAAATGTTCATGCTGCACTGCCACAACTGTTTTCATAAAAAGTGGCAATCTGTAAAATGTTCATGCCACACTGTCACATCTGTTTTTATGAAAAGCTACAACTTGTAAAATGTTCATGCCACACTGCCACATATGTTTCATAAAACACTACAACCTGTAAAATGTTCATGCCACACTGCCACAACTGTTTCATAAAATGTTACAATCTGTAAAATGTTCATTCCACAATGTCTAGGATGTTTTGGTAAGAAGCTAGTACTTATAAAATGATAACACCACACTGTCACAACTGTTCTGATGGAAGTACACTTAGTAATGCTCTATCTAAACATTCTGACACTCAGTCCAGCATACTTGCTGTAAAATGAATAGTGCTATATGAATTTGTTTAAATCAACATTTTATTATATTTCAGAATTGTATGGGTTTGATATTTTGATAGATGACAATTTGAAACCCTGGGTGCTAGAAGTCAATTTATCACCATCCTTAGCATGGTAAGTTTTACAGCCAAGTTATTTCCCCTTAGTCACTAGTGACAAGTACCTACCTATCTATTGTATGTGTCATATTGATATAACATAAAAAAAAGTAATGAATCTGTCCATTTCATTTCCTGCTTTGAGCTTAAAAGTCCAAATTTAAGCATACAAGTTATAAGTCCAGATTGACTAGAACATCCCAGATTGACTAGAACATCCCAGATTTTCAAATTTACACCTTTTCTGCTGGAACATCTGAATAAAAATTCTGGAATTTTACTTTTATTTATTTTTGCATTTATCACGGGATAATTTGTTGACACAATTCATTTTGTTTGATAAAAATTCTCCTGATAATAATTTTAAAAATGTCATACATTTTCATTTAAAATTACAGATATTTTTTTTAGCATATGCTTGAATTTTGGGTTGCACCTTAACCCTAGGATAGTAAACATAACCATATGTAAGGTCAAATAAAGATAAGGGTGTATGAATTCTTTTCAGATGAAGATATCTTAATAAGAATACTTAGTACTGGGAGGGATGTGACTGGCTGAGAATAGTCAAAATAAAAAATTGATTATAATTTCTCAATTACATGTATTTTTTTTTTTTATTTAAGTGATGCTCCGTTAGATTTGAAGATAAAAACAAGCATGTTATGTGATCTGTTCAGTTTGTCAGGTAAATAAATAAATAATGTATAATTTCCTATCCTTGTGATTCAGTTCTTTGTATAAACTCACTCATATGAATTTGAGATTGTGTCATACATTTTGCATAAATATCATGATACAAATGAAATAAGTTTAACATCATACAAAATATTTAAATACGTGTATTTTGTTCATTTTTCTGGTGTTCAAAGTTTTCAGATAATCTCTGCTGTTAATCTTAATCTTTTTCTTAGCTTTACCAAATAAAAAAAATTTTTTTGCTTTCTTTATGTTCTGATATTTTGGAATATTTTTGTATTTTTATACCAGGTTTAATTTGTCATGATCCAATGATGAGAACATTACAACAGAGTCGCAGAAATCAGGAGCTAGCTTCTAAGATGGCAGCTAGATCAAAGGTTAGCTATTGTGTATCATTTTTCACATTTCCATGGATCATAGATATTAGGACTCATTTTGTTATTTCTATCACTGCTTAAAGTTCTGATTAGTGTTAGAAACCGGCCCTTTGCTACTCCAGACTTTTCAGAATGGCTTCTTTTCAAAACAAGTCTTTTTAATTGCAAAGCATTTAAAAGAAAATAATTTCTTAATTTCTAACACTTTTCATGATTTATAATTTCTTTAAATTGACTCGGTTTTTATAAATTTGCTTGATATTGCACAAAAAAATCATCAGAAAGGTTAGCTTTCATTTATTGGTTTGGTTATGGACAAATTACTGAAGCATATGAATCTGGGGTACAAAATATAGTTCTACAATTTTTTTGCATACACATTTTCAGTTGCAATGCAATGCCTACAGATTGCTTATCATTTATTTTACCTCACCCTTTGATATTTATTTGTTTGTTACTTATAATTGTACTCATTTTGTACTAATTTTAATCAGCTACTAAATTTTTTTTTTAATTTTTACTTGTATACAGTTATATATTTTGTACCCATGTACAATATCTTTCCCTTAGAATATTAGTCAGGGAGGAAATATAACTTTTGGTATTGTCACATGATCAACTTTTTACTAACGTCATGTGACATAGTTTTTACAAAATGTTCTAATCACAATGTTTGTTCTTGTACTCAAAAATGTACATGACCAGACAGACCGACCTTAATTTGTCTTATTTGAAATTGATTTTTTTTTAACACAAATAAGAAGTGATTTTTAAAAAAAAAAAAAAAAAAAGCATATGGAGTGTGAAAGAATTAACTTTAAATTTGTTGTTAGAGTGATACTGAAAGTTGATTGCTGTTAAAAATGTAATATTACTAATAAGTATTGCATGGCATTTAATGTTTTAATAGAAGGAGAAGATCAATGAGAAATCAGCGGTGAGATTTAATAGAGAATGTCATACCTACCTCTCTACTACTACTTATCTGTTAATACTATACATATATAACCAGATATAAGATACCCTATCTACATTGGTCCCCTACTGAAGTTAATATAGATAAAGTGGAACCTGTCAAAACCAAACACTGAGAACCTGTCTACACTGAACTAGTGTGTAACAAACATACCATTTTCAGTTTAATAAACAAGTGTAACCCCTGTCAAATTAAAAAAAGAGCGTTTAATTTAGAAGGTTTTTTGGATCAGACAGATTCTTTTAAACAGCAAAAATTCAATAACTTAAGTCCTTACTTACCAGGTGATGAAATTTTTGAATTCAGAAGGACATACAGTAGTGTAGATTAAATCACTTTTGTGGTATGTTACTATTTTGAATTTTTCTGCATTTTCTTCTCTCTCCTGTCTTGTTATGACTCAAAAAGTAACACTTATGATTAAGATATAATTTTGCAAAGTGGGATATGTCTGAAGCAATAAACTTCCAGACCAAAAATTTTGTTTGGTTTCAGTCAGTTAATCAGTCTTTGATTATTGTACTTTTTGAATGGCATAAGCTAAAATAGTACAAGTTAATCAGTCCAGGCTGTTTGTCGGCTTATTCGTGGTTCGAGTTTTATAGTTTCCACTGCACTATTTTAATATTTTTTATAAAACTTGAGAAATTTAAAAAAAAAAAAAAAGAAAGAAAGAAAAATATTTTTTAAGTATCAAAAGAAAAAGATTAAAGAATGTACAGGTACTTGTTTAAAAAGCTGCATTAGAGGACCAATGTATTATAGTAATGACTGACTTTATCTCCAGATTTGGACAGTTTACAACAAAAACAATTCTGGAGATAAATTGTCATTGAATTATAAAATCCTTAAGTCAAGTTTGAAGGGTTTTAAGTTTTAATATGGTTTTCTGAATAATCCAGAGATTCTGCCCCCTTCCCCATCATAGTTAGCTCCCCTTTCATTTCAACAGTGATGATGATATACACATACAACATGTATTAAAATATAGATAATCCTCAATTGAGGGTATAACACAATTTCTCACCACTTCCTACCCTGTCACAAACAATATCATTATTTTTACACAACAATTCTTATTTGATCCACTTCATAAAATACAATTGTGTCATTATCCAAGATAATTAAAGCTTGTTTCATTACATTTAAGTCAGGATTTTCATAAAAGATTGTAAGCAAAATGAGACAGCTATTTTATACTATTTTATTACCTGGAATCTAATAAGGAGTTTAAATAGAGAATGCTAAAGAGGACAAAATAAGTAATTAACTGCTAAATTATTCTTCAAAGAATTTCTTAAAATACTAAGAATTAACAGTTTATAATGATTCAGAAATTTATAGAAATGGAATTCATGGTATGCATTGACATGTCTTTTTTTCCATATCCAATTCCATTTTCTGCACGTATAATTTTTTTTTTATGAAGTTAGACATTTCTGATACATTTAATCTTTCATACCCATCTAGTGGTTTAAGTTGCACAGCCCTTTTCATATGAACCTCAAAGTTTGCTCAATAAATGGCATTCACATCAGATTTATATCCCATATAATATGTGTTTACCAATGTACCTATTTTATTCTGGATTGTTCAGAATATAAAAGCCATACCATGTACTAACCTTCAAGCTACTATTAACTCTTAAAACTATAATGTTAAGGTATTGTTAATGGTAAAAAAAAAAAAAAAAATTAGATTGGTTTTAATATTTAACTCACCAGTTGAAGATTGGTTATAGTGTTGAATTATCCAGTTGTAGATTGGATATAGTGTTGAATTATCCAGTTGTAAATTGGTTAAAGTGTCAAATTAACCAATTGTAGATTGGTTATAAGTGTCAAATTAACCAATTGTAGATTGGTTATAGTGTCAAATTAACCAATTGTAGATTGGTTATAGTGTCAAATTAACCAATTGTAGATTGGTTATAGTGTCAAATTAACCAATTGTAGATTGGTTATACAGTAAAACCTGTCTACAAAGGCCACTTGAGGGACTGGCTAAAAGTGGCCTTTGTTGACAGGTGACCTTTGCAGACAGGGTTGATATTCTAAAGACCAGTTATGTCCCTTGATTTGCATTCGACATATAACTTCTCGAATTTAAAATTATAAAATGAATGCACAAAACACCAGTATAAATGTATATTATTAAAATGAAAAATTATTTTTATTTTAATATTTTAGGGACTCTTAAAATGCAAGAAAAATTATTGGCTTTGTGTCATTTATTGAATATATAATTTTCTATGCATCCATATATCTTTTTCAAAATATTTCTGAAAAAACCAGTTTATCAGGTGAGCTTCAAAAAGCCCTGCATTGGCATTTGTACCATTCTTACACTACCTAAACCCCTAGGCTAATAATCTGCATCTCCCATTTCTAGAAGTTGTCCCGACAACAGGGTTGCCAATAAGGGGAATTTTTTGTTTATAAAAAAAAAAAAATCTGGACAACTTTCACTTCAAAAATAATTTTGACTGACAAGAAAAAAACTTGTATTTAAGAAACAAGAGGACTAATAAAATATAAAAAATTGTTTTACCGGTAATACATGTCCAGGTAACCTAACCCCTTTGTGAGCCCCACTGAGAGGTGATAAAAAAAATCAATACTTCACCTTGAATAGCCGACTTTTTGACAGTGTTTAAATCTTTACCTGTAACAGGTTACCGTTAATATAGGGCTTTATTGTGGATAATTGATGAACACTCTTTCAGAGGATATTATTATAAGCTTCTAATTAATGGATTAATTATTGTCAAGTGTTAATTTTATAAATTTGAGAAGAAATCGGCAAAAATGACTACTGTCCTGACTTCTATGTAAGACATCTTTATTTCCCGATTTACAAGTTTTCCATAGAACACATAGATTGATAAAATTATTTTTATTAGTTTTTATCATTATGTCTTGAGTTTTACCATTTTTTCAATGGATTTTATGGCTGTTTCCCCCCAAAGAATGTTCCCGAGAATGGGATTAGTGACCGTTGTACATAGGTAATTTTTCCGATTTGGCGGCCATTAGGGTGACCGCTGACCGCGTCAGACAGGTGACCGCTTTACAGAGGTTCATTATATAGTAAAAACGTTAGGGACCGTTTCAGACTGACCGTTACTGACAGGTGACCGCTCTACACAAGTGACCGCTACCACAGGTTTGACTGTAGTGTCAAATTTACCATATGTAGATTGGTTACAGTATTGAATTAACCAATTTTAGATTGGTTGTAGCATTGAATTAACCAATTGTAGATTGGTTACAGTATTGAATTAACCAATTTTAGATTGGTTATAGCTTTGAATTAACCAATTTTAGATTGGTTGTAGCATTGAATTAACCAATTGCAGATTGGTTACAGTATTGAATTAACCAATTGTAGGTTGGTTACAGTATTGAATTAACCACTTTTAGATTTTGTTTTAAAAGTCTGTAGATTTATACTGGGTTGTTTAACATAGGTGTAGTTAAAAAGCTAAAAACCATTGAGAAAACGATTAAATTTATCCTATCAGAATAGATAAACTAATATGAATAAATAAGTAATAATTAAACTGTTTTAGATTGTATAAGCAAATTATTATGAATGGCTTGTTTTGTATTAAGTTCTGCATTGCTGCTAATGCTTAATACACGTTCTCACATCACATTATATAAATGTTTGTGCTACATTGCTTACTTGTATTTCTAGTCTGCTAGATATCGCCCATCATCTGCTACAACGGTAAGTGTTATTTGGTAACCATAGCTACCAACATAATGCATTATGGGAGATTGTGTTTATATTATAGTTTGTGTTTGTTAATAAAAGATATAGACAGATGCTTACTTTATTTAAACTCAACAAAATGGTTCTTACTATCATTGTAGAGGTCTCCAGCTTCTTATACCATAATTATAATTTGTTAGATTCAAAGGTATTTGAAAAATATTTGCTTATTTGGAGTTACTATTACACTAAATTGGAAAATTTTCATGTGCATTTTTTTTAAATGTAAATTATTGAGAGTAACAGGATACGAAAATAAAACCTTCGCAAAAATTTTATTTTGATATGTTTCACTTGTATTTGCACTGACCATCATCTGGCAACACAAAAATAAAAATACTTTAATGTATTGAAATGTTGATACTCATGAAAATTAACTAACGTAGAAATTTAACTAACATAGAAATTTCCCAATTTACAGTATCAGATTCCAAAGCATATTATTTTTACAGTGCTAACTCAGGCCTATAGGTCTCGCTTATTACAAAAACTTTAAAAGCATTCCCTGCAATTTAACACCATGCAGAGAACAGATTTTTCCATAAGTTTACATCAAATAATCAATTCTTAAATGATTTCATCTATTGTATTTTCTGTAAATGTTCATGTAACCGAAATTCCTTGCTGGTTAATGAGACTGAGATTTACAGCCTCTGTAGAAACTACATGTACTAGAAAGAGTACTTTAATCTGCTCAAAACAAGTCATAATATGCATAAAAATCTGGAGGAACCTTTTGTAAATTATTTTCATTGAAATTTTAATATTTTTTATTGTCTTGTTAAGTTTTTTAACTGTACAAAAATATTTGAGTAACACTGGAAAAATGATTTAATTAGTTGGAACATGTTCTTGGTTGTTTTGGTTTTTTCCAGTACATGATCTTAGGTACATATATTTTTTTTAAATGAAAATCCTAAGAAGTATTAGAAGTACAAAGAATTCAATAAATCGCGGAAAAAAAAAAAAAAGAAAGAAAGAAAGAAAATAATTTGCTTTTACAATGTCATGTTAGATATCCATTTTTGTTGAGTGCATGTATTTATTTATAACTGTTAAGTTTGTTATTATTTATTATGTTACTAGCATTGAAAATGATTTTGAAATTATTTCTCAGTGATGTGTCTTGTTTCTTTTTTTTAAAAAAAGTGATCGATTTTATTTTGGGAAAATTAAATAATTTTAGTTGCATGTTTAAAGTGAATGATGTTTTCTGTTTTTGTTCTGAACCGTAACTGGATGCACAAATTATCAAGTTTGATGAGTTTTAGATTAAAAATGATAGAGAATAGTTATATACTGTTATTAAATGCCTTCCCTTGTCCTAGGAAAATGCTTATGCTATATGTTAAATTTTTAGGGAACCTTGTTCAAGTACAGAATTTAGAAAAATGGTGATTGGCTTTTGTTTATATCAATTTTTGTGGTATAAAATGCCTTCTCTTGTCCCAGAAAAAAGGTTAATGCTGTATGTGAAATATAAAAAAAAATCTAGTTCAGATTCAGAATTTGATGACTTAAGAAAAATTCTTTGGTTATTTTGTTTGTCCTGTAATGACTTTTATGATTTATACATTAGTTAAATGGAGTCAAGAAATTGTTTATTAAGGAAATATCAGTTACATTCCCAGATAATAACATTGTGATGCTGCATATAAAGGATAATATTGGTGTCATGTTTTTATTCTGCCTCTACTCACTGTAACTTACATGCTAAAAACCTATAACATTTTAATTAATAATAACATTTTATGACATGATTAACCATGATACAGAACATCATTTAACACCCACTCTTATTTTAATTATCTTTTTTTGTACCAAAACAACCTATCCTATAAATGATAAATGTACCATGTTAATATTCCATACATATCATTTTATTCTTACCATCAAACAATAATGAATTTTAAATACCGGTACTACACTCACATTACCCATGCATTTGCACAACTCTTCATTTCTGCAAAGAACAAAACATTTAAAATGTGTTTGTACTTGATTGAAATTTCTTGTGTATAGCATGTAATGTTTTTGAAAGACACTCTGTCAGAACCTTTGAAATATTAATGACTCTGAATATGAAGGAAATGCCTTTTACTTGCATTTGGGTCTTTTAAGTTTGTCAAAACCTTTGAGATAATGATGACTGAACTTATGAAGGGAATGTCTTTCTTTGTATTTGAGCATTCAAAAGATGGTCTGTTAGAAACTTTGAGATAATGATGACTGAGAATATGATGGGAATGCCTTCCTTTGTATGTGACAGACATTGGAGTCAAAGTTGTAAAGCTGTATTAATGGTCAACAAATAGTACATGTATTCATGTTTACTTTAGATTGTTTATCAGTTGATATTGACATAAATATCATATTTTCATATAAATTTTGAACTTTAGATTCATTAATTTTCAACTGGCTCATGATTTTTTATCTGTCAAACTTTTTTTGCCTCTAGTAGTGTCACTGATGAGGAATGAATTTCCAAAATGTGCACATCTGGCACAACAAAATTTAACTGGTATTTGTGTTGTTTATTGACTCACACATGAAATCAGGATATAAGGAATTCTCATACAAGTATTGCAAAATATTAATTAAACATTGTAGTAAAAAAAATAAACAGTAAACAGACTTCAAGTGGAAATATGTTTTAGATCTACAATTTGACTGGTAAAAATCTGATATTGTCTTTAATAGAACTAAGTAATCTACTATAAATCTACTGTTGCAGACTGCTGATTGTTATGTCCTTTCCTACAGTGTTTCAGTAATATTTTTTGTTAAGAAAGACTTTTTTATTCCATTTAAATCCAACAACATACTCTTAACACAACTTAGCACAACCATGATGTTGGGGTACTTTCTATCAGTTAATTATGTATACTAGTAGCAAAATGCAATGGTATAGTCAGTTATAAAAATTAGCAAGGTGTGGGCTAAATAAAAATGTATCATCATTTGGGATTTTGAAGTGAAAACAAAATGTCATGAGATTTATATAATAATTTTTTTTTTAAAACCAATCAGTAATTGACTAAGTTAAAATTGTTTTAGGAGCAACCAGGATCAGCCTCGATCAGGGTTTGTACCAAAAATTATATATACATGTAGATAATAATTATGGTGAAACTAATCTGATTTAACAACATATTGGAAATACTAACCAGTAACATGGGCACATTCAAAATATATCAGATAAGATTGGACATGCAAATAAACACAGAACCATGGTTGCCAAGTGGTTAACTAATCAAACCTGAGGCATCCCACCAATGTGGGTTATTTGACCCTATTTGACTGCAAATGAGAAAGGATTTTTTTCTCATATGCCTTTACTGGTTCGCTAAGTACTAGTGTTATAGACTGAGTGGTGTGCGTTGTTTATCTGTGTATACTATTGTGTGCACCAGCACTTTAAAGGAGACCAACAAGTGTGTGCTGGTACATGTATAGAGCACATCAGAAATACTTGCACAAATCATGCACCACGTGAACTCGTGTTTAGGTAGTGAATTGTATACTGATTATAGTTACATTAAAGTAAGTGGTTTGTTTTTTTTTTGACCAATATGTGTATGAGAAGAAATCTAAAAAAAAATTTAAAAATACAATACCAGTAATTTGTTTCTACCCTGTTGATGCTTGCTTGTATCCTGACATATACATAAGCTACATTAACATTTGTTATTGTTGTTTGATGTGATATAATAAAGGTGATTTTCAGATATATTGGCAAATCGAGTGTATCAGAGCCTATTGATTAAGATTATTGAGCTTGGGAGGAAGATTGAAAATCATAGTTTTTCAGAAAACTTTACCAAACTTGTACACATATTTATTAAAACTCATATCAATCATTATATTATCACTTTCTATCATCAGATTTGTGTATTTATAGAAGTCATCTTGTTATTTCTTTTGTAAACTTAATTCAATGATATTATAAATGATTTTGTTTTGTTGTATATTTAAATCAGCCTTTTTATCAGTTATTTTTAGACATTAATGTATTTTAAAAACATGTTTTCGTACTGTTTGCAATATATTTGTCATCTCCACAGGTTGATATAATAAACTTAAATTTCCAAAAAGTATTAAAAATATATGTACATGTAACTATATTTTATTTGCAGAGACAACGACCGCAATCAGCAGGAGCATCAAGTGTAATGAGTGCTGCCTCATCAAGGAATTCTGACAAGAACTCGAACAACAACAGTAAAGCTGCCAATGTCGCCGGACTTAACAGTGACGAAATCAAAATACTGAGACGGATAAAGGAAGAAGATTCGAGGAAAGGTGGCTGGGTCAGAATATTTCCCACACCTGATTCTTGGGACTTATACTCGTAAGATTTTTATGTCATTTTTGTTAATCTAAGGCGACAGCTTCACATTTAGAAAGTAAAAGACAAAGTCATATTCTGAATAACAGTAGAAAAAGTAGGATAAATTCAGAACCATTGCAGTAGATTACTTTAAGTATATTAAAAAGTATAAATTTCTGTGATTTTAATTTCCGATGATGAATTGTTAGTATAAATGAAATGATCTGGAAAGGTTCATTAAATAGAGAATTACTTGATTTTTCAATTAAATGTACCTGGTGTTTGAATTCTTTGTACTGATAATGTTACCAATCAAAGTTTTCTTATTTTAGATCATTTTTGCAGTTTTCAACAACACATAACTTGATGTTACATAGCAGACTTTATCCAGAGAGGTATTTTTAATTTTAATTTTTATCACATTACATTGATTTTTATAATTTAAGCTATTCTGAAAATAAGAACATCTTTATTTTAATTTAAATTAGGCAGAAATCATTTGTGTTTCTTTTTTCAAAGCATTACAATCTTGGGCATTATTTTGCACACTTAAACATTTTTTTAACAGTTTTTATTGGATATTATTGCCTTGACTGAAAAGTTTGGGGCATACCAGTCACACACATAGTCACAATTATAAATAACAAAATACTGATGTAAACATTGCTGGAAGTTTATGGTTAATGTTTTACCATAAGGAACATTCTAAGGACAGATTAATTTACACCTGTCTATCTGTCCATCTGTCTGTATGTCTCTAAGGTAAGGGGTCATTGTTTGTCTGGCTGGCCTCTTCCACTCAAAAGTTGCAGAATTGATATCACTTGGAGCAGAATTAATATCACTTGGATGTTTGAATGTATAATGGAGGTGTCAGGACAAAGGATTTTGGTTTTTGTAAAATACAATGTATTCTTAAAATAGATTGATAGATTTACTCAGTTTACATATTGCTTACAGATCACAGTGCCTCTCACTGTCTAGGTTGAATCCCACTCGGGACAGATCTTAGTGTGAGAAAGTTTGTCAGTTCGCTTGCCGAAGGTCGGTGGTTTTCTCTGGGCACTCTGGTTTCCTCTGCCATCCCAGAACTGACCGTCTCGAAATAAGTGAAAATTCTTGACTGGGTGTAAAACACCATTACTACATTTCCACACAGTTTACATTCTTTATAGGGGTTGAATCCGTTCATGGCTTGTTTGGCCAGTTTGGCCATCTTCTGCAGTTTTGGCATAAGAGATTTTATTATAAGTAGGATGTTTGAACACATAATGGAAGTATGCAGGGCTAAAGGGTTTGATTTTTGTAAAATTCTGAAAATAAAGATAGTTAACATGCTTTATATTGGCTTGTCTGGCTATCAGTTACAGTTAATGAGCACTTACACAGATTGGAGGTTTTCTATCCACACAGTTGATATTATTTTTATATTTTTTTTCATGCACTTAAGATTTACTTTGCATTAAAATACTATAAGATAGTAGTAATTGATTTGTTATAATACCATGCTAATGATTTGAACAGACAATAAAAAAATTCATTAACTTCAGTCATGGTTATTTCCAGGACACATAGCTGATGTCAGATTAATACCTGTTTTATCATGAATGATACCTGAATATAACATACAAAGCCAGTCTAAGTTCATTGTGGTAATACATCAAGCATAGAAGCTTCAGCATGCTTTTATTTTTAATTATTTGATAAGGCATCGTTTGTGTCTTGGAGACTAGCTTCCTTCTTAAAAACTTTTAAATTGGCACAAACAACTATTTCACATCATTCTTGGGGCCTCGATGGCTGAGTTATTTCAGTGTGTTCCTACAGATCACAGAGACTCAACAACCTAGGTTCAAATTTCACTCGGGCAGATGCTGGTATGAGAAAGTTTGTCAGGTCACTTGCCAAAGGTCAGTGTTTTTTTTTTCTGGGTACCCTTGTTTCCTCCCTCTTCCCAAACCTGACCATCATGATATAAGTGAAAATTTTTTTTACTTCGGCATAAAACAACATTACTCTACTTTGTTCCATATTATTCTCACCTGTGCAGGTAAACATTTTTTCTAATCTAAATGCAGGATTTTTCTGACTTTGACCTTTGACCTCTTGATTTTCATTTTAGACATGCAGGTGGTTCTACGGGATCACAGAGAAGCACCACGACCTCTGCTGGAACCAGAGCTAGGTAAGTACATCATTAACAAACAGGTATAAACCCTTAATGGTGTGTTAATAAACATAAAACTTACGTATATGTCACTATTATAAATACATTTTGTACCATAAATTGTTTATTAGAAATGATATTTTGTGTGTTTTTTTAATGGAACTTTCGTAAAACATGTTTCCATTTTTACAAATTCTGCATGTGATTTGATAAAATGTAACCAAATTGCTAAATTTTGCTAAATTTCCCATTTTGCTCACTTTCAACATCCCTTTATTTCATTAACCTTTTTTATATTGAAATACCTAATTCTCTGTTTTTATTACACAGTTTATTTAATATCTCCCTGAACCTTTACATGTATACCTAACCCAACACTGCATGTTGAAATAAAAAACTGATTTATAAACAATATGGCATCGCCATAAGGTGAGGCTTAGGTGCTACTTTTCCGGTGTCTTGGCGGTGGTGTATCAAAACTGTGAAAGTTCATGTTAAAGGGCAACTCGATCAAAAACTAACCAGGCAAGACATTTAAATCTGTGGAATTCTTCTTTTATCAATAAATATGTAAATATGAAAATTGTTGATTTTATTTTATCAAATTATTTGAAAATTTAATTTCACCACCAATTATGCAGTGAAAAGTCAAAAAGCATTACCTGGATTTTATCACAAATATGCTTATAAAGTTGAATTATCTCCCTTTGAATACAAACCTTCAAGCAACTTCATTAAGGATCCTGAAAAGTAACAATCCTGAAAAATCTGTATACATAACAGCCATGATTGTGCTTATGCTATTGCTGATGTGTTGGAACCTAGCTTGAATTTGTTATGAAAATTGTTTAAAGTTGCAAGCCAGAATAAGTTAAGCAGTGTTATTTTCTGTTGAAAGGAGGGAGGAGGCTTGTGTGTATGCGCATTTACAATCAGCTTTATGAAGTTGAGATGGTACATTTCTTTCAACAAAAGTCTTCTCTGAATATTTTTACTTTTGCAGACAAATATTTGAAAAAACTAAGATAAAAAAATTAAAATGTCATTTTATTTTTTCAATCTTTACAACAAAACAAAAATAAATTTTTCAGGATATCCCCTGTTTTAAGAAATAAGTAAGTAATTGTAAATATGTAAATTTTTCAGATAACTTTTTTTTTAATCAAATCTATGTTGTATATTCAGTTTTGTAGTAGAGAGAGGATGACTTTTAGACACAAATAGAAATACAATAACTAAATAAACTCACTACTATCATGTTATATAGGGCATGTCTTCATAGTAAATTACAAAATATAAAATTAGTTTTATCTATATATATATATATATTTAGATTGATCAAACATATATGATCTATTTGACATCATTGGATACAATCATAATGAAAGAATTTTTTTTAAACAGTGTAATTTTTCATGTTGATCAGTATGTTGTTAAGTCCCCTGATTAATAACAAAAATTTTTCAAGGCATGAACAATTTATTATCAAAGTATCTCCTGATTGTTGTAAAGTTCGGAATTTTGCCTAATCTTACTTTTGGAATATTTTGTCTTAATTTTCAATTTTTTAATTTTGAATTATGTTATATATACAATGTTATGTACCTACATGTATATGGTTAAGCCATTAAAAACATGAGTTAGTGTAAAACCAGTTTCTACAGAGTTACTGGGTTACTGGTAGTGCATACTAAGATCATATATGGAATCAGTCTAGACTGAGTACATGTCTTATTTGTGTTCAACTCATTGTGCATGGGCATGTATATCAAACTTTCAGCAAGTACAATACACTTAACTCTTATTCTAAACCTAGAACAAACATTATTAAAATCATCATTTTATAATATACACTGTGTATATATATAACAATTGCATGCCTATTATTTATTAGCTTTCTATACTATGTATATATCTATATCTCCTTCAGTTTTTTCAAGCCTAAACAATTTATATTGCATGTAGTGGAAAATCTTACCATACATAGTTCATAGTAATTGGCATAAAACTGTCATTTTGTTCAGGTTGCTTTTTTTATCCTGTGATTGTTCAACCATAACGAAGTTAAATAATTTATGATGCTTAAAAAAGCAGCTCAGTAGCAACTTCAAATTAGATGACTTAGGAATTTTTTATTATTATTATTTTTCTTAGGAATTTATTATTATTATTTTTCTTTGAAATTTTACGTTTGGCATTGTTTCTGTTTTTAGTTTTAGGAGCGTGGTGGCTTATTTTGGTCGAAATAGTTAACTTGATGTTGTGATGAAATAATAAAGTACATGTATTGAATAAATGATTGACTATTACAAATAGGCCACATTCAGCTTACAACTAGCTCTTATTTAGATAATTAGAAAGCTTTATAAGTAAGCCTTGTCAATGGTATACCAGGGCCAACAACACTGAAACTTAGCAGAAACAAAAAATTTGTACATCAAATTTATGTTAGTGTTTCTGATCAAACTGGATATGGTCTCCATTAGGGTTTTTAATTTTATTTTTATTTCATTTTATAATTAGCTTTTTCATTTCTAATGCATTAAGTTTTTTCTCAGAACGTTATTCTCTCATGAGTACAATTATTATGCTTTTTATGAATTTTATACCTGTTTCTCACAGGTTATTGCGATCATTAAAAAAATTGTAAGTAAAAAACTTCAATTAATAAAGTGTCTGAATCAAAATTCATTGATACACAATCACACCTAATTATAACAGTATTAATACCAAAAAATTAAAACATTTTGATTTTATTGCAAATGCAAGATAGTTTTTACATAATTTGGTCAAAAAAATTATCATGGGGAAAATGAGTAATTCATTGTTGTTATGTTTCCAAAATTCAGATTGTTGGTTTGTTAATTATTTACATTGCATCTTATATTGAAATTGTTACTTTTTTTTCTCTACCACAGTTTAGTTTGGACATAGATATTACTTTCTGATACCTAATGATTAAAAATATTAGTTAATTGTTTTTTACTTTGATGTATCCTATTCTTACCATACCTTTACATCAAGTTGAAATAGCCAAGAAAAACAAATACCCATTATTCTTGATTTAAGTTGTTGGGAATTGGAAACTTGAAAGTGAAATGATTGTCACTGTGCTGTGAGTCTGGTTGTTCATGCACTGCACAAATAAATGTTAAAATCTCACAGCAAAACTCTCGAGAAACAATGTTTCAGTTTTCCATTATAAAGTAAAGATGAGATCTCATACATACACAGACAAGTTTTGTTCACTTGGAACTTTGTCTGGATCTGATGTCACGTTTGTCGTATTTGTGTTTGTTTGTGTTTATGCATCTTTTGTTGTTTCTGTTATGTTATGTCATAATTTTGTCAAGGGACTTTGGTGGTCAAGTGGTTAAAAATGCTGACATACAGATCACATTGCCTCTCACCACCTAGGAATGAATCTCATGCTACAGTAGAACTTCGATAACTCAAACTTTGATATCTCGAATACCACGGATAACTCGAAGTCTTTATTTTGTCCCTCTCACCACCTAGGAATGAATCTCATGCTACAGTAGAACTTCGATAACTCAAACTTCGATATCTCGAATACCACGGATAACTCGAAGTCTTTATTTTGTCCCGACCGGTTTTCTATATAAATTATATTAGGAAAACTTCGATAACTCAAACTTCTATAATTCGAATACCCCCGATAACTTGAAGTAAAAATTCGGTCTGTAGCTTAAAAAATTTTTAAAATTAACTTCAAAAACTCGAATTTTTCAAACAATGTATGATCAATGGCCCGTTTAATAAAACGATCAGAGACACCACATATCGGTAATTAGGCTACCATTATAGTAGAGAAATGAACCGAGTAGTTCTTGTTATCTACCGTATTAATTAGTATCAATTAACGGATTAATATTCAGTACCGTCACGGACAATTAAGCCTAACAGGTATGCTAATCCGCTACTCTAATAAAAGAAGCCGAATAGGCCCTAATATGCGGTCGTCGATAAATTTTGACTTAAGTTCTCCAAGTTTAATAAAAACAACTAACCCCGTTGTACTCACGACTGCATTCAAATCTCAAATGACATATTACACTGTTTATAATTTCATTAACATTCTGTTAGTATTTTCTAACGAATGTAAAAAATAAGCGTTTTGGTAAACATGTATATATATATATCTAATTTCCGATTTCGTTGTTCGTATATATCGCGGTTTTAAAATAAAATAACACGTTTCGCACGCTTTTACTGTCAATATCAATTCTTTAATATATTCTTTATCATATTTTCTTTAAAAAGTATCTTTTACTTTTTTTACATTCGAGTAAAGGTAACTGTTTAAAATATCAAGATTTCTGTAGTGGAAAACATATATTAAGGTGACATCATTCTTGGACATCATCCTTCAACTTCGATAACTCGAACACCCCGATAACTCGAAGTCCCCAGTGAAGTCCCGAGCACTTCGAGTTATCGAAGTTCTACTGTACTTGACCCTAATGAAAGAAATCGGTTTCCTCCACTATCCCAAAAATGACTGCTTTGATATCAGTGAAACATGTAACAGGATATTAAAAATGTTTACTGTAAATCCCCGGATATTAGACTACTTCGCCTATATAACGGGGTGCGATTTTCCCGTCATTTTTTATGATTTCAGGTGATACTGCACATATAAGATGACCATGATTTTCAGTTTACGGTACTTTACTTGACTTAATTTTGTAGCAAAGTATAAATTTCCAATAACTCATAAAACAATGCAGTTTTGTGTTTTTGCATTTAACTTCCACTTCATATGTGTAAATGGACATGTCTGTGTGTATGTCATTGTATGTATTTTATACAGCCTCTTTGACTTTATCAACCATTATGTGAGACTTAGGTTTTACCTTTCCTTTGGCATTATTGGCTTGTTAAATATTTAAAGTCAACATTTAGTAGTTGAGCCTTATTGAAATGTAAATAGAAGATAGAAGAAAAAAATTATTGTGTAGAATAAATACTCTTGTTTCAACACCATTGTAGATACCTGATGTTTAAATGTTTTAACTTTCTATGTGTTTAATGTCTGTTGATTTTCAGAAATTACAACTATTAAAATATGTTGATTGAACAGAACATGTTTATTTATGGTATTTTTGTTTGTTTTCATTAAATGCAAGAGAGCTTATATTATAACTGTGATGTAAGTGTTAACATCTATATTAAGTTTTTTTGTCAAGTTTTTTCATTAACTAGAAGGGCAGAGAACCAATGCACTTTGTTTTATAGTTCCAGTTTTACTTCCATATTAATAAGAAACATTCTAATTTTTTCAGAAGTGCATATAGTGGAAGGTCAGACCTAGAGGTTAGTAAAATGATTTTTAAAAAAAAATCCTGTAAGGATATAGAATTATCAGTGTAACCAGCTTCAAGCTTATATTGTTTTCTAACCAATAGAAAGGGTCCACTTCCTCTAAAGAACTTTTTTAAAACAAAATTTTTAATATGGTAACATTTTCTGAGAAGTGTGGTCAAGTAAACATGTATGTTGTAATTATGAGATTTTAATCATCATATTATGAATTTTCAATATGATGCTAGCTTAAATAAATTATACTTAAAAATGATGATTGATAAAACCAGATTCCTTAAAAATCTTCATTGTTATTTTATTTATACACAACTTGTAATTTATCATTAATAAAGGAAGTTAATGTTTCTGATAATGCACAATAGTTTTATGTGTATTTGGAAGATTGGTATAATTAGTTAGCTACATCAGGTTAGTACTGGCATTTCAGATTTTACTGGGTACATATCAAATCTTATGTTATTGAAAGATCCAAAATGTGTTTATTTATCTCTTTATTTGAAGATTATTTAGTTAATTTTGAATTTATTTTTATCACAGTGTGCAGAATCATATGCACAAGCTATTTTGAGAACCCGACAGTATGAAAGAAAATTAGGAACTGCAAGAACCAGAGGACGTCGGAACAAAGCCAGATTAAAACAAAGGCGTATGTAGACAAGTGTCTTTTATTTTATAACTCAAAGTTAATTCATTTTTTATATTTTAATTTCAATCGTAAAAACATATGATAAAGACTGAAAATGATTATCCAAATTAATTTTTGTTATGAAAATATGCATCCTGTTAATAATTCATCTATAGGGACAGTGACAAATTTCAAAATGTCAAAAACGAAAAAAAAAAAAAAAAAGAAAGAAAGAAAAAACCTATAATTGGATATAAGATTAAAAAATAAAATATTTTTATGCCATTTTATGAGACAACATCATTGCATTATAGGTAGACAGATTTATCAAAAAGGTAATTGCTGTGCAAAAATCTCTGCAATCTTTACTTTGAGCACCTTTAAATGTGTGTTATGGAACCTATCACAGTCTTATATTGTGTTATAAAGATGGTTTTTCACAATATCAGCATTCTTATATGTATCATTCTGTTGAAATGTCAGTAACAGGTATTAGTGAACTCAAAAATATTATTTATTAAAGATTTATGTCTTTTGTAAAAATTGAAAGATCAGGATTTGAAATTTTAGAATCAAGAAATTTACATTTTAGAATTGAGAGATTAAAGTTGACTTTTTTAGAATTTAGAAATTATGATTTTAGACTTTCTTTTTGGAATTTAGAGATAAAATTAACATTTTAAAATTATGTTAAAGATTTAAATTTTGGAAATCAAAGATTTAGATTTATGCTTTTCAAGGCATGACATGTTTATCTATGTACTTGGTGTAGAATGCTTAAACCCTATTTTCATGGTGGTGTGACCCCTGTTGTGAAATGGCTATGCTTGAATGTAAGTCAGGAAATTTTTGTTTGTTTTAATTTTGGCATAAATCTGCATAATTCAAATAATAATTGATATTTCTTGAAAATTACATTGATGTAAAAATTTCTGATTTACTGTATGTAGGCATCCTTCAATTGACTTTTTTTTCCTGTCTTTCCTTGTCATATCAGCATATTTTCTGTATTGTAGTGTTGTCATATGAGTGTTTTATGCTCTTCTTCAGCAAATCTTTTTTCTTCTTCAAAACACAGGTGTTTTTTCTCTCCTGCAATTTAATGTACTCCATTCACATCAGGCCTTAATTCTAAGAAAGAAAAATCTGTTTATATATCTTATGATGTCTACCAGCACATGTGTACATATATAACTGTTTATAACAGTTGTTATGGGGAATTTCTAGTCATATATTTCTGTGTTAACATTATTTTATGTGGAAGTGTAAAACAATTCAGAATAACTCTTATGAAATCAGTAATTTGTTAAACTTTATTGGACATTCTTTAAAACATGAATTGGATTCATAAAAGTTTGTAAACAAAAGTTTTTCACTCACTCTGTTTTTTTTTTTTTTTTCAAATGATAATTATTGTGTATATGCATATAAAATATAGTAGCAGTACAATTTGGGGTTTAAATTACCAGAGGCTAGGGTGTATATATGCAAAACAAAGATTTTGCTTTTCTAGTTTTGGGTTTTACATTCATTTATTAAGATCTTGCTGCACCAACCATCAAAGTAAGGACAGGGACACACCTTCTCAAGTATTTCTTGTTCACTTTCTTAGAATCAGATTAAAGCTTTTTTATTTTTTAGATAAAAACTGATGCTTAGTATATATTTTGTTCAATTTAGAAAAACAGATACAAAAACAGAGGACCAAACTTGTACAGGGTGTGGCAGAAGAGGGAGAGGACGAAAATGAAGATGAAAAAGATGATGATGATAGACAGATCGGATGAAAAAGATTTGGCAGATGAACAGATAGGAAAAGATAGAGACTCTCAGTCTAGTTCACCAGACCTTGATGACATCCCAGAAAAAAAGACAGTTATCGAAGTGGAAACAGAAAAGAATGAAGAACGTCCGCCAGGTGGAGCCAAAACCTCAACTTCTCAATCTGCTATGCTGAGTCAGCAAGAAAGAAATTCACGACTTCCTCCAAAACCACCTCCTGCATCAGTAGATATTGTTCAGAGAGAAAATAAGGTGGAAGAAAAAGTTGTGGAAAGAGAACCTGTGATTGTTGAGGCACCACCTCCACCTCCCCCACAACCACCTGAAGAGAAATATAATGTGGTAGAATTACTTCACAAGGGACATACACTCAGGTATGTAGTAATATCATTGAAATTTTGTGTATTTATAGTAGAATAGGGCAATATCACCCTAGCAGCAGTTGAATATTCCAGTCAAATGCAAGGCCGGATTGAAAAAGTCAACCCCAGGGAATAGCTAAATGAATGACTGATTTCAGATTTTTATTAACTTTCATCAGCAGCAACAAATTGTGTAAGGTCAAAAAATAGTTTGTTATTTGGCTATATGATGTACCACAAATGATTACAAAGTAGAGTGAAGTAAATAGAGAACTTGAATTTTATGTTCCAGTCAAGATTTTTTCATTTAGTTTGAGGCAGTCTGTTAAGAGATGGTGAAAGACACCAGGGTGCCTAAAGAAAACCTGCCACCCTTTTGAATGTGAACATTATGAACTTCTCACACTAGGATCTGTCCTGATTGGGATTTGGACTTAATTGGTATTAAGCATTATGACCCGTAAGCATGAACTTTTGAACACTTGACCACCAAGGCCCCACTTATCATTACAAAGATTGCTGTCTAAATGGGAAACAATCATAAACCTTAAATAAGAATAATCATTGAATTAATGAGACACTATTATATAATTTTTTCAGTAAAGTACAAGCTAGGGCAGCATTTGCTATGTACCTGGTACGAGTTCAACAGAGATTGATAACTGAGACCACGCCCATGTCATCAGATGATACAGAATGCTCTAAATGAACAAATGGTATGTTTTTTATCTCCTATAGCTTTAGTATATTACTGGATGTTACGTTAGATTTGTCATAGTGGCAGACAGAGAGAGAGGGAGAGTAAACTTTGCCTTATACCTCCTTACAACCTTTATAAATGTTAAAAGCACCTTATTCAATGTGTATACTAACTGACCCAAGATAACCTAGCTATTTTATTTTTATGACATCTTTTTACAAATCTTTGTTGAAATTGTATTTGATTGACTAAATTTTAAATTGTTGATCTACACCCACATATTGTTTTGTTTTACATTAAATATAACTAACTGATAGTACTTACTTTTCTCAGATTGTAGTATTTTTGTTTATCACTAGATTCTATGAGCTCACTGAACTAAAATTTTAAAGTCTTGGAAGTAATTGCTGTTTTTCCAACTTTCTGTCCATCCAGTATATACAATATCAATTTTTTATCAGATTTCCGTCAATTTTTACCTTTTTTAGTTTCTTATCATGAAATATTTAGAACTAAGTTTATGAGAGTATATATAGGACAATAGGGACCTAATTATATTTTAGTTATAGGGAGTCATTTTCTTTACATTTTATCTGGTTAAGGTTTAGATTCCAAGTTTTGATTTTGATTATTTTTTTCAAATTTTACTTATCAAGAACATCTAGAACTAGTTTATGTGCATAATTTTCTTTCCAAAAAGGTGGAACTGGTTCATTTCAAGGAAGCCAATGGGAAAATTTCCAAACAATTTTACCTAAGTTAGTTTGGAATTTCATCTACATGGATTTTGAAATTTAAATCATTAAAATGTTTGGTTATTAGGATTAAATTTTGAAAAAAAAGTGAAGTGTAAAAAGTTTTACTAGTAATTTTTAGGCACTTTTTTGCATTTTACTTTAGTTAAAGTATTATCTAATTGGCCTGAAAGTTGTTGTTACCACAGCGCCCCGTCCAATCCTGTCCCATATAAACAATGTTAAAAAATTTTCTCTAAGAGCTATTATTGTCAGATTTGAAGTCAGGTGAGCTACATTTTCTACCAACAACTCTGGTTCTTAATATCTTGTTCTTTACATATTGTTCCTTAGCAACAAAAAATCATGCATTTGCATTGTGGGATATAAAATAGTTTAATTAGTAGGTTTTTTTTAATTTCATTGAATGGAGTCTTAAATTTAACCTTAAAATTAGTTCTGTACTTCCCTGTTTATTGTTTTGACCACTCTGGTTTTCTCTGCATAATATTTTTGCTTACTTACCCTGTATCTTGCTTGGGTCTTAGCTTTTAGTTTCTTGTATTAACAGGTCAGTGTACATTGGGTAAGAATCTATAAAAAATGTTTGTAGGGTAAAATGGTAGTTTTTTGTCATTTTCAAATGCTAATTTAAAGTTTTACGGCTTTTGTCAAAGTGTCCTAGCAGTTTGTCATTTAATATTTTAGCTTTCTTTTCACAGCAGCAAAGCTTTGCATTTTTTACTCAACTGAATGAAATAAAGAAGGGCAATGTCATACACTTATGGGCAAGTCAGCTTCTTTCTCCAGTATTTTTAGGTTTTTGGTAACAGATTTAAATGAACTAGATATGCTGGCTTCCTTTGATGTTCCTTTGACAGCTCATTCAAGAGCAAGATTGAAATTGATGCTTCATATGGATGTTACACATTTTAACCTCATAGGAATTTTTTGTCGCAAATTAAAATTTTAAAAAATGTCCTAAAAGTAAAGATGCTTCAAAGTTTTTACACACAAAAGTATACACAAACAGTTAATATGAACTTCCTTGTGTTGAAAGTAAGTTAAGCCCTGCAGAAATAATTGAATTTGTTCACCTATTATGGTCACTTCACCTATTTATGGTCACCTTCATATCTGAATCTATAAGCTACAACACATCAGGTCTCAATGCTTCTGTTTTTGATACAAAATAGATACGTTCTAAATTTTAGAAGCACATCATAGTAGCACTAGAATATGCCTTTAAATCATAGAGGCATTTTCTGAATACTATCCTAGTCAGTTGATTCCAAAACTTTAGAATGGGTAATGTCTGTTTTTATCGAAGTATAAATGTAAGCATTAAAAGTTTACAGTTTTAGATTATTCATTATATAATTAACACACACACACACACGTATACACAAATACACACACACACATACACAAATACACACACACACACACACACACACACACACACACACACACACTGTACAATATACCTTAAAATGGCATATGTGAGTCTCATATGAAAATAGTAGAAAACCTAGTTGGTAGTTCTCTTTATACTGTGTTATTAACCTGATTTTTGTCCATCTGTTTGGTTCTGTGGGGGGGGGGGATTATTATTTCTAAATCATTTTATTACTACCTGTGTTACTTTTACATGGATTATGTCATTTTTAGAAGTTTTACACAGGATATAATATAATATAGTAAATAGGAGAGTTTGTATTGCACATTGAAATATATTTTTATAAATTGCACCATTTCTTTACAACCACCGAAGTCTTCTATGATACACATGTACATGTAATTTTTGAAGGATGGTAAGGTCCAATTGAATATATTACCGATATAAGAACTGAAAAGAAAATGTGTCTTTTTTATTTTGTTTTTAGAACATAAAATAGATGTTTTTGCTCAATACTTCTTTAAAAGATTCTTGGTTATTTTCACACTTGAACTGACAGCATTAAAGACAGATATATACATGTATATTCCTATGTCACATTTCTACAGCCACTGCGGTAGCTCAGTTGGTAGAGTGCTCGCTTCGTAAGTGGAAGGTCGTGGGTTGGAACCCCGGTCAGGTCTGACCCAAGACTTGAAAGTGGGTAGTGGCTGTTCTTTCGCCAAGCACTCTGCAATAGGAAATGAAAGTCACGGTTCTTTCAGATAGGAACTTAAAATAAACGAGGTCCCGTGTCATGGCAGGCGTGGCACAATAAAGAACCCTGCTGTATAATGCCATCAATGCAACGCACAGGCAAAATTTCTGCACTTTCCGCCTATAGCTGGCAACGTCTCGATATAAGTGAAATATTCTTGACTGGGACGTTAAATACCATTACTCAATTCAACTCACATTTCTACAGTTTTCATGCCTTTTCATTAATCCACTAGCTCAATGAAACTTACGATCATTTTTTTGGAATTGCATTCTCCAGGGCAGGTGTTTCTTTGATTTTGATTGGTTTATGATTTGTTTGTGGTAGATAAAATCCTAGTGAAAAATTGTGTTGCACAGTGATATAGAGTTTGTTCCTTCGTAGCATGCAAGAGTGGCATATATTAATCAAAGGGGGTCTGTTTAGTGAACAACATAAATACCTAGTGTTTTGTAAAATAAAATGTTGAAAGTTTATTTACATAATTTATTTGTTCATTGAATTTACACTTTAAAAAAAAATACAGGAATGTTTCGGTTTTGGTAAGACACTCATGATCAGCTTCCATTTGAAACATAAGTTCTTAAATTATACATGTACTAACAATGAAGACATCAAGTACCTAACGGCAATGAAGATCATTCTATCACTTACTGACAATAAGTTCCTAATCAATTTCAAAATGATGTGTAATCATTTTTGTTTACAAAAACTATTATTATATTTGCAGGATTTGGTGCTAAGATTTCTAAAAAGAGCTGCAGTAAACTTACAGTCTTCATTTAAAGTGGTGGTACCAAGTCGTAAACTCCCGCTCAATGACAGAAGGAGAATACTGGCCAAACAGTTGGGAGATTTTGTACATATTTACAACAAGGTACTAATGATTTAATATTGATCAATATTTGATATATAGAAGGTAAAATGAAAAATACAGTCTCACCTGAATGATTTTAAGTTAAGTGTATTGTGAAGATGTAAAGTGTCTTGTAGCCTGTTGTATCTTCATGTATCTAGGTTTAGCTACAAAGTATGGTATTTGTTTTTCTTTACAGTACACATTCAGAAAATATTCTTAATTCAATCAGGTGAAAAAGGATTAATAAAAGAAAATAGTGATTCAATAGAATTAACTGTCATGGTTTTGGTATTGAAGTATATCTAAACAAGGAAAAAATATATTTTTAAAACCTAAAGAAATGTCTTACTTAAATCAATTTTAAAAGAAAAATCTATTTACAAATTACATGTGACTATACTTTTGGTTGCTTTTGTAAACAAAAGTCAAATTTATGCCTCAAAACCAAATCTTGACATTGTCTTTATGCCTGTATTTTCTTTGAAAAGTGTAAATGTTTCGACTTGCCATAAAATATTTAACATTTTTGCTAAAATGTCCACTGTTTTGAATATGAAAAATTTTGGGAATAATACACATTTTGACATTGAGAATGGGGCCAAATTTTCATCTCCAAACTTGCCATTTTGAAGAACCCTGCAATTACATGTCTGAAAGCTTTTCTGTATGCCTCTATATAATTGAACCAAAGAAAACAGAATAAAACCTAATAAAGTAATAAGTTGGTTATACTTGTGAGAATTAACGTCAATTATTACTTTATACGCTTTGGTTTACAGATGTTAAAACCAAGTAAAAAGGTAGGGGAAATATTTAGTACAGCCATGTTATAGCTAATGTGTTTATTTAGTTTTTGTTGTACATAAAAAGATACTACATATCTTTAGAGGTATTAAGATTGACCATTAAACTTGTTGTCTTGTTTTGTCATGGCCAGCTGGTAAAATTTTTATTTGCATTTATTGAAGTTGTAACTCATAGTTTACATTTTAATTTGATTTGCCCATATCAAAGTTTGTTTCAGAATCCATTTTTATTTATTTTGGAGTTTTAGAGATTTAATTCATTTATTTAGAACAATTAATAAAAATGTTAAAACATGAAAAATGCATTGCCACAATTTATCTTTCAATGAACAATTTAATAAAATCAGTTTCAGAATTATTATAAAAAAAATTTTTGGAAAAATACAAGCAAGAAATTTACAGTTAAAATATACTTAACAGTATTATCTTAAACAACTCAAAACGACAATGCAAACTAAACAAAACAAGCAACCAAAAACAAGAAAAAAACAAAGTAACACAAACAATAAAAAAAAAACTACTGGCTTTTGGATGAGCACTAGATTTGATGATAAAGTGGTGCCCGATCAGATAAAAAAATATTAATAAAATTATCTTTAATTATAGGTCAGTATTTTGTTTTACTACCAAATCCTAAATTTTGTTGTATTCCTCCCATCATAATTATTTCCCCCCCTTTCATGGGTTTATAGTATGTATAGTGGAATTATGATTGATTTTGTTTTGAATTGTTATCCTTTAGTGTCATAGGTCAGTCAGACTTACATTTAAATATTTCTTCCTCAACAAAATTTTTGTGTCAAGAAAAGTCACTCTGCAGATCAAGAGTTGACATTTCTGGAATGCTCATTTTTGTAAAGTATATTTTGTAACTACCAAGGAAAACAAAATGACTTTGAGTTTGTAAATGCTAGTCAACTATGGTTAATACAGTTTAATATTTATGCAATGAAGTACAATATATCTACAAGTAATTTATGTAAAAATTTGGATTAAATTTTGCTAGTTCCGGTTTGTCTAGTGAAGTAAGTAGGTAATATGGTATATGTATGTAGTCATTATAACTAAACATGCTTCAGGGAAAAAAACAAGACAATAAAAGGCTATTATTCACTTGATACAAAATTAAATAAGACTTTTCCTGTACCTTGTTTAATTATTGTAAAAAAAAAAAAAGCTTTACATGTTGTAAACACTACATTAAAAAAATTACTACACAGTAACACCATGTTTAGTAGTTCTTTGTACATGTATGATGTACGTTATACCAGTAGTTTTAAGTTTACTGATGGTCACATAAACTACCAACCACTACTTTATCACATTAAGTTACAGAAGAGCATATGGCCTGCCCTAAACTTGAACATAGTAGGTTTGACATCCAATGTTTAAGAGACCTTTTGTTTAAGGTTTTTAGCTCACCTGACCGAAAGGTCATGTGAGCTTATGGCATGGCGCGTCGTGTGTATGTGCATGCGTGCGTGCGTGTGTGCGTGCATGCGTGCGTGTGTGCGTGCGTGTGTGCATGGGTCGTTAACACCTATTTTCGACTTCTCCTCCAAAACTGCTGGACAGATTTCAATGATACTTGGTCAGAAGCATATATGGGTCGGTGCAATTCAGATTTGTTCATGGCATTGATATGGCTACCAAAACTAGGTCAAGGTGACCTAGGGGTCCAAAAATCTTAAAAAATCTTCTTCTCTAAAACCGATGATGAGAGAAAAAATCTGATGTGATATTTGGCTTCTCTAGGGTCGTAAGCCTATATTTTGTTCATTTCGTGAAATTTGGTCGAAAAATGGGTTACGCGTTTTTGCGTTTAATTTTAAAAATTTCGTAAAATGGCTTAAAATTGTTATAACTTGACTATTTGAACAGATATTGACATGGGGTTTTCAGTTTTGACTTTTTCTTGAAATGACCTTTAAAATAGGGTCAAGGTCACAAATCAAGGTCATGACCTAATTTGTGATTTATGCAGTTTTAGGCAATTTTCTTGCAAATTTTAAGAGATATATGAATTCAAAACATTGTTAAAATGTTCCCCATGACAAAATTGAAAAAGGTACCAAGTTTCGTAACTATATGATAATCCATGTATGAGTTGTTGCCCCTGAAATTTTATTTTTGGCTTATGAATACTAAAATTGTGCAGTAGCTTGAAAACTTTAAGCTTTTTGTATAGGCATGTATATTAGAATATTGTAGGTATTGATATGAAAATCATTTAGATATATGGTTCAAGGTCATATGTTGAAAGGTCAAGGTCATAGCTGCATACATGTACAGAAATTGTGAATTATCTTGAAAACTGTTAACTTTTTGTATAGGCATGTATATTAGAATATTATAGGTATTGACATGACGATCATTTTGATATATGGTACAAGGTCATATGTTGAAAGGTCAAGGTCACAGCTGCAAAAGAAGACTTAAATTGCTAATTTTCTTGAAAACTATTAACTTTTTGTATAGGCATGTATATTAGAATATTGTAGGTATTGCAACAATGATCATTTTAATATATGGTACAAGGTCATATGTTGAAAGGTCAAGGTCACAGCTGCAAAAGAAGACTTAAATTGCTAATTATCTTGAAAACTATTAACTTTTTGTATAGGCATGTATATTAGAATATTGTAGGTATTGCGACAATGATCATTTTGATATATGGTACAAGGACATATGCTGAAAGGTCAAGGTCACAGCTGCAAAAGAAGACTTAAATTGCTAATTATCTTGAAAACTAATAACTTTTTGTATAGGAATATATATTAGAATATTGTAGGTATTGCGGCAGCAATCATTTTGATATATGGTACAAGGTCATATGTTGAAAGGTCAAGGTCACAGTTGCAAAAGAAGACTTAAATTGCTAATTATCTTGAAAACTATAAACATTTTGTACAAGCATGTTTATTAGAATATTGTACGTATTGATATTAAGACCATTTTGATATAAGGTTCAAGTTCACATGTTCAAAGGTCAAAATCATGGCTGCATAACCATATGGTTAATGATTTGGAAATTATTTATTGTACTATAGTTAAATGGTGCATATGAGCTATTATAAATGAAATGTGACTAGACATTTCTGATTAATTATTGCAGGATTTTCCAAACTTGAGGAATTTTGTGAACTTTTTGTATTTAAGTTTTTTGTAAGTTTTTGGATATTTCCTCAGGTGAGCGTTAAGGCCCATGGGCCTCTTGTTTATGTTTTTTAACATTTAATTGTAATCATACTTGGTGTAATGGAAGTTCAAGAGGATGATAGGTCATGATGATTTCTATTCATTTAAGAGCTTTAACCAAAACTAAGTCATGGTGATTTTTTTTTAATTTTAAACAATGAATTGTTATCAGACTTGATAAACATGGGTTTTCAATATAGACACTTAAATTTTATGGTCTTAATGGAATTGAAATGTATACACATTATGTATGTCAGGTGCAAATTAGTGATTACTATATCCTTTAATGGGTGCATGGTTATATCTATAATAATGTTATATTTCTTATTTGGATAGATATCTGTGTCAAAAGTTTTATTTATTTGCTAGTTCAGGTGAGTTATATTGTCAAGTGACAATGTCAGGTGAGTTATATTGTCAAGTGACAATGTCAGGTGAGTTATATTGTCAAGTGACACTGGAATGTCTTTTTTTCACACACAGAACTCTCAAGTTTTAAAATTATTTTGTATAGGAAACTGAACAGCTTAGAGTTAAAAAGATCCAAGAAAGAAAACAAGGGAAGATAGCCGAGGTGTTTCCTGGTCAGGAAAGTTTATGTGAGAAAAAGTTTGAAAGATTTGTAAATATAGCAAAGTAAGTAACTTTTGTGAGATTGAAAATCAACATTACATTGTCATCAGTGGGATTCATTTATTTAGCCACATTTGCTATTTTTGTTTTAATGGGATTACTATTAACTTTGGTTAGAGACTGTGATGGTTTGACTCTAAATGTCACTAAATGAACTTTTGTATAGATTACTCCTTCAGGGATTAATAACATTGTGTCCAATTAAAAAAAGCTAAAAACTTGCTGATAGGGTTGGTTTTCAGTAATATGCCCTTAATCAACAGTGATCTTTGGTAAAGGTTTTCCATTTTCTATGTAGTTGCATAATTTGTGAAATTGGCTATCTTTGACAAACAGTAGAAACATTTGTTCCTGAAAAAACATTAAGGAATGGTGTGTGGTACAGGAATGGCTTCCCTTTATCACATTTTATCATCATTTAGTCACCTGTTGTAATTTGTAAAATTTTACAGATTTTCCTATTATAATATTAACATGTTATTATTTTAGGAAGGCTGCATTTGTATTTGAAAATACAGAAGGTCTTAATTCAAGCTCCTAGTTCGATTTTTTTGCCTTTGTCCAATGTTCAAGTTTTTTTTTATTGAAAAATATCAATACATCATTTGACTTGATTTACAGGTAATATACACTCTGATTTTTGTTATTATTTGTAAATATGCAATGTAAATTTTTGTATGAATTTTTGATTGTAGTGAAGGTGAGCTTGAAGAAGTCTTAACAACTTATACAAAGATAAATAAATCTGCCAGTATATTCCTAGGAGGGAACAGTAACAAAGGTGAAAGTACCAGCCAATCACGGCCTTCCACTGGAAGTGCCACACCTCAGGGACCAACACCTACACATTCAGATTCATCATTAGCCAGGAGGAGAGATAGTTCAGAACCACCACCCCCACCCCAGGTGGTTTCAGGATGGGAAGATGTCCCTAGAGGTAGTAAAACATACTGTTTTTAACATCTTATTTAAAAATCACTTATAAATAGCATCTAAATTACTTTATAACTTTTTTTTACTTCCATTTTTAAAAAAATTGAATTTTTCAGATTAACAAATTTTTACTACACAATACAGAACTGGTATGTTTGTAATTAATTGAAGTTTTTGTGCAGTTGTGAATTTTTGTTGTCTGCATTCACTAAACTTCACATTTCATTATCAGTGCCATTATGGAAAAAATATCTTTAAAACTTAATTTATCAGTATCATTTTGAGATATATTTACAGGCACTGCATATCTATCATCATGGTTGAAAAAAGTATTTCGATATCGTTTCACAACTATATATGTATAGCTCTCATATCTCACATTTTATAACATGTCTTGCGATAGTTCTAGCCTTAATTTTTTTATACATAAATTACATATGATAGCATTGTAGATGTGTAAATAGTTGAGTATATAATTACCAGTACTTCTTTAGATAGAACTTTTTACAGCAGTGTACAAGTACATTGTTATAACTGCTTTTCTTGTATGAAATATGTCATGATAGATAGAACATATTAGCAAATGTAAAACAATGTTTTTGCAATAACCAACAAATTGATATTTGCTATTATTTTATAATTATTTTATGTTTTGTATTTCTATTGATCTGCAAAATTATATGTTATTCTCTCTCTCTCTCTCTCTCTCTCTCTCTCTCTCTCTCTCTCTCTCTCAGTCATACATAATTAATATTCATGTTGAATACACACATACATGCAGCATTGATTTACTGCAAGGTAATTAAAACATTTATTCAGGGTTAATGTTTATATAAATCAGTTTTTACAGTTAAATGATATTTATTGTATATAGTTCCTTTAGTAAAAAAAAAAAAGTAGTCATATTTATACATGCATTTAACTCGGTTTGGCACAGTGAAATACCATACTGTTAAACAGTACATGTATTCACTTTCTCAGAAATTTATACTTACAAATTTAAACCTCAGATTAATTCATTCCTTATTTTAGAAAGCAAAACACAATGTCCTGTATTTTTAGAGCAAGTTGAAAAAATGAAAATAAAATTATCTCCCCTTGGCATATGAAATTTCAGTATTGAGTACCTGTTAATGATTGTTGGGTACTGAGGAAAATGAATTAAATGTAAAGGACTGATGACAATAAAGTGGAAAATGAAACTTTTTTTGTCACAGATACAATGAAATAAGTACAGTCAAACCTGTGGTAGCGGTCACTTGTGTAGAGCGGTCACCTGTCAGTAACGGTCAGTCTGAAACGGTCCCTAACGTTTTTACTATATAATGAACCTCTGTAAAGCGGTCACCTGTCTGACGCGGTCAGCGGTCACCCTAATGGCCGCCAAATCGGAAAAATTACCTATGTACAACGGTCACTAATCCCATTCTCGGGAACATTCTTTGGGGGGAAACAGCCATAAAATCCATTGAAAAAATGGTAAAACTCAAGACATAATGATAAAAACTAATAAAAATAATTTTATCAATCTATGTGTTCTATGGAAAACTTGTAAATCGGGAAATAAAGATGTCTTACATAGAAGTCAGGACAGTAGTCATTTTTGCCGATTTCTTCTCAAATTTATAAAATTAACACTTGACAATAATTAATCCATTAATTAGAAGCTTATAATAATATCCTCTGAAAGAGTGTTCATCAATTATCCACAATAAAGCCCTATATTAACGGTAACCTGTTACAGGTAAAGATTTAAACACTGTCAAAAAGTCGGCTATTCAAGGTGAAGTATTGATTTTTTTTATCACCTCTCAGTGGGGCTCACAAAGGGGTTAGGTTACCTGGACATGTATTACCGGTAAAACAATTTTTTATATTTTATTAGTCCTCTTGTTTCTTAAATACAAGTTTTTTTCTTGTCAGTCAAAATTATTTTTGAAGTGAAAGTTGTCCAGATTTTTTTTTTTTTATAAACAAAAAATTCCCCTTATTGGCAACCCTGTTGTCGGGACAACTTCTAGAAATGGGAGATGCAGATTATTAGCCTAGGGGTTTAGGTAGTGTAAGAATGGTACAAATGCCAATGCAGGGCTTTTTGAAGCTCACCTGATAAACTGGTTTTTTCAGAAATATTTTGAAAAAGATATATGGATGCATAGAAAATTATATATTCAATAAATGACACAAAGCCAATAATTTTTCTTGCATTTTAAGAGTCCCTAAAATATTAAAATAAAAATAATTTTTCATTTTAATAATATACATTTATACTGGTGTTTTGTGCATTCATTTTATAATTTTAAATTCGAGAAGTTATATGTCGAATGCAAATCAAGGGACATAACTGGTCTTTAGAATATCAACCCTGTCTGCAAAGGTCACCTGTCAACAAAGGCCACTTTTAGCCAGTCCCTCAAGTGGCCTTTGTAGACAGGTTTTACTGTATATAAAGATCCAAAATTAAAAGATTTATTACGATTAATAACACAAGTTTTGAGCACAACATGTTGCTGTTATTATTATCACAATGATTTTGTTTGGTGTTTTTACATACTAAAAAATCATTAACTAAAATGAAAATTTTACACTGATTTTTTCAATCCTCACTTTTTTAAATTTGGGAAAAGTAGTAACAGAATTAGTGCTCCTTGATACACTGTGCCAAACCATTTGTGTTAATATAGAACTGTTTTAACTGACATAGCAGTAATCTTTATCTTTTTCTATTTAGTCAACACAGCCACTGCCATTGAAACTAAATCCAGTGCAGCAAGCACATTATCTGCTTCACAATATCAAACCCCCTCCCAATCCTCATATGCTAACGCTGTTCAGATTTACTCACAGAAACTGGGAGGTGCTAGACCCAGTTCAGCTACAACAAGGCCCAGGTCAGCTACAACTAGCAGTCAGCGACCAGGTATTTAAAATTACCATAATGCTAGTTTTAAAATATTTGATTTATTTAAAATTTTGGTATTTTCATTTCTTATTTGAGTTTCAAGCACCTTGTTTTGTGCATCACCATGGAAACCATTTAATTTTGGATAATCATTTGAAGATGGTTATCTTTTTTTTTTTTTTTTTTTTTGGTGATATAATGTAGTGAATTTTTTTTTTTTTTTTAAATAAAAGAGAACAGTTTTAGCTATTTTATGAACAATTTAATTTGTTTTAGTTTAATGATATTAGCTAAGGCTTTTAAGACAATGTCACAATTTGCTTCACATGCTTGCTAGAACTCTTCTATCACATGTTTAGAATTTAAAAAAAAAATGTAATAGAATTTCCACTTCAGATAATTTTTACCTCAAACAATCATTTTGATTAGATGTTTTTTATTTTGTATCAATTATTTTCAGACTTTATTGATGCATTTTAAATCTGGTGATTTTTTGTGTGATAATGAATTAAAATTTTACAAAGCAAAAAATATATGTGTGTGATAATTTTTGTAAAGCTACAATACCAGTTGGTGTTGAAGTTACTTTGTTATGGAAACAAAAAACGATAAAAAAAAAAATTAAAAAAACGAAAACATATACAAAATCAATAGAAGTTGAGTGACTTAATTGTCAACTCAGTCAATCGTGATTCCTTTTTTTTTAATTCTAAACATCTGAAGTGAACCTTTTGTTGCTAATTACAGTAAATTCTGTGTGTCTTAATTTTAGGTATGTTAGTTTTAATTGTACCCAAATTTTTTAACATGTTTAAGATACATAGACTTGTATTAAACCCTTAGGTACTAGTTGTTGAAGTGTGTTATTAGGATGTTTTAAGGATTATAAATATATAATAAAAAATTGGAAAAAAACTTTGCATTTGTAGAATTGTGATAACTAGTCGTAGATTTAAAAAATCAAGTAAATAAACAGTAAATATAATTTAGCTTTAAATTTTAGATATTAAATTCATAAAGCATTTGAAATTTTTACTAAATGCATAATTGAATCCCTTCTCCCTCCCCCCCCCCCCCCAAAAAAAAAATAAATAAATAAATAAATAAATAAATAAATAAATAAATAAATAAAAATAAAAATTTTAAAAAATTAATTTGGTTACTTGAAAAATTATGAATGGAGAAACCATTTGTTTTGGCTGATCTTACTTCCTGTCTATTACGCTTTCATTAGAACTGTTAGATGTATATATATTCTAGGTTTGAACAAAAAACAAATAAGATTATATAAAGGAATTCATGCTGAAAGAAATTTTTTCAATTTGATAAACCTGTAGTTATTTTACACGAGATAAGTCAGAAAACCCACATCTGATTCCCAAAAACTTCTGTTATTTTGTGTAATTTTGTTAGAAATTAATATTTAGGTTCAACTTCTAGCTGAGAAAATTACTAATAATTATTTGTTATGAATTTTTGTGATTATACAGTAATTTATCGTACTTCAGTGATTGTTTATCTGTACAGGTAATGTAGATATAAGTATATTAATTAATAAACAGGTACATCACATGGAGGAGGAAGTAAGCCTTTCGCACGGCCAATGTCTGCAGCTCAGAGTCGTCAGTTAATTAACAATCCTTATGCAACAACAGATCCTACTGTTGGTAAGTTATTTATTTGTTAATTCTATCTTGCATGGCAATAGTAAGCACAGAGTAGCTTATATGGTTCCCCTATTGTTAACACAGGATACAGAATAAAACAATACAGTTATGATCTAGATGTTCAGACAATTTTTACTGTTCTTTTTAGAGACATCTGTAATAAAATTGTTATAAGTCAACTCTGACGTTAACTCTGCTAAACAGGAAAAAAGTTGTTGGAGTGGTGACATACAGACAGTGTTATGATCCAACATTAGGATGAATATCTTGCTGTTAGAACTTTGACGTGACAGTACAATGCCCACAAAGAGTTTTCAATTTAAAAAAATCCCAATTCAAACAACCTTGTTTATTTCATTGCATCATTAGTAAAAAAATTAAAAGAAACACTAGCTCAATTTGAAAACATCTGTATTTGAACAATTACTGCTATATATCAAACAAAGTGCAAATTCCTTTTACTACCATTAAAATACATTCTATATTTTAATTTTCAGATTCCTATAATGACCAAGCTATCCATGAAGCCTTACAGAGACTTGCTTTAAGACAGCAAGCAAGGCAGTATTCTGCTCACAACGGATCAACAGTGATTCAGTCTGAAGACGTCAAGAGCCGACCATCTACTGCACACAATCAGAAAACATCAGACCTTTTACATTACAGGAGTAATTCAATAGGAGACAATATTCATAATAATTATTCTAGTTCCACTTACCTAGCTGGTGATAAAACTAAATTTGTAACAATGGAAGACCATTATTCAAGGTCAAGGCCACCTTCAGGATCAATGAGCCGTGGAAGGACTACTCTTTTAGAAAATAGAAGCAGTTCTGCTGTTTCAAGAAAGCCTGTCCAAACAAATGTGAATTTACAAAGTGCAAATGCAACTTTTAATAGTTTTATTGATGAACCAGTGCCACAGTGGCAAAATGACTTAGCATTGGCTTATAACCAGGTGACAGGTGTGCTTCCTAATAACTATCACACTGCATCACAATCTAGTAAACAATACCAGCTTTTACAGCAGCAGCAGGCTCTCAAACACCAGAGTAAAGCCATGTTAGAACAGAGTAAAGCTAAACACCAAGCAATGGTGGCCCAAGCACATGCTGTCCAGAAATCTATACAGCAACATTACAATCCTGGTGATCCAGAAAGTGCCGTGTCAAAATATGCACCCAAACCTCCAGTACAGCCATCACACACCCGCAAGTTATCCGGATCTCATAGAGTTCAAAGGTTGGTGTAATTTTACTAAAAAATGTAGGTCTTGCATGTTATAAAGAAAGTGCTATGATCATGCACTTACTTCTTAATATCATATCTTAATTCAGTTTTAAGTAATTATTCGCACAGTTGCAAAAACCCTTCACACTTGATGTGTTTTCAGCATCATGGAATTCCTCCCAAAAAGCTTTGCTTTATGTTGTTTGGTTTTTCATTTTCCCTTTCTGAGTAAATTTTCATAACTTGCAATTACAGAATCATTTATATTTCAAAGTTTGGTATCAAAATAACAAAGACAAAAGACGCTTTGGATCTGTATGTCTTCAACATTGTGCTGTTGTTTTATTGTTATATTTATGCATGCTACTTTTTGTGGTTTTTTTTTTTTTTTTTTTTTTTTTTTTTTTTTTTTTTTTTTGTTATGTGTTGCTTTTTGCTTTTTTATTGCAATCGTCACCTGTTGATAACATTGTCACTTGCCAATTCAGCAGGATGAGGCCAGACGAACTAAACTTTAACTTCCACAACAGTTTGAAGTATGACCCAAATACCGGCCAAACCCATCCAATGTCAGGTAAATCTGTAATTATATGTTTTAAAAAACTTTTAACTAATCAAATGACTTAATTTTTACAACAGCGTGAAGTATGACAACAATACTGGACAATTTATGCCAGCACAAGGTATGATGTTTTGTTGTTTTGCATTTTGAGGTTTTCACCTTTAAATTCAGACCAAATAATTATCCCACCTGTCTGTTTTCTACTTAGGCTTAACCAGTGCCCTCCTCCCCCTTAAAGTACCATGATTTTAGAATCAATAAATTCAGCATCTTTGCAAGTGTTTATAACACTGTGATGAATTGGTTACCAGTATATCCAGGTATCTTTTAGAATGTCATTCCAACAAATTTGGATCAAAGCAGGTTATATACATATGCTTGCTTTATTGAACTTAAGAATGTTTCACAGAAAGCATTTTTAAAGTGACGACATCTATAGCAGACACTTCAGTCAAACTGAATAGTTGATATTTCTCTACTAAAAAAATGTTAAAGTTGATGATTTCACAAAAAGTTATTTCCTTCTATTGCCAAATAATCATATCTAAATAAATCACATCATTATATGTTTTTGCCCTATGACATTCCGCACCTATAAAGTATATCCATTGTGATACTGGGCAACATTTACTTTATCATAACTGGGTATAATGGTGAACCTGAATATTTTAATTTTTAAATTTGAAAAATTTGAACTAAATGTATTTTTCTCTTTCCACCAAAAATTAATTGTTCTATATTAAAATAAAAAGTTATAAATTTTTAAAATTATTTGGCCATTAATATTACTTTGTGGCTTCTTAATTCATAACCACTCTGTACTTTTAAACTGATTTCTTTAATTTCTATATTTCAAGCATTTTGATCTTAAAAGCTGAAATCTGTAAGCTTGTGAATCTATATCTATAGCTTGAATAATCTTATTATAGACAAAAACATCTGCTTTATGTAATCTTTAATTGAGTGGTATTTTATGCCATTATTCTGAGTTCAATAATTACATCTTCCATTGAAATGCTTATTTTGGCCATGATTCTTGATCATTAAGGACATTCCAAGTTCTTTCTGAACCTTTAGGGTTAAAATTACTTATATGATTTTATTTTAATTGTAACTAATTGTTCATACAGTCGAGATTGAAAGTCCATCATTTCTATGTGGTATTTGGAAACCAGCAAAATTGACACCGGCATCCTCTCAATGATTATAGGTATGATTTATGGTCTGAATGTAGAGGTTTCTTTAGAGCAGTGAACAGCCAATCAGCATGACTGTTCTTTAAACTGTTGGGACAGAGTTGTGGCTATTTCAAAGCTAGTTTTTAATTGGTGCCAGTCATTAGACAAAAATAGAATTTTAAGACTGTTAAAAATAATAACTTGTTGTTTTGAATTATTAGGCTAAATATTTAACACAAAATAAGATATAAAAATAGTTGTGTTTTTTGTTTTGTTTACATCATTATGGCAAAAACAGTAAGAAAAAAGTCTTAATTTCCAGTTACGGTAATAACATTTATAACAGAAAAAGTTATTAGACCTATAAATCTGAAGTAAAATATTTTTGTACTAAGATATGAAAGTACTCATCATAATTTTATGTGAAAGAACAAATGCTGCTGCCAGTTACTTTAACTTGTTCTGTCAATCATTGGATGTATGTATTTTTATCATACCAATTTGATTTTATAACAAAAAGTTTTAAATTCATTTCTGCTTACATGGAAAGCTTTTTTAAATTGATTTAAAAACCATATAACATATTTAATTAGGTTTCAATGGGGTAAGGGTTCAAACGTTTGCATTGGTAACGATTCTTATTACCAGTACAATTTTGTAGTGTTAATCTCAAAAGAAATCCCTGAAAAATTCATAAATCTTTATATGGAGTTGATATAATGACACCTATAAAATTATTATTTCATCCAAAACTAGTTTTGGTTCTTAGCCAACCATGCTGATAATCTCTTTATTAGACAATGACCAACATAAAGAAATGAACACATCCAATGGACTCCTTTTAGCAGCTTAACATCATCTTGCACACAATATACTTTTTTGTAACTGGAAATTTAAGAGTTTTTTTGTCATTTTTGCCCTAGTGATATTTAAGATTTGAAGTTCACAATTATATTTGAAGTATGTGAGAATAATCACTTGATGTGCAGTGGAGTGGATAAAAAAATTTAAATATTTACATATGTCCAATCTGCGTTTATTATTTTTGATCAATTTAATTTCTGAAGGGATAATAATAATAACTATAAATAGATGCCAGATTTTATCTTCAGTTAATATGGCCATGTCATTTTGCTTGATTGCCATCTTTAGCTTGTTTGTACAGTAAAGCTAAATTTCATAACTGTAAACATGAGCATTGTCATCCAGTATTGAAATTTTCAGGTGAGCCACACTGTACTTTGAACAGTTCTTGTTAAAACACCAAGTATATTTTTCAGAAGTAATGTAACAATAAAAAGTAAGAAGCCAAGATATATGAAACATACAGAACCAGATAAACATTAGTCTTCAGTTTTTATGTCAAATGTTGGAGATGGTTGCTTATCAGTTCAAAAGATAGCAAAATACATCTGTAGGAGCAAAAATATTAATGATACTTAGGAAATCAACATTTCCCTTTAACGATATCATTGTCATTGATATTTGGAAAATCAACAATTCATCTGTAGGGAACATTATCATTGATATTTGGGAAATCAACAATTCATCTGTAGGGATAACATTATCATTGATATTTGGGAAATCAACAATTCATCTGTAGGGAACATTATCATTGATAATTGGGAAATCAACAATTCATCTGTAGGGATAACATTATCATTGATATTTGGGAAATCAGCAATTCATCTGTAGGGAACATTATCATTGATAATTGGGAAATCAACAATTCATCTGTAGGGCTAACATTTTCATTGATATTTGGGAAATCAACAATTCATCTGTAGGGCTAACATTTTCATTGATATTTGGGAAATCAACAATTCATCTGTAGGGATAACATTATCATTGGTATTTGGGAAATCAACAATTCATCTGTAGGGCTAACATTATCATTGATATTTGGGAAATCAACAATTCATCTGTAGGGATAATATTATCATTGATATTTGGGAAATCAACAATTCATCTGTAGGGATAACATTATCATTGGTATTTGGGAAATCAACAATTCATCTGTAGGGATAACATAATCAATGATATTTGGGAAATCAACAATTCATCTGTAGGAATAACATTATCAATGATATTTGGGAAAACAACAATTCATCTGTAGGGATAACATTATCATTGGTATTTGGGAAATCAACAATTCATCAGTAGGGATAACATAATAAATGATATTTGGGAAATCAACAATTCATCTGTAGGAATAACATTATCAATGATATTTGGGAAAACAACAATTCATCTGTAGGGATAACATTATCATTGGTATTTGGGAAATCAACAATTCATCAGTAGGGATAACATAATAAATGATATTTGGGAAATCAACAATTCATCTGTAGGAATAACATTATCAATGATATTTGGGAAATCAACAATTCATCTGTAGGGATAACATTATCAATGATATTTGGGAAATCAACAATTCATCTGTAGGGCTAACATTATCATTGATATTTGGGAAATCAACAATTCATCTGTAGGGCTAACATTATCATTGATATTTGGGAAATCAACAATTCATCTGTAGGGAACATTATCATTGATAATTGGGAAATCAACAATTCATCTGTAGGGCTAACATTTTCATTGATATTTGGGAAATCAACAATTCATCTGTAGGGATAACATTATCATTGATATTTTGGAAATCAACAATTCATCTGTAGGGATAACATTATCATTGGTATTTGGGAAATCAACAATTCATCTGTAGGGATAACATAATCAATGATATTTGGGAAATCAACAATTCATCTGTAGGAATAACATTATCAATGATATTTGGGAAATCAACAATTCATCTGTAGGGATAACATTATCATTGGTATTTAGGAAATAAACAATTTATCTGTAGGGCTAACATTATCATTGATATTTGGGAAATCAACAATTCATCTGTAGGGATAACATTATCATTGATATTAGGGAAATCAACAATTCATCTGTAGGGCTAACATTATCATTGATATTTGGGAAATCAACAATTCATCTGTAGGGATAATATTATCATTGATGTTCGGGAAATCAACAATTCATCTGTAGGGCTAACATTATCATTGGTATTTGGGAAATCAACAATTCATCTGTAGGGATAACATAATCAATGATATTTGGGAAATCAACAATTCATCTGTAGGAATAACATTATCAATGATATTTGGGAAATCAACAATTCATCTGTAGGGATAACATTATCATTGGTATTTGGGAAATCAACAATTCATCTGTAGGGCTAACATTATCATTGATATTTGGGAAATCAACAATTCATCTGTAGGGATAACATTATCATTGATATTAAGGAAATCAACAATTCATCTGTAGGGCTAACATTATCATTGATATTTTAGAAATCAACAATTCATCTGTAGGGATAACATTATCATTGATATTTGGGAAATCAACAATTCAGTTTTCTAATTTCTATTTATTTTTGTACACCTTAATAACCTTCATTATTACCCTTAAACATACCTACTGGGACCTGACAATAATAATTATCTAATTAAGATGCCAAGTTATTAAGAATAAGGTAGTTTTAAAACAGGTTATAAATATCAGAATTCATATCGAGTTATTAGTACAAATATTAGATGGCATATTGATTTGACGTAAAATCTATAATATGATTGATTGATTTGACAATCATTCTGGAAATATCTACTTATCATATAAGTTTGTATGGATGTAACATTGATTTAGTTTGTATTTGCAATGAGTTACACTTCCTTCGTGATTCAAATCTATTGATCCATTAATTATATTGACATTGTATATCAGAATTTTACAAACAAATACTTGGATTTCTTTATTTTTCACATTTAAGTAACTGTTTTTCTCACATTCTTTTATGTACACGAAAAAAAACTATTTCTTGATTTTGTTGTTTTATAAACTGGTTTCAACACATTTCACATCTTGTTTTTTAAGTTCAGTTGATATTTATCATCAAAAAAAGTGAAGTGATGAAGTTATATGCCCCATTCAAGATTCTTTTATATCTATTGAGGCCTTCTTAAATGAAATTTGCCAATAAATAAATAAATAAATTAATAAATAAATGAATAAATAACAATTTTAAAAATAAACTAAGTGAATTGGTACACTTTTCTACACTAGGATCATTTTACAAAAAAATGACTGAAGCAATTTATTGTTTGTTACTTTTTATCTTATAACCACAACAGGCACTCTACGGGTCTTATGGGAGAGTGGTCTAAAGTTTGTGATTATAGCACCTATCACTACCTAGGTTCAAATTCCAGTGGAAGCAGATTTTTTACTGAGAAGTTTTTCAATTTGCCTGCTGAAGGTCCATAGTTTTCTCCAGACAATCCAGTTTCCTCCACCATTCTTAAACTGACTGTCTCATTATAAGTGAAAGGATCTTTACTGGGGCATAAAACACTGTTACCCCATTTTCTGATGTCTTGCATAAATACATTACCATTCAGTGAGATTAGGGTTTTGCCTCATTGCATGGTCATTTACAAAAGTTGCTTTTATTGAAGGCAGTGTGTTTCATAAAAATCTGACTGGCTAGGGACAAGTCCAAATGAAATACAAATACACTGAATTTATTTTATGGAAACTTTGAAAATCTTTTTATTTTGTCTGAACAAATGATGATCAGTTCTGAACATTATTTACTTTAATAAAACTCAACTTTATAGGTAGATATGTTACTTTCCTAAATATTTTAATTCAAAAGAGTTAATTTGATAAGGGTCTTTAAAGGTTTCTTATTAGAAAAGTGAAAATAAGGTCTAAGGAGTGCAGTAATGGAGTTTTCTGTGCCCAGATTTATTTACTTGCATTGAGTTGGTCAGTTCAAGGATTGCAGAGAAAACCGGAGAGCTTGGAAAAAAAAACAAGCAAGCAAAGTGGGATTTGAATCACTGTGTAATGAGAGGTGGTTGTGATCTGTAAGGGCATGTTTCTGACCACTTGGCCCTAAATGAGATTACAATTGATGATTGATGAGTGTAAGATATTGAATTCATAACTTCGCTAGTTATCCTACATAAGGTCATTATGGTATAACACTGATTTAAATGTCCAATTCATAACTAATTTTACAGAAATAAAAACAAAAGGTAATTAATAAAGATGTAAGTATTGATATTGCGTCTCAGTTGTGTTTGTGAAGGTTATAGTTATATGGTAAAATGTATAAGATGGTATGATGATTGTATATCAGATATATAGGAGAGTGTATATCTATCTATACATGTATATACATATCTTGTTATGACAGAAATGCGGTTGCTTATTTAACTGTGTTGGATATCTATCAGTGCATGATTACTTGCTGCAGTTTTGCACGTTTATGCATGATGTTGGTACATTATATACATTTTTGCATGCTGTGCTTTCTTTTTGTACCTCTATTCTTTACTACACGTATTTGGTTTTGTTTGGTATCATGAACTTGTTTAAATTTTTTCAAATTACAGAAGTCATCCATCTTCCTTTGTAATAAATGTTGATGTTTTCAATTATGCTTATATAAATGTATTTGTTTTGAATTCAAAATAATTGCACCCCCCCCCCCCCCAAAAAAAAAAAAAAAAAAAAAAAAAATCATGTTCATTTTTTTTCCAAATCTTTGTCTCATCACCTAAGTGGTTATGTTATTTGTGTCTTTTGTAAATTGGTGTCTAGATTTGCATCAGAAATGCTAAACTGAAATTTCAGTTTTGCAGTTATTATTTTTAATTATTTTTATCTTCATTCAATAAAAGATAGCAAGGTTCAACTACTAACATAATACCAACTTCTGTAATTTGAAAACACTCTTTTGATAAATCAAATATAGATAAAGATTGTTAACTAATTATCTTTGCAGGATTGAAAAAAATTGAAATAATTACAAATGTATATGTATATGTTGATTTGCATAATTTATAAATTGATCGATTTTCATTATACATGTGTTAAAGTTTAAAATATAAATTTATTATAAGTTTCTTTTATTCTATTTGAATCATTATTTTCAACAGGATGGTAGTATTAGAACCGTTAGAAGAAATCCTGACAGATTTATACTTCTAATTTGGTGCCACGTTTTCCTTTTGCTGTGGAGATCATTCCTTGTTGCTGTGGAAAATATTTCTTGTTGCCATGGAGAATATCTTTATTTTAATGGATGATTGACTCCAAAGTTTGTTTCCAGAATAACATTACCTGGGTACTTTTTACAACAGAGTACAAGAGCAATGCATGTCAGAAGGAACATACAATGAAACATTTTTAAAAAAGCGTATACCGGTAAACATTCATATTGCTCTTTTTCTATTTCTTTGAAGTCAGATTAGATGTCAAGAATCTGAAAAAAAAAAAAAACTTGGCTAGTTAGACATGTAGAAATGCTGGAAGTGGACTTTTTAATGTGCAGAATATATTCAATAGTGATATATTGTTTCAGAATGATGAAACTGTTACATCAGACACAAGTGATAAGATTGTGGCTACATAAAAGAGATTGAATCATTCTGTCAACATTCCAAGGTGTTTTAGATACAGGGATTTTGAATTATAATAATAATTGTATAGATTTTATTTTTATACAACATTTTACATTATTTATTTTTACTTTCATGATAATTCCGTCCACTGTGTTTTATTGACAGTCAAAGTTTTTAATGTTTTAAAATAAACATGTGAATATTACAGTCATGTAACCTGCAATTAAAACAGGTATACCAGTATAATAGTTCTAATATCTCAAATAAATTAAGGTTGAACTTTGAGATTTTTAAACATATTTAAAGAGAAAATTTCAAGTTTTTTTTAGCAAGATTTCAAAACAGAGACCATAAAAATAATCATAATTATGTTCTTATTTTATAACTTCACATGCTGGATATTAAGGGTTTTTTTTTAAAAATTCAATTTCAAATAACATTCAAATAGTCAAACTGGTCTGTTAAGACTACTTAATGCAATACAGTAAGTTATAACATACCAGGTACATGAGAAGATAACTCTTGTACAGGGTGATACATTGTCAGTTATTCTCTCCCCTTATAACCAGTGACGTTTTGGGGGGAGAGGGGTTGGAGCAGTTTTAACTGTATAATTAGCAGTATAGTTTTATGGTCTCTATTTTTCATAACTTCAAACTACTTAATACTAGTATGTTTACTAGGAATAAATAATAACCGTCTTTGAAGGGACGACCAATCAAAACATTCCCAAATCAATGCATATAGTTATTATTTAGCATCACTTTTTGCTCATGTTATTGATGCTTTTAGTTTGGTTCTTTATTTATATCATTTCATAATTATTTGGCAAAGTCATATTTACTTTACCTCTTCAAGAACTTGTATATTGCTTACAAGAGTAACATGTTGCTCTGTCATTTTACTTATTGTAAGGGCATCACAAAGTATTGTAATTCATTTCATTGGCTAAATGTTTTTATTAGTTTTATTTATTGAAACTGCCGGTGAACAATTCAAATATGTGATTTATCTTCACACCAATGTATATAGGCTACTACTACAAACTTTAGATAGTTTGTTGTTCTCAACCTATTAAAGCTAGCGGACATGTAATATAATATATAAATTAAAACTATGGTATTGTAAGTGACCAGTTTGTTTTAAAACGGGGTGAAATGATATATTTTGCTATGTTAAATGTTTCTATCGGCCATTTGCTTTCTATCCTGCCAAAACAAATCATATCATAAGTTCTCCAAAATAATTGTTCTTTTTTCCATATGTTTTAGCTTGACTTGTAACAGGCTTGTTGATCAACTTGTGGTTCATTCTTATTGGTTTCCTTCCTAATGATTTTTTTCTTTGTAATCAGCTTGTTGATTACCATAACTTGTATTACTTATATTACATTTTTTTTATTTATTTATTTATTTATTTATTTATTTATTTATTTATTTACTTATAAATATTTTTTTTAAATTTTATTTTTGTAATTTATTAATTATTTTTTAATTATTTTGGTAATTATTATTTTGTATTTGTTTTGATGTCCAGTATAACTGTAAGAACTATGTCGGCCAGAAATCAAAATGATTTATTTTTTAAATCATGACCGTAGTCATAGCAATATCATGTAAACTAAGCACTGTTTTGATTGGCATTATAAAGTTGTTGATTACTTGTTGCCTATCACCCTGTACTTTCATAACGTAGCTATATTCTCTCTCCACATAATTTATGAAAATGAAATTTTCTAGAATCTATATCTTCATTTTCTTACATTTCTTGACTAAACGGTATATTATGATCAATATTTACATGTTTTACATTTTAACTTGTTTTTACTTGTGAATAAAATTAATGAGGGAAAAAAGTGGGGGGGAAAAACAAGCATCACACGTCAAAGATTTTTTATTTTTCCTCATCAATAAAAAAAAAAAGAAATCTTGTGTATATGAGATTGCACTTCTATTCTCTCTTAAACCAATGTTGATGTAAGGTGTATGGAACATTATGAGTTCATGGATGACTAAATTGATACTTATAATAGATAAAATATAGATTTATTTTGTTAATTACCAGTTTATTTTAACAGACTGATAAAGCGTGCCATTACTGATAAAATTTTACATTCGCAGCATTCTTTAGATATAAACACACAAACAACTTGTTTAATCAATATGTTACCAATACACATTTAATGATGTGATTGATTGGTCAGACTGGCACAAAAAAGAAAAAAAATTTAATTGAATCAGTCTTTTATATAAACACTAAGATTGATTTTTTTTCTTCAGTTTTTGGAGTTTTTATTGTTTCTTTCTTTTTTTTACAAGAACATATTACTGTAGCTATATTTGAAAATTTTCATGTTGAAATTCAGGTATTTATTTTTGATAGATTTTTGTTGGAGTTTCATCATTTTCACCAAACACTTTATACTTTATAGATAACTCTTAATCTTTTCAGTGAAAAATTAAATTTGAAAGTTTTTGATTTTTAATTTGACTTTTTTTTCATACTCCAAAAGAATGCACAAAAACAACGATTATTAATATGTGAGGAAAATATTTTTTGGAAATATTTCTATAGATTTTTAAAAGGTTTATTGTTTTTTATAATATTTGGTCTATCATTATGTTTGGGTTCAGTTTTGTTAGTAAAGAATGAGAAGAACTTCATACATGACTTTTTATTTTAAAACTTTGCTTATGAGTTTGAAAATAATTTCAATGTAAAAAAAATTGAGATGTAGGTGATATTTTAATGTTCCCCATTGCTATGAAAAATAAAAATAAAAGTTCATGAAGTGAAAATATTTAGGTCAGTTTAATTTGGAGTTTTGAATTTGGAAACTTGTTTCTAGGTTCAATTTCTTAAAAAAGTTTCAAGACTAGAATTTTCTAGATGAAGGGTATAACAATGTCTCTACAAATCTTTTGAATTTAATATTTTAACTGATTGCCGTAATATAGATAATACCTTTGCTCATATAAGCCATGACAGGGGTATATAAGTCATGGTTTGTGTGAGATTGTTTCAGTCATCTATAGATCTGTGATAGAGGATTTTTATGCTCATTATTTATTATTTTATGTTATATAAGTATTATTTATCTGTAATGGTTTTATTTATAGAATTATCTCTGTATGGAAGTGTTGTTTTTTTTAAAGTAGAAGATCTGCTGAATATCTTATTACAGATATATATAAAAAAGATAAATAAAATTGTAATTCTAGTTTGTTTTGTTTTTCTTTTATTTAATTGCTTGTTTTAAACAAAATTACGACCGCTAATGTGATCAGATTAAGACCTTCTAGTAAGGCAAAATTTTTTAAAAATGTTTTGTCGAGCCTGGTATCGCCATAAGGCGAGACTTAGGTGTAACTTTTCTGGTGTCAGCGGCAAAATGTGAAAATTTTTGTTAAAGTAATTTATTTTCTACTCGATCAAAAACTAACCAGGCGAGTCATATAAATCTGTGGAATTCTTGTTTTATTATTTATTATTATAATAATTATTATTATTAATTTTTTTGTAACTATTGTTAGTTTCGATTTATGATCAGTAACATTTTTTCTTTATTCCCTTCATGGTAATTCATAGAGTATGGCTTTTATATATGAAAACAAAAGTTTTCAGTTATTGTTGAATGAATAAAAAAACCTAAAATTATTTAAATTATCTTATGAAATGAAAGAATGAAGACTTAAGGTTTATTAATAAAATATTTTTATCAACCCTAAGAAGAGGGAAAGATGTACCAACTTGCACCAAAACCTTCACTATGTATTTTGGGTCCATACTTTATAGAATTTTGTAGTGACATTGGCAGTAAAGTAAGAGTCCTTGATTGTATTTCACTGCACAAGGAAGAAATTTCTTTAAAATATGAATAAAAAAATAAGATATAATTATAACATCCAAACTCAATTCCATGCATAAAAATGAAATCACTGTTAATCTTCTGAGCGATAGTCATTGTTAGATAATAATAGCATTCATCATGGCTGCATTTGTTAGCTCCAGGTAGCTGCAATGATACCTGCACTAACTTACCGGTTTACTTAATTGTATTGTTTTATTGATCTTTGAATTTTGATTTTTGTTTTGAATTTTGATTTTTGATCTTTGAATTTTGGGTCCATACTTTATAGAACTTTGTAGTGACATTGGCAGTAAAGTAAGAGTCCTTGCTTGTATTTCACTGCACAAGGAAGAAATTTCTTTAAAATATGAATAAAAAAATAGGATAAAATTATAACATCCAAACTCAATTTCATGCATAAAAATGAAATCACTGTTAATTTTCTGAGCGATAGATTTGTTAGCTCCAGGTAGCTGCAATGATACCTGCACTAACTTACCGGTTTACTTAATTGTATTGTTTTATTGATCTTTACAAAATGCCTTCACTCAGCAAAAAATTACCAGTTTGTTTTTATCAAAATAGGTACATAATGTAGAAAGTTGTTGTCGGGTAACATATTTGGTTGTTACCAGGGTTACCAAAAAACTATATACTAAAGACATTGAGACCACTAAATCTGGTTTGGTGAAGTATTTTTCTTCAGAGCTGATAGAAGTTATAATATATGGTTTTGTAATGAGAGATTTATAGAATTTAAAAATTGGAAAGAACCTTACAAACTCGGAGCCTTTTTTTGTAACATCCATACTCCTTGCAAAGAAAAACTTTCATTTCCCAGAGAATGAAACCATAAGATCTGTTATGCTACCAGGAGTAGTCTATAATGTACCCAAGTTTGCAACACAGGCAAAATTTCTGCCCTTCGCTTATGACTGGGGACATCTTGATATAAGTGAAATATTCTTGACTGGGACGTTAAATACCATTACTCAACTCAGCTCAACTTAAGTTTGCAGAAGTGAATTGAATATTAGTTAACTTTGCAGAACTGCAGTTTACTATTTTACTTTTCCTTTAGAATACATTCTACATGCAGCAGAATCCCACACTTTTTAAAGGTCAGGGATATTGGATACTATGTACTATTTTAAAAGGTCAGGGATATTGGATACTATGTACTAAACTTTTCTATCAGACTGTTCTGATTTAAGCATTTTGACATTTTCACTAAACAGTTACCAGTATTGCCATTTATAATGTGATCCATGTACTTACTTGGTACTCAATATCCTACTGAAATTAGGGAAAATAAATATAACTCTGTTGCCTAATCTACTTTGTGTACTTTGGCCTGCCATGTATTGGCTCACACTCAGGGCAACTTTTTGGTAAGTTTTGGTAATTTACGGAGCGAGTAGGTGGCAGACAAGCATACCACTCCCCCTGTCCATTATTCTGGCACTGAACCAGTCAATACTTTAAATGCTGAGCGCTAGACGAGAATGCAAAATTTCAAATTTTAAAATTATATGCATGTCCCAGCCAGGGTCAAAACCTAAAACCTCCAGCTCTCTGTAAAACTATGATTTGGTTATGAAATATATTGACTTGGTTACAGTCATTTTTACATTTTTTTTATTTAAAAATTATCCATGAGCACTCAGCTATTTGAGAACTTTATAGAGCAAAGAGTAGATTATAATACTACAAACATAATTTATAATGTCAAATCATATATATATTTTTTTAATTTTCTCAAAAAATTCACAATTCTAAAACATGACAGTAAATTAATAGAGCTTTTTTGATTATGGTTGAGTTTCTATATTTGCCCTGAGAGAAGGTTTAATTGTAACATTTTTCATAGTAATGTTTGATGTGTCAAACAAAGCCAGAACCATCCCTTTTTGATATTTTTGTTTCAAAGACAACTCAAACATTCAAAATAAACATTAATTAAATTTCATTAAGATAGCAAAACCCATTTCCCTAGCATCTGCAATTTTCTATTACAATTGAACATTTCTGCACAATGAGATGTTATCTCTGTCACTGACATTCTAAATTCATTTTTAATTGAAATCCAAATATTAAATTGCATGGTTTCCATGACAATTAAAATGTACATAAATAACATTCTTTCATTTTACAAAATGGTAAATGAATGGAATCTCTATCTACTAAATTAATTATAAAATTAAGTTTGTCCATTGATTCTCTCCATGATGGGAAATTATGTCACTTGTATTGAGTTTGCTTCAGCCAGAGATTGCAGTTACAAACAGCAATAGGTTATATAACAAATTACAATAAGGTAAGACTACTATACAGAGCTTTTGTTGCCTGACAAAATGTTTTATTGGATCATTTATTACATAAGGGCTTGATTATGTTTCTGAGTGAAATATAAGTCTGGAAATCAAACTGGTAATCAAGATTCATCCTTTGGTGTTACATCTCTGATAACCTTTTAGGTCTTGAGGAAATACATCATTTATTATTTGATTTCTTTCAAGAGCTTGTTATTTCTAATCTTAAAAAGATTTTCAAAACAATGAATAAATGAATTTTGTAATTTTATTTAAAATTTGTCATTTCTAATCTTATTAATTATAATATTGGAATGTCTGATGTCTGCCCTCTATTTATCCATCCAACTTCCTTTCACAAGTACTTCCCCTAACCTGTGAATCACAATTAGTAAAAAGCATCCATACTGATAGATGTGCATGATATTGTCACTAGCTCACCTGGCAAAAAGGCTACATGGGTTTATGAAATACAGCAACATATGCATGTATCAGTAAGTAGGTTTCTGTATCAGTGTCTTCATGACCTATTTTCATTTTTCTCCAGAACTACTGAAAGGTTTCAAAGAAAGTCAGAAGCCTCTATTGGTCTGTGCAAATCAAACTTTATAATGGCACCATCAAAGTGATTAAAAGTAGGTTACTGTATCTCAATGGCTTTAGACAGGTTAAAAATCATTTAAAAACAGTGATTGAATTAAAAAACAGATAAAATATGTGGATTCTTTGAAGGTATAATTTAAGCATTTTATTTATCTCATTAAATTTACTAAACAAAATATGCTGCATGTTTTTATGTTAAATTTATTAAAGATTTTATACTTGCATGTCGCTGAAAATTAATTAAATTCAATATAGTATCAGTAGCTCACCAAGTTTTATTGTTTTCAAATTGGTTGATTTTGACTCGCATTCAATTTCATGTTCATCTGAATCAGTAAAACCTTTGAATCTCTGAGAGGCTTAAAAACACGAAAATTTCAATGTTGCGTCAGAAAAGCCCTTTTAAATTTGCAAAGATGATTGACCTTGACTTACATTGAAGGTCAAACTGACATGACGTAGAAAAAACCTTTAAAATCCATCTTATTATGAACTGAGAGACTTAGAAGCTTAAAACTTCATATATTTAATCAGCCTTTCTAGCTCTATCAAGTTTTCTGGACTGGTTGACCTTGAACTGAAGTAGTAAAACATTCAAACAAATTAAAAGGTTTGGATACTTAATTATCATTGCATAAGTTCACAAAGAAATTTTAACTTTACCATCATTCACAGAGACGTAAGAAATGAAAATCTTTTTGGCCATTAACGTATACGTATGGAAGCTCATAAAACTTTATATATATATCGTTGTCACAAAGCTGTGTCATGTTTTTAAAGCTTGCTAAGTTTGATCAAATAATTCTATAATAATAATATCAACAACAACATCGGGTGAGCAGTTTAAGGCCCATATGCTTCTTTTTAAGAATTGAAGCCTAAAGACCAAAATCTAATTGTGAAAAAGATATTGATGTTAATTAAAATCGGACACAATAAACTCGTGAGCAATATTTCATCGGCTATATTAGCATTGTTTGATTCAAATTAGAAATCTGTAGAACATTAGTAGATCAAGTGCTTCTTGTGTGTTTGTAAACCCCTTTCGATAATAAAATGATAATAATAATATAATATATAACAAACACCCGCCGAATTTTGATGTGCCATATGTGCACATTTCGGAAAATCATTCCCCACCAGCGACACCAGGGGCCGAAAAGTTTAATAGATAAAAAAAAACATAGCCAAACAGTTGAAAAATAATGAATCTAAAGTTCCAAAATTATATGAACCCAAATCCACCTAAGGAATCCACCTGATAATTAATAATAAACTTTCGAACAACATTCATTGCCGGAGTAGGTTAAGCAAGGAAACAATCACGTGACATTTTAGGAAGATTTTAAGATCTATGTTAAGATACTTTTGTACTTAATTTAACATTTACAAAAAAATATATCTGTTGTTTACAAAATTTCTTAACTACGTGCGAATAAATGCCAATTGTATTGATGTGAGTAACAGAAGAGGATCATCGTACTTAACTGATAAATAAGCTATTTGTTTAATATTTATAAACCTATCAATTTTTTCTCTAACTACCCAGTGATAAACCATCCTTACACACGTAACATGTTCTAAGTAGATTTCCTGTACCCGATATAGACCCCCAGCTGAGAATAATCCATAAATAATTGATAACGAATATAATATTTGTACTAATGGGGCTGAAGATGGATAGCTCTACTCAACAATTCTGTTCACTATTCTTTCATCGTCGGTCTTGCATACCTGGTTATCTGTCACCATCCTGGATAGCCAGACTCGATATAAATGGAACATTATTGACTGATACGTACCACTCCAACACCCCCACTTTTTTTTCCATACTGATTTAACGCAAAGCCTTCGAATTTGTTATAAAAATCGAAATAGCAAAAACGCCACAAAGAATGTAACAAGAAATTACGTTTGTTACATAAGGAGACCATTGATTAAAATCCTCGGCTTTGGACGGTCACATATTATCAAGGCAAAATTTAATCTAGTGTAGTGGCCCATTTGCTTTACAAAGTTCGTTCCTCACCCCTCAAGCTTATTAAAGCTGTTCCCTAAAACAATCGGGACATTATTAAGACTATTTCTGAGCAAATCAAACTGATAACTGGATTATGATAATCATGTTAAATATCTTGTATAAAAGGTCAGGTTCTATTTCTTTTTAAATTTTTATTTAATTAGTTAATTAATTTATTTATTATTTCTTTCTTTAGAGAGGGAAGTTATATTGTTTCTAATTTAGAACTTAACGATTAAAATAACTATGGTATAAGTGTTGGTTGATAAATTGTTGTATTGGTTGATATTCTGTTGTAGGTGTTGGTTGATATTCTGTTGTATTGGTTGATATTCTGTTGTATGTGTTGGTTGATATTCTGTTGTATTGGTTGATATTCTGTTGTATGTGTTGGTTGATAAATTGTTGTATTGGTTGATATTCTGTTAATTGTGTTGGTTGATATTCTGTTGTATTGGTTGATATTCTGTTGTATGTATTAGTTGATATTCTGTTGTATTGGTTGATATTCTGTTGTATGTGTTGGTTGATAAATTGTTGTATTGGTTGATATTATGTTGTATGTGTTGGTTGATATTCTGTTGTATTAGTTGATATTCTGTTGTATGTGTTGGTTGATAAATTGTTGTATTGTTTGATATTCTGTTGTATGTGTTGGTTGATATTCTGTTGTCTTGGTTGATATTCTGTTGTATGTATTAGTTGATATTCTGTTGTATTGGTTGATATTCTGTTGTATGTGTTGGTTGATATTCTGTTGTATTGGTTGATATTCTGTTGTATGTGTTGGTTGATAAATTGTTGTATTGGTTGATATTCTGTTAATTGTGTTGGTTGATATTCTGTTGTATGTATTAGTTGATATTCTGTTGTATGTGTTGGTTGATATTCTGTTGTATTAGTTGATATTCTGTTGTATGTGTTGGTTGATAAATTGTTGTATTGGTTGATATTCTGTTGTATGTGTTGGTTGATAAATTGTTGTATTGATTGATATTCTGTTGTAGGTGTCGGTTGATAAATTGTTGTATTGGTTGATATTCTGTTGTAGGTGTTGGTTGATAAATTGTTATATTGGTTGATATTCTGTTTTAATTATTGGTTGATATTCTGTTGTTAATATTGGTTGATAATATTTTGTAAATTTTGGTTAACAAATTGTTCTTAATTTAATAATAGTACAAAACAATTGTTGACTGTATATAAATCATACAGTATCATGTTACATGTATATAAATCATACAGTATCATGTTAGCTGTTGGGATCCCCAGTTTGTTATCATTTTTCTCAAGTGTAAGATTAGGGACTTCGCTGTTTTCTGTGATTTCTAAATGTGTCCTCACTATGACCTAAATCTCAAACGCTGCTGTATCGTGCCTTATATATTAGTTCATTAAATATAGAATATATTACGAACTCGTCACTTTTAACTATTTGATGAACAAGTAAGTTATATAAATTTTGTTTTCAAATAATTCGTGGCGTTAGTGGTCATATACAACGATTTGCCATTGTTGGAATGTATATAGCACATTTGTATTATATAATGATCGCGAAAAGTTCTAAAACAGACTGGATTCCTATAATTTAAAAAGATTAAAAGGGTTTTTATGTTTTCAATCTAGGAGTGGATTGGAGTAATAAGTCAAGATTCTTTCACTAATTTCGAGGCGGTTAGTTCAGGGAATGGTGGAGGAAACCGGTGTACCCGGAGAAAATAACTTCGGCAAGCGTATTGTAGTTATGAACACAATATTTAATAAGTGAAGTTATAGGAATGATTTGATGAATTCATTAGACCATCGAATCATTTGCTTTCTGTAATCTCTATTCACCTTATAATATCTAAACTGTAAATGTCATGATACTAGTAAAACAGGTATCGTCTGATGCCCTTATCTCTCCGGAAGTAACAGATACTGGAAACATCAATACACCATCAAAACTAATATCAGACGTTTGATCTAACAACAAAGAGAATATATCTATATACTGTCTCTCTTTTCTTACAGAAATATTGGTTCAACACGGTTTTTTTAGGACACTTGTCCGAGACTACTGTTTCCGGTGTTAGTGGTATGATTTGTTACAACTCCTAGATCAAAAGAAATTGGAATAACTTGTTTTTTGACTAAAACTATCCATATTCTGAAGTGACAATATATTTCAGTTAAGATGAAGAGTCAATGTGGAAATACTGTTATTTGTGAATAGACAGTAACTAAGTCAATTTTAATTGGATTTCGCGGGAAAGTTAATGAGTGCGTTCGTTAGATCAGTTAATGATCGTACTAAAACCTTCCGGAATTTTGGACAATTCGAAAGAGATTGTACATTCAAACAAAGAGGTTTTCAACAGAAGTTAAATGGGTTTATTGAAATCAAAAAGTTAAAAATCAATAAAATGTTTAAACAAATTAGGAATTGTTACGTCTACGGCTGAAGATATAAATGATATCAGTTTTCCGCGCCAAATCACTAGATCATCAGACGACAATCAATATTTCATTACGAATCATTTCACCTAATTATTTCAAGTAAATGGTAAAGTTTGGTGATGGTTTACAGTGATAATTGAGCAGAATTTAGCATAGCCAGGTAGATTAACAAAATATGTGATTACCACGCAAAGTGGTCTAATTACTTAGTTGAATAACGGTCGGGGAGTAATACATACAAAGCACTTATTATATTTTTCTGTTCCTGTTAGAAGCAGTTGGTTGGCAACAAGTAACGCGAATCCAAATACCAAAGAAAGTTATTAATTCTATCGACTAGTGAGGCGTTCTCTCTTCATACGTATTATGTCATACAGCGCGCTAAATGTGTTTATCGGCTTGAGATTCCGGATGAAAAACTAGGTTTTAAAACTTTCTATTGGACTAGAATCTATTTCTAACATACACAAAACATCATTAACAACTTAATGGAAATTTATTTCTTTTAAAGACTGACGAAACGTGTCTTTTAAACGTAATTCTTAAAACTACTACTCATCTGATTCTCTGTTTCAATAGTGAATTATATCAGAAAACAATTCATAAGGATACTATTATATAAATCTTGCCCCCACTGTCGTCATAGAAGAGAAAGGAAATTAAGTTGTATTGGACTATATAAAATATTTTAAAATAATGATGTTTTTGATTCATTCTTATTATGTTTTGGATGTAGGATATGTTTAAGTCTAAAAATGAGGATAATTGTTCTGTCTGAGAAATCGGATAAAATATTAAGATCTGCAAAACAATGAATTAAAAGGAGCTTAGAGACCTTGTGTTTTTAAAGCGTAGACAATTATCTACCTTGAAATGGGTCAGATATTTAAAAGACAACGGCTTAAAATCTCTGAATCTGTTGTTGTTGTGTACACGTTGATCATTTAATTATAATGTGAAGTTTTATTTTAAAAAAAAATAGCGGAGTGATACAATTGAAGAAAGAACAATGTCTAAAAGCAATGGGACGCAAAATTTGGCACCAGTAGCTACCAATAACAAAAAATCAAGTGAGAACGACAAACGGCGAAAATCAAAACCAAAAATACCTGGTAAGTCGTTACTGTCAGAGAACAAATCAAAACTAAAGCCGTGGCAAAAACTCAAAACTACAGCAGCGTCGGACTCCAAAAATCAGAAGAATAATCAGGAGGATGAAGGATCTGTTCGATATGAAATGAAAGATGGCGAAGGAGTAATATCGGCCTTTCAAACACCGTCATCTGATTTGAAAATTGAGGATATAAGCGATGATCAATCAATTTCAACAGCTGTGATTTCAAAAATTGATATTATAAAAGAAACCAAAAAGCTTAATGGTGTAGCGGATATTTCACGATCTAGTACACCTTTAAAGGAAAAATTTATATTGCCTTTATCTAGGGCTGGTTCGTCGAAAAAGGAACGTACTTTTGTTACAGATATTGAAAATATAAATGAAAAGAAAAGTTTGCTTTCAAAAAGAGAACCAACAAAAACTTCGCTAGGTGCAAAGTCACAAGTATCTGTTGATGACACACAAGTTCAAAATAATGCAACTGTGATATACCCACCGGAAGAAAATAAACCTAAATCTGTTCTGACAAATGATGAGTCGTACATAAGATCAGCGATTCCCTATCTTCCGTTAGGATTATCTGTGATGTGTCTGTGTATGAACATCTTTATACCTGGAAGCGGTAAGTTTTATATAGGTAGGACCATTTACTCTTCTTATTTACTGTTTTTGTGTTAAAATTTCGCGCTAGTATGTATCCGAAGTCGGGCGTTTTAAAATAGGTAGTTCTATTCACAGGGCTGTATTATTATTATTATTATTATTATTATTATTATTACTTTTCTTTTATTTTCAAGCAATGAAAAGTTCATTTTTTATTGTTTGAAAAGCAGAGGTCCGACTGATTATAAGAAACCTTTTTTTAATTGTTTTATATCTGTATAAACTTACATCATTCATCTTTTATTTTCTTTAGTTGAACTTGTAGGTGCATGCTTTTGATCTGTATCAATTTATTGCATTTTTTTTAATATATGTATATTATATTTAAAAATCTAAAATATGTGCCTTTTTTTTAAAAAAAAATTTTAACCTAACCAAACTTAAACATTTCACTTTTTTAATTAGGCTGTTCATTCATTGTGTGAGTTCACCTTAAAAAACCTCGAATAGCTGCAAAAATGCTGGCACGGCTTTAAACTTCAACTTATTCACTTAATTTGGCTATAGCTAACATTTTATTCAACCAAACCCTTTCCAGATCAAAGATGTTTTGAGTATCTTTCGCAATAACAAGATATGTACGTATTTTATAGGTATTTATTTTCAGAATTGAAGTAATTTACAACCCAAAAATCTGACTCTTCTTAGACTTTACAACAGATAGTATCAACCATCAACAATCCAAATAAGTGAACTAAAAGATACTTCTACTTTCACTAACAAAATGACTTTAATCGGTAATCCATTTCCAGAATTTTACTTGTTTTAAAAAATCTTTAAAGCCTTACTCCACGTAGTGTCATAAAGAATTATTTTAACTATCTTTAGATACATTAACAATGCTTTATAACAATAATCAGCATTCCAAAAAAGTAGACGAAAATGTAATTGTGCTTTTATTTACGAAATAACTACTTTAAATGCCTTACAAATAATGAATCCAGTTGCTTTCTGTAATTAAAATTGCAATGCAATACAGGGTAACTCGTGTTTTATGAGAAGTAGGATTGATTGTTTGTCGTTTTATATGAAGAGGTAACTGGAACTAATGACCCCATAGAGTTTATTATTTATAAAACGATTTACTATCTAGAATTACTGTAATTAAATTAAAATAGACATTCTATTTCTATCATATAAATTGTTTAGTTTTCATTTTCTAATTTTCCAGTACATAGCTTCTTGTTGTCGTCAAAATGTATTGCAATGTCATACAAACATTAAAATGGCTGTTTTTTTAAACATTTAGTGTCAATGAAAAATAAAACAGCATTTGTGTTGTAAGAGGTTGAGAATTTTTGTCACAGGGAGATTGCATTTATCTTATTGCCAAATGACAAATAAAGCAGCATTTTTATTGTGAATGTTGGCGAATTCTTATTGCCAAATGACAAATAAAGCAGTATTTTTATTGTGAAAGTTGACGAATTTTTGTCACAAGGAGATTCCATTTATTTTGCGGTCACATACATAAAAAAGTTTTTTATTTATCTATGATTCTTAAAATATTTGTCAACTAAGTGAAGCAGCATTTCAAATGTAAGAGTTGTCAAAATAGTTCGCGGGTAGGGATTAATTTGTTTGCAGTAACTTAAACAAATTTTATTTTTGTTTTACTTTGATTCTGAAATATTTTTTACATGGAATATACAAAAGCTTTTTGAAAGAATTGTACCTTTTCAGATAAAGATTATAAAATGAAGCAGTTTTTGATACTATTTCTAAGTTTGAATTTACATTTTAGAATTGGTTGTGTTTAATTACAATGCATTTTAAAAAAGACTTATAAAACTAAAATTACATGCAAAACAAAATACATCAATACGAGACAATCATACCTTTATCTATTTAGCAGTAGTCATAAAGGTATACATCAGTTAAGTAGCATCCATGCAACACATTTCCAGTTTCTCTAGTTTTATTTTATTATGGATATACATGTATTAAATTGTAATGGAGAAAATATTACGATAAGTTATTGTAATTTCTATAAGTCTCGCCAATACAGATGTCATGTAAAAAAAATTTTGAATTTTTACAAAAACAAATATTCATGACGCAGACAATATTTATAAACATAACTTTGTGATTTATAAACAAGTGTTTCGATGTGATAAAAAAATATGAAAATTTTAAACGATATAACCGTTTCAGTAATTCTATTTTAATTTGAAAAAAAACCAATCTGTTTTCGAAAACAGGTACTTGACAATAGCTGATACAACTAAAATTAAAACAAAACATAAGATATACATACATTGTGACAGTAAATTAAAACAACCAGACTTTGAACAGGCGCTGTAATGGCAAAATTATATAATAAATGGTGTCTGTTATCATACAGTGAAAAATCAATGCGTCATGTATATAAGTACATTATGATTGATATGATAATAATAATAATAATAATAATAATGATGATGATGATGATAATAATGATAATAATAATAATGATGATGATGATGATGATAATAATAATGATGATGATGATGATGATGATAATAATAATAATAATAACATAAGTAATATGTTAATTTTTTTTACGGAGTTCTTGAATTAAAAATATGTTTGTAAGGTCGTATACAAATTTGACTTATTTTATTAACTGCTTACTGCTAAATATGGCATGAATATGACATTGGTAATATAATGGGTAGCAGTACATAACAAATGGCTGAACCGACACGTGCATAAAATGATGTCTGATGTATTAATTTGTGTTATCTGTTTTTTTTTAAAAGTGTTGAAAGAATTAGCACCTGACACTAATTACATGAGAGTTCAAAAAAAGCTTTTTATCACCTACAAGTTTTTGTGCCTTATATCAAAATATAGTTGTACGGCATGCAGTTACAAACATAGATTTATACTAAAAGCAAAATACTGTTGCTAGACAAATTTTAGTCTTATGAATAAGAAAATAAGTATATCGAACCTTTCTCAAAATAATAATTATTAAAGTATTAGATCATCTAATTTCTTAGTAATATTTACAACCAATCAACTCCAACACCATATTTCTCTTATTGAACAATATGGAAATCATACTGGGTTATTATGATGGCATTATTTTTCACATGCCTAATTTTTATTTTTTGTTTATTTTTTATTTATTTTATTTTATTTCATTTTTTTTGCGTGATTGGTCCCAGTTGATTTTTTTCTTGATATTAAATTCAGCCATTTCTATGCTACGCGTGGTTAATGAAAATAAAAACTATTGTTATTGCACATCACTGATGATAAATACATCGGGGAATAAATTCCATAATTCACTTAAAATATCAAGTGCATCCTTCTGCGTAAATAATTAAAAAGCAACAGGGATGTTCAATTTACCTTGCATAAGGTAAGATGTCGATAATGGAAACGGGTTGTCAGTTTGACATTATGCTCTATATTTTTGTTATAAAGGCTGGATTTTGATACATCAGATCTCGCAAAAAAAGATAAAATTACACAAGATCTGTTAGTTTTTATGACAGATTGCTACCTCATCCATTGTAAGGTTTATTTTGACTGTTTAGAAACCACTGGTTGTAAAATGCATGTGACGATTATGTTTATTTCTATTATTTATATTTCAACATGTCTTGTATTTTCGCTCTGTTTTATATTTCACTTTGTTTTATATTTCACTCTGTTTTATATTTCACTACGTTTTATATTCCTGTTTTGTATTTCACCCTGTTTTGTATTTCACTTTGTTTTATATTTCTCCTTTTGTATTTCACTTTGTTTTATATTTCTCCTTTTTTATTTCACTTTGTTTTATATTTCTCCTTTTGAATTTCACTCTGTTTTGTATTTCACTCTGTTTTATATTTCTCCTTTTTGTATTTCACTCTGTTTTGTATTTCACTTTGTTTTATATTTCTCCTTTTTTATTTCACTTTGTTTTATATTTCTCCTTTTGAATTTCACTCTGTTTTGTATTTCACTCTGTTTTATATTTCTCCTTTTTGTATTTCACTGTGTTTTGTATTTCACTCTGTTTTGTATTTCACTTTGTTTTATATTTCTCCTTTTGTATTTCACTTTGTTTTATATTTCTCCTTTGTTTTTCACTATGTTTTGTATTTCACTCTGTTTTATATTTCTCCTTTTTGTATTTCACTGTGTTTTGTATTTCACTCTGTTTTATATTTCACTGTGTTTTGTATTTCACTTTGTTTTATATTTCTCCTTTTGTATTTTACTTTGTTTTATATTTCTCCTTTTGTATTTCACTCTGTTTTGTATTTCACTTTGTTTTATATTTCTCCTTTTTGTATTTCACTATAGTTTGTATTTCACTGTGTTTTGTATTTCACTTTGTTTTATATTTCTCCTTTTGTATTTCACTTTGTTTTATATTTCTCCTTTTGTATTTCACTTTGTTTTATATTTCTCCTTTTGTATTTCCTTTTGTTATTTATTTCTTCTTTTGTATTTCACTTTGTTTTGTTTTCACTTTGTTTTAAATTTCTCCTTTTGTTTTTCACTCTGTTTTGTATTTCACTTTGTTTTATATTTCTCCTTTTGTTTTTCACTCTGTTTTGTATTTCACCCTGTTTTGTATTTCTCCTTTTGTTTTTCACTCTGTTTTGTATTTTACTTTGTTTTATATTTCTCCTTTTGTTTTACACTATGTTTTGTATTTCACTTTGTTTTATATTTCTCCTTTTGTTTTTCACTCTGTTTTGTATTTCATTTTTGTTTTATATTTCTCCTTTTGTATTTCACTCTGTTTTGTATTTCACTTTGTTTTATATTTCTCCTTTTGTTTTTCACTCTGTTTGTATTTCACTTTGTTTTATATTTCTCCTTTTGTTTTTCACTCTGTTTTGTATTTCACTTTGTTTTATATATTTTTTATTGTTTTTCACTCTGTTTTGTATTTCTCCTTTTGTTTACACTATGTTTTGTATTTCACTTTGTTTTATATTTCAATCTGTTTGTATATCGTTTTATATTTCTTCTATTGTTTTTACTCTGTTTTGTATTTCTCCTTTGTTTCATATTTCTTCTTTTGTATTTCACTTTGTTTTATATTTCTCCTTTTGTTTTTCACTATGTTTTGTATTTCACTTTGTTTTATATTTCTCCTTTTGATTTTCACTCTGTTTTGTATTTCACTTTGTTTTACATTTCTCCTTTTGTTTTTCACTATGTTTTGTATTTCACTTTGTTTTATATTTCTCCTTTTGTATTTCACTTTGTTTTATATTTCACTTTGTTTTGTATTTCACTCTGTTTTGAAGTTCACTTTGTTTTATATTTCTCCTTTTGTATTTTACCCTGTTTTATATTTCTCCTTTTGTATTTCACCCTGTTTTATATTTTACTTTGTTTTATATTTCTCCTTTTTTTTTTTACACTATGTTTTGTGATTCACTTTGTTTTATATTTCTTCTTTTGTTTTTCACTATGTTTTGTATTTCACTTTGTTTTATATTTCTCCTTTTGTTTTTTCACTCTGTTTTGTATTTCTTTTTGTTTTATATTTCTCCTTTTGTTTTTCACTATGTTTTGTATTTCACTTTGTTTTATATTTCTCCTTTTGTATTTCACCCTGTTTTGTATTTTACTTTGTTTTATATTTTTCATTTTGTTTTTCACTCTGTTTAGTATTTCACTTTGTTTTATATTTCTTCTATTGTTTTTCACTCTGTTTTGTATTTCTCCTTTTGTTTACACTATGTTTTGTATTTCACTTTGTTTTATATTTCACTCTGTTTGTATCATTTTATTGTTTTTCACTATGTTTTGTATTTCACTTTGTTTTATATTTCTTCTTTTGTTTTTCACTGCGTTTTATATTTCTCCTTTTGTTTACACTATGTTTTGTATTTCACTTTGTTTTATATTTCTCCTTTTGTTTTTCACTCTGTTTTGTATTTCACTTTTTTTATATTTCTTCTATTGTTTTTACTCTGTTTTGTATTTCTCCTTTGTTTTATATTTCTCCTTTGTTTTTCACTATGTTTTGTTTTTCTCCTTTTGTTTTACACTATGTTTTGTATTTCACTTTGTTTTATATTTCTTCTTTTGTTTTCACTATGTTTTGTATTTCTTCTTTTGTTTTTCACTCTGTTTTGTATTTCACTTAGTTTTATATTTCTCCTTTGTTCTTCACTATGTTTTATATTTCTCCTTTCCTATTTAACCCTGTTTTGTTTTTAACTTTGTTTTGTATTTCTCCTTTATTTTCACTCTGTTTTGTATTTCACTTTGTTTTATATTTCTCCTTTGTTTTTCACTATGTTTTGTATTTCTCCTTTTGTTTTACATTATGTTTTCTATTTCACTTTGTTTTATATTTCTCCTTTGTTTTTCACTATGTTTTGTATTTCTCCTTTTGTTTTACATTATGTTTTCTATTTCACTTTGTTTTATATTTCTCCTTTGTTTTTCACTATGTTTTGTATTTCTCCTTTTGTTTTTCACTCTGTTTTGAATTTCACTAAGTTTTATATTTCTCCTTTGTTTTTCACTATGTTTTATATTTCTCCTTTTGTTTTTCACTCTGTTTTGTATTTCACTTTGTTTTATATTTCTTCTTTGTTTTTCACTCTGTTTTGTATTTTACTTTGTTTTATATTTCTCCTTTTATTTTTCACTCTGTTTTGTATTTCACTATGTTTTATATTTCTCCTTATGTTTTCGCTATGTTTTGTATTTCACTTTGTTTTATATTTTTCCTTTTGTATTTCACTTAGTTTTATAAATTCTCCTTTGTTTTTCACTTTGTTTTGTATTTCTCCATTGTTTTTTCACTATATTTTGTATTTCACTTTGTTTTATATTTCTCGTTTTGTATTTTACTTTGTTTTATATTTCTCCTTTTGTATTTCACCCTGTTTTCTATTTTACTTTGTTTTATATTTCTCCTTTTGTTTTTCACTATGTTTTGTATTTCACTATGTTTTATATTTCTCCTTTTGTTTTTCACTATGTTTTTGTTTCACTTTATTTTATATTTCTTCTTTTGTTTTTCACTATTTTTTGTAATTAACTTTGTTTTATATTTCTCCTTTGTTTTTCACTTTGTTTTGTATTTCAATTTGTTTAATGTTTCTCATTTTGTATTTCACTTTGTTTTATATTTCTCCTTTTGTATTTCACGCTGTTTTGTATTTTACTTTGTTTTATATTTCTCCTTTTGTATTTCACCGTTTTTAGCTTAACTGGCTAAAGCCAGCTAAACTTATGGCATGGCGAAGCGTGCGTGCGTGCGTGCGTGCGTAAACTTTGGTCTTCTCCTCTGAAACCACTGGGCCAATTGGAACCAAATTTGGTGTGAAAGGTCCCTACCTCGGCCTGACTAAATTTTGTACCAGACAACTCCGTCTGACATCCAAGATGGCCGCGGTTACTATAAATAGAAAAACACAAAAATGGCCATTCTGGATCCATTTTTCCACCAATTAAGCTCAAATTTGAAATATAGAAAGTATACGTGGGGGATTCAACATATGTAACGGGTTTTTGTGAGAAATTTTTTATTGACCCAATTTTTACGAATTATGCAAATTAGGTGCAATATTTAGTGACATTTTTGAAAATCTTCTCCTCTGAAACCACTGGGCCAATTGGAACGAAATTTGGTGTGGTTGATCCCTACGTCGGCCTGACTAAAGTTTGTACCAGACAACTCCGCCCGACATCCAAGATGGCCGCCGTTACTATAAATAGAAAAAAAACACAAAAATGGCTATTGTAGTTCCATTTTTCCACCGATTTAGCTCTAATTCGAAATGTAGAAAGTATATTGTATGGGGATTCAACATATGTAACAGTTTTTTCCAAGTCTTTTTTTCATTGACCCAATTTTCAATAATTATGCAAATTAGGTGCAATATTCTGTGAAATCTTCGATAATCTTCTCTAAAATTACTGGGCCTATTGGAATGAAATTTAGAGTGGAAGGTCCCTACGTCGACCTGACTAAAGTTTGTACCAGGCAACCCCGCCTGACATCCAAGAAGGCCGCTGTTACTATAAATAGGAAATACACAAAAATGGCCATTGTGGATCCATTTTTCCACCGATTTAGCTCAAATTCGAAATGTAGAAAGTATATTGTGGGGGATTCAACATATTTAACGGGTTTTCCTTAGTCTTTTTTTGTTGACCCAATTTTCACTAATTATGCAAATTAGGTGCAATTTTTTGTGAAATCTTTGAAAATCTTCTTCTCTGAAACCACTGGGCTAATTGGAATAAAATTTTATGTGTAAGGTCCATACGTCGACCTGACTAAATTTTGTACCAGGCAACCCCGCCTGACATCCAAGATGGCCACTGTTACTATAAATAGAAAATACACAAAAATAGCCATTGTGGATCCATTTTTCCACCGATTTAGCTCAAATTGGATATGTAGAAAGTATATTGTGGGGGATTGAACATATGTAACAGGTTTTTCCGCGTCTTTATTCGTTGACCCAATTTTCACTAATTATGCAAATTAGGTGCAATATTTTGTGAAATGAAGTAAAAATCTTCTCCTCTGAAATCACTGGGCCAATTTTAATGAAATTTTGTGTGGAAGGTCCCTAGGTCGGCCTGACTTAAGTTTGTACCAGGCAACCCCGCCTGACATCTAAGATGGCCACCGTAACTAAAAAAATAAAAAAAATAAAAATGGCCATTGGGATCCTTTTTTCCATCGATTGAGCTCAAATTTTAAATATAGAAAGTGTACTGTGTGGGATTCAAAATATATAACGGGTTTTTACTGAGAAAATTTTTATTGACCCAATTTTCAAGAAATATGCAAATTAGGTGTAATATTTAGAAAAAATCTTCTCCTCTAAAACCACTGGGCGAATTGGAACCAAATTTCGTGTGGAAGGTTCCTTCATCAGTCTGAAAAAAGTTTATACCAGTCCATGATGCCCATTGTTACTAGATATTAAAAAAAAATAGCCATTGTTGATCCATCTTAAGCTCAACTGGCTAAACCCAGCTGGTCGTGGTTTTCTCCGATACTCCAGTGTCCTCCACCATTTCCAAAACTGACAGTCTCCGTATAAGTGAAATATTCTTGAGTTAAACGTTAAACAGCATTACAAACAAAAACAAACATTGTCTTACATATGCAGCCAGTTGAGCATCACAGGCCCTATTGGGCCTCTTGTTTTTGTTTTACTTTGTTTTATATTTCACTCTGTTTTGTATTTCACCCTGTTTTGTATTTCACTTTGTTTTATATTTCACCCTGTTTTATATTTCACTCTGTTTGTGTCGTTCATGCTTAATATTGCCAAGTACATGTTTTTAATATTAAGATATAACTGTTTTTTATTTTAGTCTACCTTTAGTGATCATGGTACCCCAATTTCCCATTATTCAAGAACCGATAGTCTTGATAAAAGTGTGATAAACTTGAACGAGTTGTAAAACATCATTCCAATCAAACGACAAACATGCCTTAAATGCTGTTCGATACAGATTTTCGTGATATATGTAGAGTGGAGTGGAGTAATGTTTTTTTACGCCCCAGTCAAGGATCTTTCACTTCTTTCGAGGCGGTCAGTTCTGGAATGGTGGAGGAAACCGGAGTGTCCGGAGTGCTCGAGATATATGTAGTTTTAATACATATATCATTAAGATGAGATGTAAATTCGTGGGGCAAGATATCCAATAAAACAACTAAAATTGTGACAGCACGAAAAGTAGTGATTTCATTCAGGAAGTACTTTTTAAAATTTTTTCGTTAAATACATTTTTGAAAAATGCTCTCAATTTATTGTCTCACTTTTCTATTTTTCAAAGTTTTTTGTGTTCATAAATTCATCTTTAAAATGTCATGGTTTTAAGGTTGTTTGTAGACACTAATTAAACCTATCTGTTGTCTCGAACATGATGAAATAGATACATGTATTTGAATTAGCATCATTAAACATTTTACGGTCAATTTTAAGAGAATTCTTTACACATTTATTCCATTTTCCCTATTGTAATAAATCTTTGATTTATCTCTCCTAATCACTGTTTTGCTTAAATCCAATTAGCGTTTATCAAACAGGTCATATCTTATACATAAAATAGCTAAATGGTATTCATTGGTTTACAGAAAAACTCGAGGTAATCGACAGCAAACACATTAGTTCTTAGCTCTTTGACATACAATATAAACACATATCATGCATTATCATGCATAATGCATACAGTTAAATACAAATGTCAATGAAAACTACAATGTGTGGGTTTCAATGTAAAATTAATGCTTCCTGAAGTTGTCATGCTGTCTATACCTATTGGCATATATCATGTTAAGCTAAATAAAATACCAATAAGTGTAAAATTCAAATAGGTATTTGTGGTTGAACATACATTTACTTCTTTTTGACGATATGGGCATGTAAAAGTATGTTTTTAAGAACCTGCTATGCTAATTGAAATTTTAAAAGCATTTTTAGGTGTTCTAGATCATTTCAAACTTAAAAATTATCAGGTAAACATATCAGTTTGGCCCCCTTATTAGTAAGGTTTTTTTTTTTTTTTTTTTTTTTTTTTTAAAGCCTTTAGCTTTTGTGTCCAACATTCCGGCGCTTCAACCTTTAACGTTGAATTAAGTTATACGAACGTCACATCGTGTTTAAATTTCATTTCCACGGGTCACGTGTTATTAAAGGTTCCTGGTTCCACTCATTTAGATAATGAAACGTTGATACCAGCACCAATGTTGCATTTTTATTTAATCAAAAACCTTTTAAAACTGTTTGTGAAATGCCTTTTTTTAGTTTCTTTGTATGTTATTTGTTATTTATTTTTTATGTATTGATTTATTTACTCATTTATTTATTTATTTATTTATTGACTGTAAAATACAGTAGGTACCGTATTTTTTTTTAAATTTACACCCAAATATATTTGAATACTTTAGGGTGTTTCTTGTACTAATACTTGTGTAACGTCGAAAATTATTTCTTAATATATTTCAGATATAACAATATTTGTATATGTAGAACAGGTTTTTTTTTCTTCTTACATTATTCTATTTCTGACAGGTTTCCAGTAAATCTGTAATAATCTATATTTGATTTCAGAATTGTAAGCACAAATATATCAAGCTTTAAATTTTGACAGGTATAATGTGTGTGCGCTTTTACGAGTTATTAAATATAATTACGTAACGATTGTAGGTGATTGATTTTGCTTTGTAAAAATTTCAAATGAAACACTTCTACATATTTTTATTACCATGGGGAGTGAGATGTGAACAGGTTTACATTTCCGGTTTGCACGAGTTATCGATAGCTATTAAGCTTAAATAGTCCTTTGTTCTTTTAAAAAATCGAAGTGACATACCTGAAAAAATTTGACTATCACCACAGGGGTTCTGGAACTACATGTTGGGGTTTTAAACATTAAAAAATATGATATAGTCAAGCATGTTCATAAAGTTCAAAGTATGATTTTTAACGTCATACAAAAATAAAAGAAATTGATCAATCGACTATTTATTAATTTTATCAATATATTGACAACTCTCTTAGTGATCACGGTTGTCAAGAAAAATGCTTGCGTTTGGAACAGAGGGTGATAGTTTAAAGTTTCTGGCGCGAAAATTGTCCTATGGAAACAGTAAAATTTTCTATAGCACTAAATGATTTTACGCCTATCATCGTTTTGGTACAATTAAAGTGGAACTCTTGCAAAACATAACATTCGGACGGTGTAACCAACAGCAATGAAGTATTCAGCACGACATTAATCCTTTTGTTCAGTCATAACTTTGTTATATGAATGATGTGTTTGTCTAAGACAGAGCAGCCAAGATAGAGACATTATAACAAAAAAGAAACAAGAAACAATCGATTGTAAAAAGCAATTTGCAGAGAAAATCATTACTTTGGCATTAGATGTTTCAACCAAAACACAACTCAATAACAGATAGAAATCAACAAGCAGAACAAGAAAGGACAAATGAAAAATATTATAAAATAAAAAAATGTGAACACATTTTAATGTTTTACTTTAATTTATTTTTAAATATTATAGAAATCCCATATTCCATATTTGTTTTAAATTTTATTATTCTATAATTGCAATTTTTAAATTTTATTTAATAATAAACACAAACATATCGCTCCATGTCCAAATCACAATTCCGAAAGCACAAAGTAAAAAACTTTAAAAAGTTAAACATGTGAACATACACCAAGGAAGTGTGGCCGGGTGCTCCGGAAGGGTAAGCACCCCCTATTTAGCTAGCTACACCTGCCACGTGTAAATGTTAATTTTAGAATGAAAGGAACAATGACCTTTTTTGTTCCCTAGCTATCTACATTATTAGAATTTTACTATGATGTAAAAATCATTTCAAACATATTTATTGTTTATTATTACAGGTACGATAATCAGCGGGGTTTCTATATTGTGTTGTGGTAAATCACGACTTCCAGTAAAGGACGATCAGAGAATGACAACTATCTGTGTAAATGTTTGTGTGGGCGTGGCACAATTATTCACTGTCACTTTTCTACTGGTCGGGTGGTTTTGGAGTTTGGCGTGGGGATTTCAAATGGTGTCACTTTCAGGTATTCTATTTAGCTATATTTATGTGTTTTTCCTTATTATTATTATTATTATTATTATTATCGTCGTTGTTGTTGTTGTTGTTATTGCTATTATTATTATTATTTTATTATTATTCACATTTTTGCTCTTTTAAGATAGATATATGTGTTTTTCAAATCGATATCGAGAACAAAAGTACCTGGATGTTGTGTGTATTCAATTTGTGAGCACATCGTGAATGGCAACGCGCAAACAACATTAGTCTTTCATTTGTAAATTTAATAAGATTAATTTTATTATTAAATAATAAATTTAAATCATATCAGCGAAAAAAAAAAAGAAAACAATTACTTGCATGGACAATTTTCAGATTCACTATGAACGCATCAGAAGAAAAAACATGAATACACTGGGTAACTTGACAGACCCTTGGTATGCATATTATAACAGACATGGGTGTGTGAAATCTGTCATTGACGTACTTTGAAGTCAAAGTAGGCCCCATCCAACTAATAATTGATCTAGGATCCAGCTTTTCCTCATAATTATCATTTGGAGAAAAATATTGGCTTCATTGAAAAAACACAACTTGAAAGAAGAGGGACAACAGTAAATACTTACGCATGACATCTTACTTTGTGTTTTGATTCCAATGAATACTTGTAAATAGATATGATGCTAATTTTGACATAGTTGTCATGTGCTGATTTTGAATGTATTATTTTAATAGAAATTCAAAATCACCACATGACATAGTGGACAAACAAAGTATAGAATTAACAGATCGTGAAACGCGGAACATTAGTAAAAAAAAATCATCAGTCATATACCATTGTTATTTCGTTTTTAATTTTATTTTTTTTTAAAACTGTAATTATAATTTGATTATATTTTTATAGTTATTATTATTCATTATACGTCATTCATTGTTCTATATTTATACAGTGTAAATTTATAATTTTGTTGTTTTTTAATTGACAGTGGAGTATAAACTTCAAAAGAAACAGCAACGTGAAAGAGAATTACAGACGATGGCGTTGAGTGCTTTTGGAAACCCTGTGAATGTTAGACCGTTGTTTCAACATATCTGATACAGGAATATTCTTTGTTGTCATGGGTCTGGACAAAATGTCAATATACAGCTCAGGGAGAAATTTCGTGTTTTACAGGAAATACAACCAAAGTGGATGAATGTGGAAAATGAAGTTTAAGTACGGAGTACCAATGAATATAGAGAAGCGTGGACCATATACATGCAAATGATTCCACAAGCCTTCCTATTTTCCACGCGATTCATTTAGGGCAAATTAAAACAATATTGGCCTAAGTATAGGCACTTTTCTTTGACTTAAAATAGACGTTATCATCAAGTTTTGTACAAAAGTCATTTTGCAAAGTATGCTTCAAGCTTACGCATGGATACAAACTGTACACTTTAAAGTATTCAGGACTTTATAAATAAACTACATGTATTTAGCTTCAAAAGCAGTAGATTTACAATAAATATTGCATTTATTATTAATCCAATTGTTTTATTTCAAATAAAATTATTTGTCGCAGTAATAATGTAGTTATTCATGGTGGCTCATAAGGCAAGTAGTGGTTGATACAGCAGTCAAAAACTCTTGTTTTCACAATCATTTCTTTTTTCAAATCATCTACTGATAAAGATTTTCTAAAACAAAATATTGGAAAAGGACCAAAACTTTAATGTGATCGCAAAATGGAGATCTGAGTAACGCCGAAAAGTATTCAAACAATCTTTATTCAGAAACGAATGCTAAAGTGAGACTTATTGCAGATGTGATATAATTTACGGATTTGTCTTCCTAGTTCTATTTCTTTTCGCTAATGTCTATTGTATGATATGTTTTCTAAAGGTTTTGTCATCTTAACGTTAAAAAATTGAACGTTGCCTTTTAAAAACGTTAAGGAATTATGCATTCAAAAGTAGCTTTCTACAGTTTGTTTTTCCAGATTTTTTTTGTTTGCACGTTGTTATAGGGATATGCAAATCAAATGTTGGATTTAGCCGTTTCTTCAAAAAAAGGCTTCTCTAAAAGCGCTTATTCCAAAATCCAACCAAATTCTGTTTGGAATGTTACTAGGTGGGGTAATTTTTTTGTTCATAGGAACCGAATCGGACATCCAAAGTGATCAGCCTTATAATAAATAGAAAAACAGATAGATGTTATTTTTAGAGATTTATTTAGTTCATATTTGGTATGAAGGATTGGATTAAATGTTTTTACGCCCCAGTAAAGAATCTTTCACTCATACCGAGACTCATTTCCGGGATGTGGAGGAAACCGGAATGTCCTGAGAAAACCAACGACTTTCCGACCTTCGGCAAGCGAACTGAAAATTAAAAAATCGCACTAGGTTTTGTCCGAGCGGGATTCGAACCTACACGGTGTAATCAAGTCATTTGTACATGGAACGGGTTGTAATGTAACTGTTTTCACTGGCTTTTTATAAGTGAAAAATGCAAATTGGATGTCAAAGTTAAGTAAAACTGGTTCTCCTAGAAGAACAATTATAATTATTTTCAAACCATGAAACCCTATCTTTTCATCATATTTGGCAATGACAAATATATCGATTTAACTTAAAAATGACAATATTATAGATCTTTGCATGAGCTAAAATCTAAAAAATTTGATTATATATGTATTACTTTAACTTCTTTTTATTAAGTATTTAAGTACAATCATATTTCGTAATGCTCCTTTTAGGACAAATTTCCATCGTACCTCTTTGATGTGTAGGAAAAGATTTCTTGATTCCTTTTATTTTTCATTCGTTTCTTTATAATGGAAATATGCTAAATTTGGTCGTTTTTTTTATTTTTTTTTTAATTGTTATTTTGGCATTCAACATAACATATATACATGTACATTTATTCTTATTATCAACATAATATCCATACAATATATAATGACATATACAGATATAAATGGTCATAAACCAAGATATAGTTAATAATAACAATTTTTCAATAAATTATATACAGCAAGGTTATGTTGAATGTTTAATGAGAGAGAGAGAGAGAGAGAGAGAGAGAGAGAGAGAGAGAGAGAGAGAGAGAGAATACCTCTTATCTTTTATTTCTAGTTTACAATGCCAGAAATTGGTCCCATATCATTAAAAAATGTTCGTAATCCCCTTTTTTTGTTGCAATAGATTTTTGAACATTTATCATATCTTTAATAGTATTTTGATAGGTACTAAGAGACAATATTTTATTTAAGCATCTTGATTTAAAAATGAAATATTTGGTTTGTGTAATAATTAAATTTTTAACATTATTTCTCATGACAAAGTCTCCAAAAATTATTATTTTTTTATTAAAAGATATGAATTTATTGTTTTTTAAGAACCATTCATCTATTAGATATAAAAAGTTCTGGACAACTTCACATTCCCAAAATAAATGGATAATAGTTTCTTCGTGCTGTTTACAAAACGTACAAAAGGAATCATTTCTTTGTTTTATTTTAAATAAAAGATCATTAGTACCAAGAATACTATGTACAATTCTATACTGGAACCAATGTAACTTGGTTCCAGCTAGAGGATTAAATATGTTTTGGTATATTCTGTTCCAGTTTTCATCTGTTAAATCGTTGAATAAGTTGTCCCATTTAAATCTTGAAGTTGGTTTACATGAGTTGTATTTTAGTATGTTATACATATCTTTTGATCCACATTTATTTTTTAACAGTTTTTGGATGTTATCTGGAATAAATGGATAATGAACTTTTTTCAGTTTTTGGCAATTAATTTGCTTTAGCATTTGTTTTGTGGCATTTATTAGGGATGAATAGTTAATGAAGTTTAAATCACACTGGAAATTAGTATTAAGTTCGCCACAAGAAAGAAAATCATTGTTATTATTAATTATATCATTTACATAATAAATGCCTTTAGAATACAGGTTTTTATAAAATGCTGAATTTTTCCCAACTTTGATATTTGAGTTATACCATAGACAAAATTTCGCCGGTTCGATCCATTTATTAATTTTAGTGTCTTTCTCGATTAGTGTTTTCCATGCAATAAAAACATCACTCCAAAATTTGTTTTTTAACTTGTTTGCAACCTGAGTAAGAAACGTTTCCCCAACCTTAAGCATCTTATCAAGATTAACTTGAGAATTAATTATGTTAGTCCATTTGCCTGTAGTGTGAATCAGTCTACGGATCCAAGTTGTCTTGAGAGCTAGGACATATTAATTTAGATGAATCATTTTTAAACCCCCTTCTTGATGATTTTTTATCATAATATCTCTTTTTATCCTATCCACTGGACTGTTCCAAACGAAATTATAAAATAATCTATTAAATTCTTTCAGAAATTTTTGGCTAGGGTTGGGAATTGAAATAAACAAGTGATTAAATTGAGATATTAAAAATGTTTTCGATACAGATATTCTACCTATGGGAGTCAAGTTACGTTTTTTCCATGTTTCAAGTAGAATATTTACTTTTGTCATGTTTTTATTGAAATTCAAGTCACAGATTTTATTCATATCAACATCAAAAATAATTCCAAGTAAGTTAAATCGTGTTATTCCCCATTTAAGTTTGTATTCTTTACAAAGTTCCTCACTACTATATTTTTTGCTACCTATCCAAACGTTTTGTGTCTTCTCAAAATTAATTTTAAGTCCTGATATACGAGCAAAGTATTCTAATTCCAACAAAGATTCTTTTAAAGATTTTTCAGATCCATCTAGTGTAAGAGATGTATCATCTGCAAATAAAGATATTTTAAATTCAAAGTTTTGTATATTTATTCCAGATATGTTTTTATTATTTCTTATTTTCTCTGCCAAGATTTCAACACAAAGCAAAAATGAATAAGGAGATAGTGGGTCACCTTGTCTGCATCCTCTTCCAATGTTTAAAAAGTTCGATAAATTTCCCCCTTGATTCACAGCCGATTTAATATTTTTATAAAATGTTTTAACCCAGTTTCTGATGGAAACACCAAAATTAAAAAATGTTAAAACTTTATCCAAGTAAGACCAAGAAATAGAATCAAAAGCTTTTTCAAAATCCACGAGCAGTAATAGACCAGGAATATTTTGTTCTTCGGTGTATTGCATAATGTCATAAATTAATCTAGTATTCTCACCAATATACCTTCCTGACAAGAACCCAGTTTGATCTTTTTCAATAATTTTTTCTAAATAAGGTTTTAATCTATTTGCTATTACACCCGAACCAATTTTATAAACGACATTTAAAAGCGATATAGGTCTCCAATTTTTAAGGAATTTTTTTGGTTTTCCCTCTTTTGGTATACAAATAATAATTCCCTCTTTTTGTGTACTAGATAGTTCTCCGTTTTCATACCCAAAATTCAAAGATCTGACGATGAAAGCCCCCAAATCTACCCAAAATACTTTAAAGAATTCTACTGTGAAACCATCGGAACCTGGGCTCTTATCATTTTTCATTTTGTTTACTACTAGTGATGCTTCTGTAGTAGAAATGGGACCCTCCATCTGTTTCGAATCCTTGTCTGAAAGTTTAGGGGTGTTATTATCCTTAAGGTAATCTTTTAGATCAATGTTAATGAGGGTTTCATCCTTTGAATAAAGATTTGAATAAAATGATTCTAATTCAAGAAGAATTTCATTCTGGTTAACAATAAGATCGCCATTTGGTTTTTCAATACTAGGAATAATTTTATTTACAAAATTTTTTGTTTCTAAATTGCAAAAGTACTTTGTCGGTTTTTCTCCTTCCATTACCCATTTAGCCCTTGATCTTATGACGCTACCTTTCAATTTATCTTTTCTATAATTTTCAAGTTGTTCACGTTTTTCTTCAAAAATATCCAAATTTGAATCTATTAAATTTTTCTCTAATTCGCTAATTTCTTTAATCAATTCTTTTTCTATTTTTTCTTTTTCTTTTTTTATATAACTTGCATAAGATATTGTTTTTCCACGTATTTCCATCATTAGTGTTTCTAAAAATAGTTGATCGTTTATATTAAACTGAATACTATCATTTGGAATATTATCAATATTTTCTATGTTATAAACAGGTAATAAATATTGTTTTTTTACTTCTCGAATAGTATTTTTAATTAAATTTAAATATTCCAGAGACGACAGTAGTGAATTATTAAATTTCCATAAACCCTTTCCTTTTTTGAATTGTGTAAACTCAAGATTTAAGCGGATAATGGAATGGTCTGACCGATAGCTAGGCTCTATATGGGTAGTATAATTGTTGGAAGAAAATGATTGGGATAGTAGAAAAAAATCGAGACGCGCTTGCTTTAATGGGTTTTTTTTCTCCAAGTGTATCATTTAGTTTCGGGATTTTGTTCTCAAAAGGGGTCTATAATGCCATTTATTTCTATAAGTTCTAATAATTTTTCTCTTGCGTTTGGGTTATTTACACGTAAATAGTTAAAAGTATCTAAATCAGGGTTTAAACACAAATTAAAATCTCCACATATAATATAATTATTATTATTATCAAGATTCTGTATAATTTCAAAAATATTGTCATAAAATATTGGTGAGTCTGAGTTAGGTCCATATATGGTCAAGAGAGTAAATTTTGTGTTATCTACTAGGAGATCAATAGCTAAATAGTTTCCGTTCTTGTCACTTTTAACTAATCCAATTTTGTATTCAAAGTTACCGTTAAAGATAATGCAAACCCCCCTTGCGTTTGATTTATAACTGCTGAAATAACATTTATAATTTCTACCTATATCATTCCTAATTTTATCTTCCAAATCATGTGTAAAGTGTGTATCTTGAAGACGGATAATGTCGTGTTGAAATCTTTTTAAATAATTAAAAACATCTTTTCTTTTATAAGTGTCTCTTAGGCCTTGGCAATTCATTGATATTAATCTAACCATTTTTTATGTAAATATTTTCCCCCATATTTCCACAAATTTTTACAATAAGATAATGTGTATAAGAGGTTAAGAGTTTTAGATGGATAGATAGGATTTAAAAATAAATAGCTGAAAAGGAAGGAAAGATAAATAAAGGGAGGTAATTAATGTTGTCGGTAAGAAAAATCTCCTTAATCTGGTTAAGTCTTAATATCATAATTATAAGAGTTATATGCAATATGGTTAATTTCATGGTACAACAGCGTCAAAATACAAATCAAGAAAATGAATTATTTCGTATAAACCCAAAGGTTTTTTAGATTTTGAAATAGAAAGTCGATAATGATGAGATATTATGCAGATGTAAATATGTAATGTTACTAAGTAATACGTGTAAATAAATGATAATTATTCGCGAGGTATGTTATAAAGAAAGCTATTAAATCAACAAATGTACATATATTATAAAACAAGGCATGTAGGTAGGAGAAACACTGACGTATGTGCATACATAGTGGTATTACCATGTACTACTTTTAATTTTCTATACACAACACGTTCAACAGTAGCTCATAACTAGTAAAAATTTTATCACTTTTACACATGTGAAATAGTAACATTACCTATGAACACTTCGAAACAAGAATACTTATGTCTAAAAAAATATAACATCCAAGTTGCAAAAAAGTATTTTTAACAGTATATCGACTATATAAATACGTAATAGTACCAAAAGATAAATCTATGTATATCTATAGCGCTAGTGCGGGTTCATAACAACAAAACTGTACCCGCGGTCACGCTGAAATTGCTATCAAATACCTATGTACATTGTAACAAAACAATATCACAAAGTTGAGTTCTGAGTATAAAAATATAACCATATATTAATTCGGAATTCTATTTACAACAATCCGACATTTATACAAGGTCTTATATAAAAATAATTTGATGCATACTTGACCAACATTATGCTCTTCATATTACTATCTTGTCAGATCTTAAAAAATAGAAGCTTAATTATTAACAAAGGTTGAAGTTATATTGAATCTTTTAATTTTATTTGGTCAGTCATGTGCCATTTTGAATTTTCATAAAAAAACCAAAACAACACAATTCAAAAATAGCACATGACAGAATTCAAAAATAGCACATGACTGAATTCAAAAATAGCACATGACTGAATTCAAAATAAGCACATGACTGAATTTCTCTCAAAAATTAAAAAACCCATATGATGTAGATATAAAATCATCCTATGATGTAGATATTGAATGACAGATTTAAACATACTCTAGCAAAATACTAATACATTTCTATTCAGAGATTCATCACATTCATATAACATTTCTACCTATATACATATATTGTACGGAGAGTGGAATGTTCAGTTATTTAAAGCACCAGAAGAAGCTTTCTGTAAGGCAGTGCGCGCTGCATTTTTAAAATAGCTAAAGCGTTTATAGCCTAGTCTCTGGCCAAAGACTCTAGAAACTACTACTAAGGCATTGTTGATGCCTTCCTCTTTCATAGCATTTAATATACATCTTCCACCTCCATACTCACCGTCGTCTTCGACTCCGTCATTAATAACACCATTGGGTCCGACATATCTATAAGCTAAAATGTTATGCGAACATGAAGCCGTAGCAGGGGAAGCCAGTATTTGAAGTAAACCTTCATGAACTTCCTGTATATTGGATACTGGCATAGCATGCCCTTGAATAAAATTGCCATTTTCAGCAAAGGAATCACCAGTTGCAATCTTGTATTTAGGTTTTACGTATTTAGAATGATGAAAAACATCAGTAGCTTTGGGGGTTTCAATTTTTTCACGATATACGGTACCGTTTCTTTTGAAGATTAGCTTGTCTCCCGTGACTTTAGTTTCAATGTTCTGCTTATTGAATTGTCCTTGGACTTCGAACAGGCGTTTGCGCTTTTCACGCACAGATTCGGGGTATTGTAGCACAATACGGATGATATATATATATATCAAAAACTTTTTTGTCAATGTTTCCGGGATGGAGTTTATTTTTATTATTCAAGTTAGTTAATGGCAGTCTGTACTGACATTCAAAATGGCCACCGTTACTATGAAAAGAAAAACAGAAATACCCATTACATGCTGATCGGCACTTTATCAACGGAATATGCAAAAGTAAAACTTGTCAATTCAGTTATGTACACGTGAACTTCCATCGCGTGAGGCCGGTGTGTTCCGGAAGGGTAAGTACCTCCTGCCTAGCAAGCTTCACTCGTCATGAGCAAAATTAGGTGCTGAATTCGGTCAATTCTTTAAAATGGTCTCTGAAACCGGCTGACCAAATGAAACAAAACTGTGTTTTAAGTTTTTGGTGTGTTCTTCCCTGAACCTTAAGTAATGTAGCTTAATTTTTGCCTTTCTTTTTTTTTTTTTTTTTTTTTTTTTTTTTTTTTTTTTTTTTTTTTTAAGGTTCCCACGTGATTGTTAAATATTAAGTCTGTATTATAAAGAATATTACCAGTTAAACTCTTTTGAAGCTTTTGTTATTTAACATAAAAAAATCGAAGATGGTAATCTGTTTGGTTTATATTCTAGCTGTGGATTATCTTCTGGAACCTTATGAAGGAATGTATTGTGGATAAAGTATAACTGATGTTTACAGTGTTTAATCTTCAATCGTCTAAAATTTGGTCGCTTGTTCAACAACCATTGCAACAGGGATCTAAATCTTAACGTTAAATATACATTTGAAAATCGTGTCAGATCCATAACACATTGCTGCTTTTTGTTATTTCACGAAACTTCACACAAATGGACACCATTGCTCATTAGTGTGTAATGACCTTAAACAAGCATCTAATAGACCAATAACACGTGAATCGTTGATTTAGAATTTGTGTCCAAGGAAAAAAGATCTTAAAACGTTGTAGTAATTTCATGAAACTTAACACCATTAATTTGGTGATCACCGCGGTCTTTTGTGTGCAAGATTATATACATATTTAAGTGACTTAAAAAATTATACAATAACTAAGGCTTCCAATACTGTATGGTTTATAATTTACGATTCTTTACCGAATCAATAAATAAATAAATAAATTAATTAATTAATTAAAAGATTCGGGAAAATGAAGGAAATTAAGCTATTATTGTATTTCTTGATTGGAGACAATTATGAGGAAATTCTTTTAAGCTGAATTGAATTTTGCTTCACCACTTCTATATTTGACAACAGATGACATTTAGATAAAGGAGTTTCTAGCCAATGCAATGCAACGGTAATAAAGTCCCAGAGAGTGGGCTTTGAATCCCCAGTAGGCTAGCCCCCAACGGAATTCTTATATTGAAAGTTCCTTCTGACATCGACTAGACACTTGTAAAACACGAGCTCACATAATATCGAGAAGAAGTAAAATGGTAAAATCGTTGATGACAATATCTCTGTCATCATGATACCATTTTTAATGTATTTTATGATTAAATTCAAAAATGGTATGTGACATCTCTAATAAATTCCGCATTGGTAAGCCTTTATTTGCAGATGATCTAAAGGTAAAGAGTGGAGTTGAGTTGAGTTGAGTTGAGTAATGGTGTTTAACGTCCCAGTCAAAAATATTTCACTTATATAGAGACGTCTCCAGCTATAGGCGAAAGTGCAGAAATTTTGCCTGTGCGTTGCGCTGTTGGCATTACACAGCAGGGTTCTTTATCGTACCATGCCTGCCATGACACGGGACCTCGTTTATTTTAAGTTCCCATCCGAAAGAACCGTGACTTTCATTTCGTAATGCCGAGTGCTTGGCGAAAGAACAGTCACTACCCACTTTCAAGTCTTGGGTCAGACCCGACCGGGGTTCGAACCCACGACCTTCCACTTACGAATCGAGCACTCTACCAGGTAAAGAGTGGAGTGGAGTGGATTGGAGTAATGGTATTTTACGCCCCGGTCAATATTTTTTCACATATTTCGAGGCAGCCTAAAGGTAAAGAAGGTGTATAGAATAAAACAATTTATTCCTCAAAATATTGACAACTATGTCTATATATCAATAAAACTAAAACAAAGTTGATACATCAAAGACCCAACAATATAAAAACATACATCGCTAACTTCAAAATGGTGTAAAATAGTAGAAAATGTCACGAAAAATATATTTCTGGGTTCATCATTTAAAAATAATTGGAATCTAAATGCAAGGCAGCAAAGAAAGCTCTATTTACAATAAATCACATCCTTGGTAAATTCCTTCATACGAATGTATAATGCAATTTTGTACCCTTGTCAACCCTTAATCTCTCTTATAATGCAGAAATACTAGCGTCATTCATGGATATGTACCAGTCTTTTTACAAGGCAAAAGGAAGTTTAAAATATCAAAGCATAGATATGGATAGATATATAGATATGTTTTAATTTTTAGATAAGTATCTTTTTGAAAAGGTGCTTAATGTTTTAGTTTAAACAATATTTCATTGAAATGATAACGTTACAATAAATTGACATTAACAATATTTAAATTTAATTGGGATTCTGAAACAAGAATAAAATTCTTATATTAATCAGTCTCCCACTACTATATTTACAACTACAGACATGGAAAATAATGTAGAGTTGATTCTATTTTATCACAAAGACAATAAGGGTTGTCAATAATATTTTTTCGTAAAGATGTTGTTTTAAAGAACTGAATTTCATTCGCAACCGTGCGTGATGAATTTGCCCAATACGGTCTCCTAGTGAGAAATAATTGGAAGTTTCTTCAAGATTTGGAGTTAGGTGCTTTTTAAAGCTACTGAAAGAAGATTTTCTGATTTCAAACGGTCTATTATTCTAATCCCGAATAACAGGTGGAAGAATGGCTTGAAGTAAGATTTGCTATTGCAAGGAATTGATAACACATTATTTTGATGAGAGGTATTGTAAAAGTTACCGGAAAATTACAGACCTACATATCGTTGCTAAGTATTCTGAGTAAAGTCATGTGTCTTTAAACATGTTTATAATTATATGAATCGTAATAGTATTCTTACTCCCTTGCAATCAGGTTTCATTCCAGGAGACTCCACCATTAACCATTTGACTTATGTCTACAACGAAATTATTTCTGCTATTGACACTGGGAAAGAAGTCAGAGCTGTCTTTTTTTAATATATCTAAAGCCTTTGACAGAGTTTGACACACTAGGTTGCTTTGTAAATTGGAACATATTGGTTTTTCAGGAAAACTTCTCGACTGGTTTTATAGTTATTTAAAAGATTGAAAACAGCCAGTGGTTCTTCAAAACGCATCTTCTTCTTGGCTACGCATTAAAGCTGGTGTTCCTCAAGGCTCAATTATTGGCCCTCTACTCTTCTTGGTTTATACTAACAACATCGTTCAAGATATAAAATGTAATATTCGTCTTTTTTCTGATGATTCCTCTTTATATTTACAAGTTGAAAACCCCAATGATACAGCAAATATGCTAATCGAAAATTTAGGGAAAAAAAATACAAGATTGGTCCAAAAATGGCTTTTCTCCTTTAATCCCAATAAAACGGAAACAATTGTGTTTTCAAGAGGGCTGAACAAACCTCGACATCTTACTCTGTTTATGAACAACACTGCTTTCACTCAAGTTCCTTCTCATAAGCATCTTGTTATATTTCTTCTGATGACGAATTCTGGAAAGACCATCTAGAATATATTTTTCTAGGGCGCTCGATCTCTATTACATCCGAGTTTTACGCAAATAAAAGTTTAAGATAGATAGAAACTCGTTGTTGTACTTTTCTGTAGACAGATCTGTCACGACTTGAATATGCAGATGTTGTGTGCGATAACATTTCAATCCAAAAATATAAAAACATGTTTGAGCAAATCAATCTTGAAGCTGCTAGAATGGTAACAGGAGCCACCCAATTAACTAGCATTTCTCTTCTACTTAAAGAAACAAGCTGGGACACCCTAGAAGAACGGCGCAGGAAGCATACATTAATTTTCTTTTACCGGCAAAATGTATTCATCGTGAAAGTATGACACCAAGCTATCATGCTTTGATATGCGGAGATTTTTTGCAAATATATCCTTGGTATTGGAAACTCCCCTTAATTTATTGCGTTCTAAATTTGAGATGTCCATAATTTGAAACAAGACTGATTTTTAATAAATTTCGAATTTTACCATATCTTTTTCTCATAGAAAAGTGACATGGTTTTTCAAAATTACCACGACTCGGAGAGCATAGAACGTGTAGCAAATTTTTTTTTTTTTTTTTTTTTTTTTTTTTTTTTTTAGCCTGAAACAAACACCCTTTTATTATACTTTGAAAAATTAAAATTTACTAAATGAATTATTTAGAAGTTACAGAAACTTTGATTATGAAAAACTAGCGTCTTGATCTGCTAGAAACGTAAAGTTTTACTGAAAAATATTGAAATCAGCCTTAGAGTTGAAAACATGTAATTGTCAGTAGTTTTTGTTTGTACTATGTTTCTAATTGTTGTGTTTTTAAAATCATTCACTTTTTCTTTTTTGATTAAGCAAGTTACTATATATACAATAGTATAAAGTTTAAATTATGTGACATTTTCGTTAAAGAATTAAAAACGGTGGACCAGTGGGAACTTGAAAAGGTTATCAAGTTTAATTTAAATTTAACGCTTAGAACTTCGACATTTTTCAAAGACTAATTAATTCTATTTAACACGTTATAAATAAGTTGTTTAATAAGTTGTAAATTTATGGGTTTTTGTTGTTGTTTGTTTACTTTCTCTCACCTTCACGCAGTCATAGTTCGCGGGTTTTTAGAGATTTTTAGAGTTATTGTTCTTGTATCTGCAATCGCTCGCTAGGTGGAATATTAAAGAGGATTCCCTTTTGCATAATCAGAGCTGCCTAAATATAGTAACAACTCACGTTTGACAGTGTGGGAAACTCTAAAGAAACATGACGGAAGTTTATGCAACAGTGATGAAGTAACCTTGATTTAAGGCGATATCAGGTATTGTTAACAAAACATTTTCTATCTATACTGACAATACTATTACTGTATTTACTTTGAAACTGATGTTTATGTAGGCTACTGTAAACAGCTGATCAAAATGGAAGTAAGGTCAGCAACATTTAACAGAACGTATGTCGCTGGAAAGTTTGATTCGATGATTGTTATTTACAGGCATATATGATCATTTTCATGACAGTAAAGCATTTCTGTCTATGAAATTTTCTAACTTGGTTACATGTTTACAAAACAAGGTGCAGATATGCGGGAGGCTGGTCCATGAGGTGCTTTTTCTCTTTGAACAGTTGCAAATGTTGCAAATTTCGTATGAGTTATTATCTGATTATGATGAATTTGCAAAAGATCAACTATACCTCAGAATTTTAAATATAAAATCCCTTAAGCAGCAACATTTTACTTCTTTTAAAAATATTCTTAGGTAAATGTGAATGATCATAGCAATTTCCTGTTACTAGTCGACCTAAATAAATGAACATTTTCAAATTTAAACTTTATACCCACACAGTCACCATTGACATTTGAATTTTAATTTAAATGTGAAATCTCCAACATGACAAACATTTCTGTGAATTTTTTTAAATATCTTATATGGTGTTAAGTGAAAAAGTTGCTAAATTGAAACAGTAACATCAGTGTTATTAGAAAAGCTGTTCGGAGCCATGTATTTCAGGTCTAGTATATATAGCACCTAAAATCCTGGATGAAAGATTAATTAGAAGATCCAATTGAGTTGGTTGTGTGCAGAGCTACATTAGGTGAATCCTGACATTGAGTTAGACCTGAAATACATGGCTCCGACCGGCTTTTTTTATAATACTGATGTTGCCGTTCCAAAACGGCAACATCAGTATTATAAAAAAAGCCGTTTGGAGCCATGTATTTCAGGTCTAGACAATGAGTACAGTACTAGTGCAAAATATATTTATAAAAATACCAACACATACTGCTGCATGTCATTTATAACTTCAGTTAGTCTGGTCAAACTTTTGAGTCTGGAAACCTTGACTAGGCCACCTGAAACAAAAAATATAAACAAGGGTCTTTTTATCTTATACCCAAAAACCTGAATCAAGAATGTTGATACTGTCAGAATAAATTGGTTCGTTTTTTTTTCATGCATAAATGAATGAAGGTCTTACAGCTTTTCAGTCAGTACCATCTTGCTTCTTCAGTTCATGATAGTGATAACTTTACATCTGTTTTATATGTTTCTCAAATAAAGGGACAAATGTTTAACCACAAAAAAAATTATTATACATGTATAAATGAACAAAGATACAACTTACAATGTTTATAATATTCATATTGCTCCAGTAAAATAATTACCGGTAATATCTAATTTAAATAATGAAAGGTAATTACCGGGTAAATCTAGAACAATGCAAGGTTAAAAGTGGTGCTTTATGTATTAGACTGTGTGTTAGACTATTAGAATATCCTAAAATTTTATGTGCACCACTTTCAAGATCATAGCGGAAGCAGTCTCTGAACATGAGCTGTTTATGCGGAAATTGGTATGAAAGTCCCATTTTTTGGCATGTTTTAAACCAAGATTTCAGTAAGTTCCATATTTTAGCCAAAAATGGGAATATCTTAATTACTAGATTGTATCTGGTTCCATAAGTAAAGAAGTTTTCAGTTTCCATTTTTTTTCGTCTCAATATGCGACTATTTGTTGCTCATTAGGTAAATTTAGAGGTTAATTAATTATATCATTTCTGACAAAATTTTCTGAATGAATTCAGAACCTTTCTAGAAATTCCATTCTTTACTACATGGGTTTGAGTATTGGTCTGAGACTCTGTCCTCAACCGAAACCCATTTAGTAGTATCTATTGCCGAACAGCTAGTTTTCTCAATCTAAATGTGTGTGTGTGTATGTGTGTCTGTGTCTGTG